>JANAVB010005599.1:21918857-22263857 GCA_029216955.1 Iris pallida
TCAAATTGGGTTCGTAAGAGTTTGACAGCTTCATTGGCGTCTTCTGATGAAGAAGAAGGAGCAGGTTGAGTTATAGTGGTAGGAGGAGGAACAGCGTTGTAAGCACTACCCAGCTCCTGAATGACTAGGCGTAGTTTGTACTTGCACTTGTACATGAGGTATTTGAGGAGGCACTACCCCAGCCCAGTATTGGCAGGTATTGAAGACGCTATGATCTCTGGACTAGTAATAGGTGCAGTTGGTGGTGTAACATGTTGTGCTACAATGATGGAATGCATACTAGCAACCATCTCAGCCATAGTTTTTAATTTATCTTCGAGTGCAGCAATTCGTTGTTCCTGATTTGCGGAGGTTGAAGCATCTGGATCATCGGTGACAACATAAGCCGTCACTTCTCTTGGCACGGTGGAAGATATGTTTGTTCAGAACTTTTACTGTATGCATCATAATCAGAAAACGAATCATCTCCTGACTGGGAAACAGGGAGATGACTTGAAGGATTTTGAGGAAGATTTCTTTGACCGATTGTATCTCGGCTTCGGGAACGGGTATGTTGAAATACTCCTTCAGAAGATTCTTGAAGTAATTCCAAATACCGTTGGCTTGGCTTACGGAGTCTACCATGCTTAGAGCATCTTTTACCCCCAGTGTCTCGGAAAGTTATGTTAACAGAAGCATACAAAACTTCGTCTTCTTCTGACATAGGTTCAGATTTAGCAAAAGTTAAACGATCGAAGACAGATCGTTTTGTCGTTTGACAACAGCATTGGATGATGACTTTATGATTACAGTGATGATCAAATGGTTGAGATGGAAATATTGAGACATTATCCTGTTTTTGTCTTAGATGTTCTCGAAGATCTACAACAGGATGAGGAAAGTTCCGAGGGATCTGTTCTTTGATAACATTTGGAACATGATTCCGATTCTTCAAATGTTTAGTCCCTTGAGTATACAGGGAAGTACTCACTTCATTGGCATAAGTGTCGGGATTTCTGACTTTGGAGATTTATTTCTGATGATGTTTAACCTTCGGCATTGGCTGTTTGCGTTTTACCGAAGTGGGTCGATTAAGATAAGTTCTGAGGTCAGCAAATTCACCCCCAGGAGTTTTTGTTTGAGACACTAACAGTTTTCCCTGTCTGGAACGACAAATTTGGAGAGTCGGGAGGTCCTGGAATTCTGCTATCGGAGTAGGCAGAATACCTCTTTGATTAGTACAAGTACTCTTGTTATAAAGGAAAGAAGAATCCTTGTTTGCCAGAGTTCTTGAATTGATTGGAGCCGAGACACATTGAGATGGATCTTCTTCAGTAAAGACTGAAAAAGACTGAGAAAAGACTAAAGGGCCTTTTCCTTTGTTTTGAGATGAAGGGTTAGCTAAAGAGCGTTTCCCTCTGTTATCTTCCAAGTCATGAGACGAGGAAGTTTGAGAAAAGACCAATGGACCTTTTCCTTTGCTTTGAAGAGAAGGAGGAATAGTCAAAGGACTACCCTCAGTGGATTGCGCAGGGGCAATAGGGTGTTTGGGAAGAGGAGTAGAATCTCTTCTTTTATTGTGAGAAGAAGGAAATTTAGCCAAAAGGCTGTTTTTTTGGATTGCACAGACTTGGTTTGCGCATGGGTGGAAGGTGCACTAGTCATTTGTGCATTAGAAGCTTTGGTAGGAAGTGCATCAGGAGTTCTTGTCTTAGAGTGCTTGGAATGCACCTTAGTTACAAGAGTGCTATTTTGCGCAGGAAAAGCCACTGCCAATTGCGCCAGAGTCATAGGAGTCTTCTGTTTCGACAAGGCAGCATATGAAGTAGCCTGTGCAATAGTTGTAACAGATTGCGCAGCCTTGACTGTAACAGATTGTGCATCAGTTGCTGAGATAGACTGTGCAACAGTTGGCACAGCAGTTTGTGCAGCAGTCTGACTAGCAGATTGTGCAGCAATTGGTACAGCATCCTTGGTGGCAAAACTGCCAGATTGTGCAGACTTGGAGACCCAAACTGAGCGCACTTTGCTCTTAGCAGAAGTGGTTACAGTACGGGGAGTGGTTTTGGAGTTGAGCATCGCCTCGTAGGCTGTCTGGTTGACCTTAACAACCAGCGTCTTCTGCGTCTTCCCGATAGACGCTACGTCACATTGAGTTGCTACTTTCTCGTCGGAGGAGAAAGTTGTCCCCAGCAGAGTCGCCATTTTGTTTGCAAAAACAAAAGTATAAAACTTTATTGATACAAACTGTAATAAAGATTACAAGAATTCTGGGAAAATTACAACTATAGGAATCCAATCTTGATGACGATTGCTTTATCCCTTAGACGATGTGAATTGTGAAGACGAAGCCTTTGAAGTTGAAAACAACTCTGGAAACTGAAGGCAAAAGCCTCTGAAGTTGAAGACAAAAGTCTCGGAAGAATGCAGCAGCACTTTGGCAAGATCTCCTGAACTCTCTGATTGCTGATCTCTGATCTTGATCTCCTTGAAATGAAGACTTGAAACTCTATTTATAGAGTTCTGAAAATAACTAACTTTCAGTTATTTTGGACTGCGCAAGCTGATTTGCGCAGCAACTGGTTTGCGCAGCACTGGATTGCGCAAGCAGTTATTGGATCGTGGGCCAACTATCTGGGACACATGGCATCATTTGATTGAAATGTGCATGATCGTGCATAGACAGTTGCCACGTAATGAGCAATTGATGGCATGAATGCCACGTAATTGGTCAGTTATATTGGTAGAATATGCAAAATGAACTGCACAGAAATGGTTTGCGCAAACTCGGATTACGCATGAGTGGTTTGCGCAAACACGGATTGCGCTGCCACCTGTCAGCCGCCCTCGAGCACTGTGCGGCGTCAAAAACGAACAGCCTCCTCGTTATTCGTGTTGTCAGCTGTCAGGAAGATCTGATTTGATTCAGTCAATGATGACTTCTGCCACGTCAGCCTGCGCAGTTGGGAACATGCGCAAACCAGCCTGCGCAAAGTGATGTCTGCGCAAACTGTTGTCTGCGCAACTCATCAAAATGATGAATATCTTGAATTTTTGACTTTGTTGATTGATGCAACTTGATTTTTTAGGACCTACACTATTTATAGAAATTCTACTACCAATGTTGTTAGAGTAAATATAACTTGGGTTCCAACCCTTAAAATTTTCAGGAATAAAAGAAATTACCGTGCACCTAACGCTCCCGTTCAAATCATGTAACATTTATTTATATATATCAATACAAATTATATTCTCTCTCACGTTGACAGTAAGAATTCCATTAGGACCTTGGTTTGGATCATCAATGAAACATATAATTGCATGCCTATCAAGACTCCACTACTACATTTTTCCCATATCTATGTATTAGTAAGCTATAGTGAAAGAGGTGTAACAACTCGTTTACACATCAATCCAAACAAATTTTCCTCTCATCATTTCTATTGGAAAGAGCCCGATGGATGGGCTTTGACATCCAAGCATTCCTCGGTGATTTCTTGCATGGTCTGTACTTTGTTTCATCTAAGTCCAGGATGGCTTGTGATGTCAGTGACCAAACACACGAAATGTTGCACTTGGTATATAAAAGGATAACAATTGACAGGGAAGAACATGATAAGTTTCACAAGGCGCAGCGCGGTCCGCCGTGGGTGAGTTTCAACGTAAATTTTATTATGCTTGTTTGAAATTCATTAGGATGGTTAGAAACATTCATACATTAAGTCATATAAACTCTTCAACCAAATGAGAGCTTGGAACTTAAATAGCCACGCACCAATACAAGTGTAATGTATTGATCCTCGCTCTCCACGCAGGTGCCCCGAACCACGAAGGGCGTGCCACTTAAAGCTCAAGGCGGCGCGAACACTTTTGAAGCCTCGTCCGTGTGTTGAAGGCTTGTTTCTGAATCCTTTTGAAGACCCCGCACTCAGTCCAAGAGAAGATGACGACTCGACTCCCCTCCATAGCAGGTAGAAAGTATTATGTTTTGCTTGTAAAAAGGGATGTAAAGTATGGAACGACTATCTCATCAGCGTTCGTTTTGTAATCGAGTCATGTTGTAGCCTACGCGGCAATGAATGTAATGGAGTCGATATAAATGAAGTTTTATTATCAATAAAAAGTCTACTTCTATTTCAAATGTGTCAATCAATTTCTCTGCGTACTCTAACTTGATGTTGTGTTTCGGATAACCTTATTGTAACACCCAGTTTTCCAGATAAGGGTAATTTTAAAATTTTGTAATTTTAATCTTTTATTAATGATATTAAATCATGATATAAATTTTTGGTAATTTTTGATTATTTTAAAATTTATTAAAACCATGACTTGTGATTTACCAAATTAAAGATTAATGATATGGCATTAGGATAATTATTTTTACTTTTGAGCATGGGGGTATTTTGGTCATTATGAACTTTTGGGAATTATTTGGATTTATTATGAATTATTTAGATTTATTTGAATTTATATGATTTTTGGTATAATTAATTTAAGGGTTAATCTAGACTTGACTAGTGTTGACTTTGGAGCCTAACCTAGAAGCTAACCCTCGTTGGTGACCCTAGTCTAACTCTAGTTAACCTACTTTAGTAATTAGAAATTAGTTTTAAAGTAGGGAGGATTAGTTTGGGTGGAATTAGTCCATGACTAGCGACTTAAGTCAATGACTTATTGTCACGCCCCAGAACCAGAATACTGGAGAGCGGGGGCAGACATAGCCAGCTACGTATATTAAAATAGATTCCATCTCGCTATACGGTCACGGCTGTCTAGATACATGAGGGTTTATCTACAAGCCAACAGTCTCTTAAGGTCATGAACAAGCCTAGTGTCTCAATCACAAGCAAGTAAGTAAAAGTTACAAGATGTATGATCATTAAATATACAATAGTAAGGCGTCCCAAACATTACATATTCAGCTGATCATGAAGCTAGTCGTTACAAAATGTCAGGACTAGCAAGAGTTTAGTCATACATGATCAACCCTAGGATCTGTTAATCATGTTACAGCCCGTAGACAGACAGTAAGTAAGTGCAATCGAGCTAAACAGGTGCTCGTCGGCTAAACGCCTCAAAAGAATATTTTTACAATAGAGTGGGAGATCAAAAATAAACCCACTCGTTGCCAGGGTTCCGTCTAGTGGCCACCATCTGGCTGGAAGGTCGGTAGATCCTCTGGAGCTGCTCCGAAATCTGGCCATACAAAACCAGCTGGGTCAGATCCCAGAAAGAGCAAGTGCCACAAAAGAATCTTCACTTAGGAACTAAAACCAGCAATCAGCACAAGATATAAATAAAGTAAGAACTGGAAATAAAGAAAATACATCAGGATGATATACGACGAGATAACCATGGAACTATTCAGATAACCAGGTTACAACCCGTAAACCAAACAAGGACCGGGGTTGTAACCCTTCGTCTGAACAGAACTTGGAATTCTCGCCATTTATCGGTAAAATAAATACAAGCATTCTGGTCATGCAGTAGTCTGGAACAGGATCAGGGCAAGACTAGACTGGTTAGACTACATCCAATCACTTCACGGCCAAGCAAGAATTACGGTTTGATACTTTAACTAGCTAGGGTTGTCACAAGCCTAATCACTAACAAAATGCAGTAAGATTGTTCCACAGCCACAAGTCCTGCAGACCATCCAGGTTACCCAGGTCGAAAGATTAGGGTTGAATTCAGGTGGGTACATCGTCCAGGAAACGTATGTACCCTTAAGTAGCTTAAAGGGTGCAACACATGACAGTGTGCTGGAAATGTGCCCTACTCGACGGCAGGCTACAGATCCCAAGCGCGCCCAGGTAACGGGATTGCCTGTAGCTGGGAAATCTCTTCATGACTACTGTGTTATTCTAGATATTAGCCTTAGTCCATTTTAGTGGGGTGTTCCTGACCGTGGTACTCAGGAGTCCCATCCTAGACATGATGCAAGACAGGACTGGTTTATTTATACAAGCACAATCGCCCACGGTATCCAGGTTATCATACAGGTCATGTCATGTCAAGTAGCCGTCGCAACAACTTATCAAGATATAATATGTCAGATTATCAGGTCAAGTGTACTTTGTCAGGAGTGCGCCACGGCGGGCCGCTATCAGGTCATGTTAGTCATGTCAAGAGCGCACCACTACGGGTCACTGTCAGGTCGTGCTCAGTTATCATTTCCAAACATATTAAACAATTCCATGATTATCAAGTTTATGACAAAAGGCGTAAGGATATAAAATGGACGTAAAATATCTAATAAAATATCAATATACAGGGCTATAGAAGAGCCAAGCTCAGGGAAAATAAAACCAAATCTGACACGTTGACATGAGACCAAGTCAGCCAAAGGCCATATGCTCAGGTCAAACTATGCTCAGGCCAGCGTACGCTCGAGTCATGCGTACGCTTGAGGCCAGCGTACGCCTTGCTCGCTTAAGCTAGCGTACCAAGGCACGCGTACGCTCAAGCTAGCGTACCAAAGGGTCCATACACTTCCAATAGGAAGCGTACGCAAGGGTCAGCGTACACCAGGATACGCTCAAGCTACAGGTCAGCGTACGCTCAAGCTAGCGTACGCTCAAGACTGCGTACGCTTGAGCTAGCGTACGAAAGGGTCTAGGGCACGCTCACGCTAGCGTACGCAAAAGACACGCTGCTAACAGGCAGCGTATCAAGGCTAGCGTACGCACGCTAAAGAGCAGCGCACTCAAGTTAGCGTACGCTCGCTAAAGAGCACGCGCAGTTCTGTGGCGTAAGCTAAAAAGCTAACTCACTGTTCACTGTCTTCTCCAATTGGCAAGAACAGCAAGAACTCTAAAGTTGAAAGCTTCAATTGTCTATATCTTGGTCAAAACAAGTCCGAATCCAACTTTCCAAAGGTCAAAATTGGGTAGAATAAAATTCCCCACAACATGGAACCATCAAAACTTGAAAACAAGCAAGTTTGATATATCAAAACACCAAAATCTGAAAATAGCAAGACTCTAGATCTACAAGAATTAAAGCCTCAAAATGGAAAATGATAAGTTCTAATGTGGTTTAGAATCATGAGGAGAAGCTAATGAAACCATCAAAAGGAGTTCTCTTGTGGAAGCAAGTTGCACTTGCCTATGGTATTCTTGGTTGGTGGGGAAGAGTAATGGTGGGGGAAGGAGAAGTAAATAAGAATTATGGAGGAGAGAGAAGGTTGGTGGGGATAATAAAGAGGGGGGGTTGTGGTGGAAATGAAGGAGAAGCATAGGCTAAGGTGTTCCACCCTTGGCCCATGATGAACCAAGCATTGGGCCGGCCGAACCAAGCCAACCCAAACCGAGAGTAAACCAAGCCAAGCCAAGAAGAAAACTAAACAAGGAATCATGCAATACAAGAATAAATACGTACACGTATTCCAGAAATACGTAATACGAACCACAGACATTATAACTCTACCCACCTTCAAAGAATTCCGTCCTCGGAATTTAATCAAGAGGCTAGAGGAGCAATGACAAGCTACATTAATCACATACAAGCTATAACTAGGCATACAATCACTCATTCAAGCAAGGAATCGAAGGCATGGGGCATAAGAAAGACTTTATACCTCACAAGTCAAACAAGTCGGGATATCGCGATCGAATATCATCCTCACGCTCCCACGTTGACTCCCCCAAAGAGTGATGACCCCAAGCAACTCGGACTAACTTGATAGTCTTGTTCTTGAGGATCTTCTCTCTCTGGTCCAATATAGACACGGCCTCTCCTCATACGAAAGGTTGGTACCAACAACCAATTCCGAATGATCCAGGATGTGGCTCGGGTCCGGGATATACCGTCGTAATTGGGATACATGGAACACGTCATGCACCTCGCTTAGCGACGGTAGAAAAGCGAGATGATAGGATACATCTCCTACTCGCTCCAGAATGTCAAACGGTCCTATATACCTAGGACTAAGCTTGCCCCGTACGCCGAAACGAATGACGCCACGGTTAGGCGAAATCCTCAGGAATACATGATCGCCGACCGAAAACTCGAGAGGACGCCGATGAGAATCGGCCCAATGGCGCTGGCGATCTTGGGCAACTCGAAGATGATCTCTGACTCGCCTGACCACTTTAACTGTCTGGGCAATCATTTCTGGACCGAGCATCTGTCTCTCTCCAACATCATCCCAGGCTAGCGGGGATCTGCACTTCCTACCATACAGTGCCTCGAACGGTGCCATCTGGATACTGGCCTGGAAACTGTTGTTGTACGAGAATTCCACCAGGTGCAAGTGATCTTCCCATGAACCACCGAAGTCAAGTGTGCAAGACCGCAACATGTCTTCAATAGTCTGGATCGTGCGGTCCGACTGGCCATCTGTCTGCGGGTGATAGGCTGAACTGAACTGGAGATGAGTCCCCAAACTCTCTTGCAAGCTACGCCAAAAGTGCGACGTAAATCTTGAATCTCGGTCAGAGGTGATACTGACTGGCACACCGTGCAATCTGACGATCTGCCTAAGATACATCGCCGCTAGCTGAGCCGTCGACTGACCAACTCTGAATGGAAGAAAGTGAGCCACTTTCGTGAGCCTGTCAACTATAACCCAAATAGCATCTCTACCAGCTGGGGATCTAGGTAGTCCAGTCACAAAATCCATGGTCACATGCTCCCACTTCCATTCTGGAATCGGTAAGGGCTGAAGAAGTCCAGCCGGTCTCTGATGTTCGGCTTTAACTTGTTGGTAAACCAAACACCGAGAGACAAACCGAGCTATCTCCCGCTTCATGCCATTCTACCAGAAATGCTGCCGGATATTACGGTACATCTTCGTACTGCCGGGATGGATGGAATACTGTGAACTGTGCGCCTCTGACATGATCTCCTGCCGGATATCTCCGCTGGGTACACAAAGACGCTTACCATGTCGAAGTGTACCATCCTCATGAATGCATAACTCTGGTCTTCGTTCCGCCTCGCACTCTGCTCTGAGTCGCTGAAGCTTGGAATCTGCTGACTGTGCCATCCGGATCCTCTCGACTATAGTGGACTGAACTTGCATACTGGCCATCAAGGACACACTGGAAGGGCGAACAACTTCAATACCCATCTTCTGAAGATCTGCTAATAGCTCTGGTTGCGCTGTTAGAAAATAAACTTCCGCTCTCCTGCTCAATGCATCCGCAACAACATTGGCCTTCCCAGGATGATACTGCAGGTTGACATCATAATCCACAAGAAGCTCCAGCCACCTTCTCTGACGCATGTTAAGATCCTTCTGGGTGAAAACATACTTCAGGCTCTTATGGTCGGTGAAAATCTCCACTCGATCTCCATACAAGTAGTGCCTCCACAACTTAAGTGCAAACACTACTGTTGCCAACTCCAAGTCATGGGTTGGGTAATTTCTCTCATGATCACGAAGTTGTCGTGACGCATAAGCTATTACCTTCCCATGCTGCATCAGAACACATCCTAAACCTCTGCCTGAAGCATCACAGTACACTGAGAATCCTCCGGTCCCATCTGGAAGCGTGAGAATAGGAGCTGTTATCAGGCTTCGCTTCAACTGCTCAAAAGAACTCTGACACTCTGCTGTCCAAGCAAACTGCGCATCCTTGCGGGTCAACTGGGTCAATGGTGCTGAAATCCGAGCAAAATCTGAAACAAACCACCGGTAGTAGCCGGCCAATCCAAGAAAACTACGAACCTCTGCAACTGTGCTGGGCACTGGCCATGACTCAATAGCTCCAATCTTCTGGGGATCCACTTCCACTCCTTCTCGGGTAATGATATGACCCAAGTACGAAATGCGATCCAGCCAGAACTCGTATTTACTGAACTTGGCATATAACTGGTGCTCTCTGAGGATCTGAAGAACTATACGGAGATGCTGCTCATGCTCCGCCTCACTCTTGCTGTAGACCAGGATGTCATCCAAGAACACGATCACAAACTGATCCAAGTAAGGCATGAAGATGCGATTCATGAGGTCCATGAATACTGCCGGCGCATTGGTTGCTCCAAAAGGCATAACAAGGAACTCCCAATGCCCATATCTCGATCTAAAAGCTGTCTTCAGGATGTCCTGCTCTCTGACTCTGATCTGATGATAACCTGAGCGCAAATCAATCTTCGAGAATACTGAAGCCCCCTTGAGTTGATCAAACAAGTCATCTATCCTCGGGAGAGGGTATCTGTTCTTGATTGTCACTGAGTTCAAGGTACGGTAATCAACACATAACCTAGACGTACCATCCTTCTTTTTTACAAGAAGCATCGGGGCTCCCCAAGGCGATCCACTAGCACGAATGAATCCCTTGGTTCTAAGCTCTTCAATCATCTTGTATAAAATCTCCAACTCTGAAGGTGCCATTATGTAGACTCTCTCTGACACTGGGGCTGTCCCGGGAATCAAGTCTATAGTGAACTCGATCTCCCGCTCCGGAGGCATACCTGGAAGTTCTTCTGGGAAAACATCTGGAAACTCCTCGACTATCCTGGGCAACTGAACTGCTGCTACTGCCATCCGCAATACTGGAGGAGATGACTCAACTTCGCCTCGGGAGAAAGAAAACTCCGGCTCGCCTGGAATGCTAAAAATAACCCTGCCAATGTGGCAGTCTATCCTAGCATACTGGTTCCTCAACCAATCCATCCCTAGGACCACATCATAATCGGCCATCGGGAACTCTATCAATCTAGCGAGGAATTCTCTACCGCTAACTACGATCTGACACGAGGAAAACACTCTATCTACTCCCACAAGTCCGTTACCAGTAAGTATATTAAGCCTTACTGATAATGACTCGGGCTCCAATCCTACCCGTGTCACGAATCGTGCAGACATAAATGAATGCGATGTACCAGAATCAAATAAAGCTGAAGCTGGAAAGGAGTTGACGAGAATAGTACCTACCACTACCTCTCCTGGTGCCAATCCTTCCTCCACGGTCATCACCATAGCCTGACCGTGCCCTCGGGGTGCTGGTCCCCTCTGCTGAAATCCTCGCTGTCTGCTCTGACTCAAGGCCTGGGCTTGTGCATACTGCTGGGGGCTCTGCTGCTGAAACGCCTGGGACTGAGGCGGCAAGGGCCTCGTCAATGGATACTGCTGCTGTTGGACCGGTGCTGGTCCTCTCACCGAAGAACTAGAAAGGTTGGACGATGATGAACCACCCCTGTTCGGGCAGGATCCAATCCTATGGTCTGGTGCTCTACAAGCCAGACACAATCCCTGTGCCCTACGGCACTCTGCCACCACATGGCCTGGCTTTCCACAATGAGAACATCCCACTGCGGAAGACTGCTTCTGCTTCTGCTGCTGCTGAGGGTACGTCGGAGTTGAATGCTGAACCGACGTCACTGAGGCTGTCCGCCTTGGAGCTCCAATAGTCAAAGCCCTGGCTGCCGGGGCTGGTGCTGAAGATTGATTCATCTGGCCGTGAGATCTCTTCCGACCTTCGGCCCTATCCACGATCCTCTGGAAGGTATACTCATGCCTCCTAGCTGCTCTCAAGACTGCATTAAAAGTCTGATGCTCAAACTGCTCGACTGCCAACAAGATCTCCAGGTGAAGTCCCTGCTGGAATTGTTGGGCTCTATCATACTCGGTTGCCACCAAGGTGGGAGCAAACCGACTGAGTCTGGAAAACTTGGCCGCATATCCGTCGACCGTCCTGCCTCCTTGCTTCAGATTGGTAAACCTCGTCTGCAGATCATACCGAGCCACGACATCAAAATACTTGGTCTGGAATCTCTCTCTGAATACTGCCCAAGCAATGGGTGCTGCTAATCCAATGGCCTGAGTCGCCCACCAGCTGCGAGCAAGATCTAACAACTGCAGGCGCACAACGGCCACCTTCTCGTTCTCTGGAGTCCTGGCTGCCTCGAGAATCACTTCTGTATCCTGAAGCCAAACATCTGCTGCGATAGCATCTTCACTACCATCAAAGAATGGAGGGTTCAAGCACTTGAAGCTGTTGGCCGTGCTGTTACCCTGATGACCACCCCGGGTCAAAGCATCCGCCACTGCCTGTTGTAAGGCATCTCCACGACGATCTTGAGAAGCTATCAAGGTCCTGAAGAGTCCTACTAAAGTGCCGTCATCATGTTCTACAGGTTGAACTGGCTGGACTGGTGGCTCTCCGCCAGAAGGCACGACTCTGGAGGCTACTCCGGAATGCTGGGCTTGATCTCCAGGTTGCTGCTGGTCCGCGGGAGGTGCTCCGCCTTGCTGGTCAGTAGGACCACGAACAATGCCGCTGAAGAAGACGACATAGGGAACAATAAGGAATGACCAGGACAGATCAACGATACAAGCATATAATCAGGACAAAAATCCAAGGATTCAGAAGATACGAGCAGAGATCAAGGACGAATACTGATTGAGACATCTATTCGGTAAACCCTCACATATCTTGATTTACAAGACCTGCATGGGCCACCACTTAAACCATGTCACGCCCCAGAACCAGAATACTGGAGAGCGGGGACAGACATAGCCAGCTACGTATATTGAAATAGATTCCATCTCGCTATACGGTCACGGCTGTCTAGATACATGAGGGTTTATCTACAAGCCAACAGTCTCTTAAGGTCATGAACAAGCCTAGTGTCTCAATCACAAGCAAGTAAGTAAAAGTTACAAGATGTATGATCATTAAATATACAATAGTAAGGCATCCCAAACATTACATATTCAGCTGATCATGAAGCTAGTCGTTACAAAATGTCAGGACTAGCAAGAGTTTAGTCATACATGATCAACCCTAGGATCTGTTAATCATGTTACAGCCCGTAGGCAGACAGTAAGTAAGTGCAATCGAGCTAAACAGGTGCTCGTCGGCTAAACGCCTCAAAAGAATATTTTTACAATAGAGTGGGAGATCAAAAATAAACCCACTCGTTGCCAGGATTCCGTCTAGTGGCCACCATCTGGCTGGAAGGTCGATAGATCCTCTGGAGCTGCTCCAAAATCTGGCCATACAAAACCAGCTGGGTCAGATCCCAGAAAGAGCAAGTGCCACAAAGGAATCTTCACTTAGGAACTAAAACCAGCAATCAGCACAAGATATAAATAAAGTAAGAACTGGAAATAAAGAAAATACATCAGGATGATATACGACGAGATAACCATGGAACTATTCAGATAACCAGGTTACAACCCGTAAACCAAACAAGGACCGGGGTTGTAACCCTTCGTCTGAACAGAACTTGGAATTCTCACCATTTATCGGTAAAATAAATACAAGCATTCTGGTCATGCAGTAGTCTGGAACAGGATCAGGGCAAGACTAGACTGGTTAGACTCCATCCAATCACTTCACGGCCAAGCAAGAATTACGGCTTGATACTTTAACTAGCTAGGGTTGTCATAAGCCTAATCACTAAAAAAATACAGTAAGATTGTTCCACAGCCACAAGCCCTGCAGACCATCCAGGTTACCCAGGTCGAAAGATTAGGGTTGAATTCAGGTGGGTACATCGTCCAGGAAACGTATGTACCGTTAAGTAGCTTAAAGGATGCGACACATGACAGTGTGCTGGAAATGTGCCCTACTCGACGGCAGGCTACAGATCCCAAGTGCGCCCAGGTAACGGGATTGCCTGTAGCTGGGAAATCTCTTCATGACTACTGTGTTATTCTAGATATTAGCCTTAGTCCATTTTAGTGGGGTGCTCCTGACCGTGGTACTCAGGAGTCCCATCCTAGACATGATGCAAGACAGGACTGGTTTATTTATACAAGCACAATCGCCCAGGTGTCCAGGTTATCATACAGGTCATGTCATGTCAAGTAGCCGTCGCAACAGCTTATCAAGATATAATATGTCAGGTTATCAGGTCAAGTGTACTTTGTCAGGAGTGCGCCACGACGGGCCACTATCAGGTCATATTAGTCATGTCAGGAGTGCACCACTACGGGTCACTGTCAGGTCGTGCTCAGTTATCATTTCCAAACATATTAAACA
Source organism: Iris pallida (assembly GCA_029216955.1). Classification (NCBI taxonomy): domain Eukaryota; kingdom Viridiplantae; phylum Streptophyta; class Magnoliopsida; order Asparagales; family Iridaceae; genus Iris; species Iris pallida. Next base: position 21,932,774 of record JANAVB010005599.1, read on the forward strand.
ATTCCATGATTATCAAGTTTATGACAAAAGGCGTAAGGATATAAAATGGACGTAAAATATCTAATAAAATATCAATATACAGGGCTATAGAAGAGCCAAGCTCAGGGAAAATAAAACCAAATCTGATACGCTGACATGAGACCAAGTCAGCCAAAGGCCATATGCTCAGGTCAAACTATGCTCAGGCCAGCGTACGCTCGAGTCATGCGTACGCTTGAGGCCAGCGTACGCCTTGCTCGCTTAAGCTAGCATACCAAGGCACGCGTACGCTCAAGCTAGCGTACCAAAGGGTCCATACACTTCCAATGGAAAGCGTACGCAAGGGTCAACGTACACCAGGGCACGCTCAAGCTACAGGTCAGCGTACGCTCAAGCTAGCGTACTCTCAAGACTGCATACGCTTGAGCTAGCGTACGAAAGGGTCTAGGGCACGCTCACGCTAGCGTACGCAAAAGACACGCTGCCAACAGGCAGCGTATTAAGGCTAGCGTACGCACGCTAAAGAGCAGCGCACTCAAGTTAGCGTACGCTCGCTAAAGAGCACGCGCAGCTCAGTGGCGTAAGCTAAAAAGCTAACTCACTGTTCACTGTCGTCTCCAATTGGCAAGAACAGCAAGAACTCTAAAGTTGAAAGCTTCAATTGTCTATATCTTGGTCAAAACAAGTCCGAATCCAACTTTCCAAAGGTCAAAATTGGGTAGAATGAAATTTCCCACAACATGGAACCATCAAAACTTTGAAAACAAGCAAGTTTGATAGATCAAAACACCAAAATCCAAAAATAGCAAGACTCTAGATCTACAAGAATTAAAGCCTCAAAATGGAAAATGACAAGTTCTAATGTGGTTTAGAATCATGAGGAGAAGCTAATGAAACCATCAAAAGGAGTTCTCTTGTGGAAGCAAGTTGCACTTGTCTATGGTGTTCTTGGTTGGTGGGAAAGAGTAATGGTGGAGGAAGGAGAAGTAAATGAGAATTATGGAGGAGAGAGAAGGTTGGTGGGATAATAAAGAGGGGGGGGAGGTTGTGGTGGAAATGAAGGAGAAACATAGGCTAAGGTGTTCCACCCTTGGCCCATGATGAACCAAGCATTGGGCCGGCCGAACCAAGCCAACCCAAACCGAGAGTAAACCAAGCCAAGCCAAGCCAAGAAGAAAACTAAACAAGGAATCATGCAATATAAGAATAAATACGTACACGTATTCCAGAAATACGTAATACGAACCACAGGCATTACACTTATGACTTACCAAATTAAGACTAGTGTTTAAGCCATAGGCCCATGAATTAAGCCCAAGACCAATCCTAACCCAACCATGGCAGCCACTATTAGGTTTCCCTTGCCTATAAGTAGTCTCTTAAGAGTGTTCTTGCCTCTTTTTAGGTTTGCCCTAATTTTGGAGGAGAGGTATTTTCCCCTATGCTCAAAATTCCTAATTAATTCATTTTAGCTCCTTTTTAATCCTAGTCTTTTGTAATAGGATCAAATTTATGTTTATATACTATTTTTGGAGGATCACCTCAGTTTGTGCATTGATTGGAGATTTGGAGTTACCATTTGGAATCCTCTCTTTGAAGCTTGTTCTTGAGTTTTGATACTAAATAGGTAAACCACCTATGTAATGCCCCGCTCCGCACGGTACATTATGCTGAGTCGTTGACTCGAAAAGTTGCGTTGACCCGATTACGTATCGATGTGAATCGATACAAAGTGTTAAGTTGTCCCGAGCAATGCATCGAACTAAGTCGATGCGAAGAGTTGTGTAAGCCCCTGAATTTAGGACTTAATTTTTTTTTTCAATTTTTATAATTCAATTATTGCAATAGATATTATTATTTGATTAAATGCTCTTTTCCATGCCTTTGATATTTGGAGTGTCAGGGATGTTCATCTCTGGAAACTTTTTTTATGAGATTTGTAATTGACAGGATTACCTTCATTTTTGTATATCGTGTCCCACTCGAACTTGTTCCCTTGTACTCTTTTTGCTTCGCGCAAGTTCGGATCAATTTAGACCATTTAATTAATAATTAATTTCCCACTCTTTTTCTTGATCATCATATGCACGTTACCATGACTTTTAATTTAGGAGCACCAGACCAGTCATTTTCTCAGAACCAACTTGTCATGCCTGATCTACTCGAGACACTCTTCGTCCATGACCTTCGTGTCCCACTCAGACACACCCTCTTGTGCTTCATTTTCTTCGCACAACTTTCGGGTCAATTTAGACCATTTAATTATCTACCGTAATTTGTGACCTGACTTTCAATTTAATTTCGGGACCCGACATCGACCCAGCCTAGTCGACCCCAAATATGGACATGGCCCACATGAAGCCTACTACTCGCCTGACACTTGTGTCCCATTTATTTGAGCCCCCACATGCTACTTATTTTTCCATGATCATAAATACCCATTTTAATTCGAATATTGCCCCATGTCCGATTTTGGCCGACCCGGCTCGACCGAACCCGAACCCAAGCTCCATATTGTTCTCTCGTGACTGCCCAAATATCCCACATAATTTTTCTATTTATCCTATTTTGAAAATATCTATTTCTCTCTCTCCATGTGTATATATATACATATATATATATATATATATATATATATATATATATATATATATATATATATAATCTCTCTCTCTCATCCTCACCTCACTCTCTCTCCTAACTCCCCCTATGTGTAGCCGACCTACACCCCCTCTCTCATTCTCTCTCTCTAAATATCTTCTTAATATCACTCTCTCTCTTGTATATATATATACACATATATATAATATATATATATATATGTACACATATAACTTTCTCTCTCTCCTCCTTAAAATATCCCACACCCTCACTCATCACCATCAGCCCCCTTCAAGTACACGAGCAGCCCCCTTCAAGTACACGAGCAGCCCCCCCCTCACACTACTTTCTCTCTCTCTCCTTTCTCTAATAATATCTCTCTCTCATTTTCCATATACACATTTATTATAACACACACACACACACAACACATATCTCTCTCTCACTCACCTCTTTCTCTCTCTCCCTTTCTAAATTTGCAACAGCAGCACCCCCTTCATTGGGCCGACTCACAAACCCCACCCCCATGGCCGAAGCTTTTTCGTCCCCATGGCTGATCCCCTTCCGAGCACAGCCACCTCTCCATGGCCGATCCATCTCCCCTTCTTCTCCATTCACCATCAACATCAACACCACAACCACTCCACCATTTATCATCATCATCATCAACCTTCACCACCGCAACCATCCCGAACCACCACCTCTTCTTCCTCCCCTCCTCAGCGAACACCGTCGTTGTCGTCGCCATAGCAGCTCGCAACCGCAGCTGCACGTAACAGCAACATCAACATGCTGCGCACGCGCGCACCGGCCGGCCGCGCGCCGCTCCGGCCACCGCCGCCGTCGGCAAGCCCCTCCACGGTCGCGTGCAGGCTGGACGACCTCCCTGTGGTGGCCACCGTCCTCCGGGATACGCCGCCTAGGCGTTTCGTGCGTTTGGCACTGGTTCCCGTCGTGACGAGCTCGAAACCACAGTCGAAATGGCGTTCCGTCGGAGCGACTTTGTACATGTTTTTCGAGAAATCCGACGGTTGGATCGGTGAACTCCTTGCTCCGTCGCAATCTCGGTATATAGCACTTCACTCCCCTCAATTTTCGTCCGTTAATTTCGTCGTTTGATACCTCAAAACTGGCCACCAAGTTGACGTTTTAATTGAACTATTTTTGGACAGTTTCGTGACGCCAACTTCGCGTGTTCGTATCTTCGTCGTCGCAGCTCTGTTTTGCGTGCTACCAATTCATGTGCGCAGCTGGTATAACCCTCTCCCTGCCCCCTTTAGATTTCATTTCAGTTTGAGCTTGTTAGGTCGGTCGAATTCGACGCCAAAGTTGGCCGTTCGAATTCTTAGTGTTGCACTTGTAAAATTCCATTTTTGAACCCGGGACTCCGGATTCAAATTCTGACACCACCAGTAGACTCGTGGCGTCGTTCTGGCCTGTTTTCATATAAAATTTGCTTAGTTTGGAGGACGTGGGCCCTGACACATATTTTGGTGCAAAATGGGCCCCACAGTCCGGGTCAACGGGACTTTTTGACGCTTGCTCATCGGAATCCAATTCCGGATATACCATTGAGTTCGTATCGTCATTCTGGACTCATTGACATATAATTTGCTAGGTTTTAGTGGACATTGGTTTCGGCACGCATTTCGGTGCAAGTCGGATACCAACATCCGGGTCAACGGGTCATTTCGAGATCGGCTCATCGGAATCCAATTTCGGATATTCCGTTGAGTTCGTATCGTCATTCTGGACTCGTTGACATATAATTTGCTAAGTTTTGAGGACATTGGCTCCGACATGCTTTTCCGTGCAAATCGGAATTTCAATGTCCTGGTCAACGGACCAATTTGAGATCGGGTCAACGGAATCCAATTCTGGATATACCGTTGGGTTCGTATCGTCATTCTGGATTCATGAACATATAATTTTTTAGGTTTGGTAGACTAGTATTCTCGCACGTTTTTTGGTGCAAAGCGGGTCCGACACGGACACCGTTTTGACTCAAAATTACCTTTTTGCCCCTGTGTCCAAATTGGCCTTATGGGCAGGCTATTCTAGCTAATTTGACCATTCTGGACACGTTGGTAATGGTTGTTTCACCATCCGACAACATCTGTAAGTTTTTATCCTATTATTATAATCTTTCTCCTTTTGTGGTATTTTGAGATCCATCGATTCCAGTGATTTCACAACCACTGAAATTGAATGTGTTGACCTTGTAAATGTTTGTAGAGACTAGCTTTGACCCAGTTTGACCATGGTTGACTACTTTGACTGAACGTCGAAGTAGAGTCAATATTTGACCTAGGTTAGACTAGTTTTGACCTTGGTTGACCACAGTTGACTATTTTGACCAAAAGTCAACCGGAAGTCAACCATAGCATAAAATTGATTAGAACTGGACCGAAGTTGACCAGTTGACCCAAAGTCAACTGTTAGTCAACGTTAGTCAAGTTTGACCTAGAGTTGACCTAGAATTGACCAGAGTTGACCAGTTGACCAAAAGTCAACTGTAAGTCAACCCTTGACTTGTCTTGACCTAGTTTGACTTAGTATGACTTGATTTTACTTTCAAACCCTTATATTGATACAGTATTCTACATATAGGTCCTCGAGGCACTGTTCTTGGACCAGTTGACATATTCCACCAGATTGCAGGCGAGTACATTCTCTGATAATAATTCTGTTTTATGATATCGTTTATGTTTCTAGTATTTAGTGTAGATACCCTTGTTCTCTTGACACATTGTTCACACGGATTGGTATTTTCCTGGATCCCGTCATGAGATGTTATTCTTCGCTTTCCTTGGTATAACTTGTGCAAGTCTTCTTGTTCCTTGTGTATTGTATAGACACGATTCCTGCGAAGGCTAGCTACCCTCTCGGAGAATCGCGTGTCATGATATGTCATGGTTGGATCCACTATACTAGTCGGGGACGGGGAGTATTAGTGTAGATGTGTGGTCATTATCCGCCTTGTTTATTCATGTAGACCTTGAATGATACCAATCCTACACTCCACGTAGGATTGGCTGATCAGTAGACCTTGTGCAGACCCAAGCCGGCCACATGTTGTAGCTAGTACTCACACACCTAGATAGATGATTCTTGATTCTTGTACATGCCATGATCAGTTTACTTGCCTTGTTCTAGCTCTAGATTTACAGTTTACCTTGCCATGATACTCATATGTACATTTCATAATTTTTTGTATATTCTCTCTATTTACTGCTATATTTTCAATATCGTCTAAATAGAACTGTTATTTGAGATTTGTGCTCATTCCATCCTGACTGGATATGTTGACAAAATTTTAGGAGTAGTTGTGCCTTCAGTATTGGACTTCATGATGTTGCTAGCTGAGGTGGATCTCACTATTCTTCTATGTGAGTTGCCTGGTAGTTATCCTTAGTTAGTCTTGTTGTCCTTCTTTATTTTCCTGTCTTATGATCATTATAGATTCTAGTTGTTCTAGTGATATTGTTATTATTCTTATCTTATCTTCTTTAGTTTTCGTGATGTGACATGAGTACATTTCTAGTTATGGATCTTTAGATGTTGTAGTTAGTATAGTATACTTGACAGCGCTCTACCGCCGATACTGCGACGTAGGCTGGGCATGGCCTACGTATTCGTACCCGTATATCCGGGTGCGGATCATGACACATTTTTAGTGGTGGCCCATGCAGGTCAGTCGTTGCAATTAATACGAAGTCGTGGTAGTACTTGAGCTTATCTGTACTACTGCGAGACTGCCCTAGGATTAAGGTTGAGTCATGGAATATTTTAGGATTTTGGTACTCGGTCACATATTATGAACTCTTGGGAGATTCCAGGGATGACCCCTAGGAATCTTATTTCGAACTTTTCGAAACTCTTCCCATTCATTCATGTCCGTCCTGATTTCTGAAATATTTGTCCGTATCAAACTTTATTCTTTCTTGGAATGAGTTTGTGGACCCCGGAGGGAAGATATAAGTTGAACTTATATATCTTCTAGGTTGAGACGAGAATATGATTCGCCAGTCTCATATCAGGTTGAGATTGTTTTAGATTATATTCCAATGATTTTCTTTATCTTGACCTAGATCGTACCTTTGGGACTTCTCCTGAAAACTTTTCCTAAATCCTGTCTCGAAATCTGTTCTGCTAGTTTTCATTACTTATCCTTGATTCGTTGTTGAATTTTGAATCTTGATGTTCGTTCGTTGCTGACTTTGACTTTGTATCTAAGATCAATTTTTATGAATTGAGTTAAGATATTCTGATAAACTTATTTGATGAGAACGATAAATGTCTACTTTATTTATGGAGTTTAGAATTTATCGCAGTCATACTAGCTAGCACGACAAGGACGTGGAGCCTGATGTTGGATATACTATCCTAGTTATGAAATTTAGATTTTCTTGCAGCCATAACGGTTGGCGTGGTAAGGAATCTAGATGACATAATTATAGGGTATATACCCAAGTTATGGACTCCATCATTTATTGCAGCTATGCTTACTGGCGTGGCGAAAATTCTGGCAACATAATTTCAGGATGACGTATATGGTTATCAGATTATATTTTAAATTGGATCACTTTGTTATGATCGGATGAGCAAGAACAAATTTTTATCATTATTCTTCCCCGTCTTGGTTAACTCTGTCTATCTACAGCCTAACTAGGATTTCTTGACAGTATTGTTTTGTGTTCCAGCTTTCGTATAATTTGACTAAACTCTTCATCGCTAACCACTTGGGTACTTCTTCTTGTCCTTCCCAATAATTGTTGAAAGTGCCTCATGGGTTAATTCAGGGAAGGTTCGAAAAGTGTATTTATCCTTGTATTACGGAATCGGGAGTTTGCATCCAGAGAAATACTGGCGAGGCATGACTTCAGATAACGGCATCATGGTTAAATATGTTTCTCGAATTCTACTTGTACCACTCCCTAAGCATTTTGACTAACATCTTCTCATTTATTTTGCAAAAATTGTTTGAAAATATTTCACGGATATTAGCCAAGTTAAGTTCAGGAACCTATATTATCTGGCGTGACAGCTGTGCACTGCAGCCATCCGTCGTATTATGGAACAAGGAAGTTAATCGCAGCTAGATGCACACTAGCGCGATAGTAACTTCATGTGACATAATTACGGAGGTATATGGTTCTTGAGTTTTACTTCGACTACGTCCTATGTATTTCGTTTGGCCTCGTACTATTCTTGGAAATATTTCGATAATCTTTCCTGTCTTGCTTGACCCTTACCTTGTCTGAATATTAATATGGATTGCTAGACCCAGTCTTAGGCCCTTGTTACCTTCTATTTTTGACAATTGGATAGCCAGACCTTGTTAACAGACTTTGTAGTGTAACTGTAATATGTTAATGTGTGATTGTGATGAGTATATTTTCTTGGGGATTTATTGGGTTAAGCTTATAGGGCAGATATGAGTGACTGATTATAGTGGACTTAGAAAACCATTAATGATGATTAGTTTGATGGTATGGATTGATTTTAAGGTATCTAAGAAGGGGTATGAAATATTATATTTAGTGACTACGGATTTAGGACTAGAATCTTGTGCTTAGATTTGAGGGTTTATATTCAGGAGTTCTTGAGTAAGAGAGAGAAGGCTCAATACCCAGAATAGGTTTTGAATGTACAATTTCAAGGAGCTGATGATTAATAGGATAAGGATATTTAGGACGGGATAAAGAAACAAACAAATTGCTTTTGAGATTGGAATTTTGGTTGATGGCCAATCATTGTGATATATATATACGTATCTCGAGGATGACCTATATTTTAGTGTATATGTAAAGGTTCTTATTGATATGAAGATTCTAAGGGGTAAATAGACATGGTGTTTATGGAAGAAGCCTGTTGAACCTAAACCAAAATACCTGTAGAGAGAAACAACATAGATGATCCCAAGGGTAGCAGATTGGGTACTGTAGCCATAGCAGTTGCGTGTTTTAGCTTGACCTATTGGATGATTTTAATTTCGAGGGCGAAATTTTTATAAGGTGGGTAGGATTGTAAGCCCATGAATTTAGGACTTATTTTTTTTCAATTTTTATAATTCAATTATTGCAATAGATATTATTATTTGATTAAATGCTCTTTTCCATGCCTTTGATATTTGGAGTGTCAGGGATGTTCATCTCTGGAAACTTTCTGCATGAGTTTTGTAGTGGACAAGATTACCTTCATTTTGGTATATCGTGTCCCACTCGAACTTGTTCCCTTGTACTCTTTTTGCTTCGCGCAAGTTCGGGTCAATTTAGACCATTTAATTAATAATTGATTTCCCACTCTTTTCCTTGATCATCATATGCACGTTACCATGACTTTTAATTTAGGAGCACCAGACCAGTTATTTTTTCAGAACCAACTTGTCATGCCTGATCTACTCGAGACACTCTTCGCCCATGACCTTCGTGTCCTACTCAGACACACCCTCTTGTGCTTCATTTTCTTCGTACAACTTTCGGGTCAATTTAGACCATTTAATTATCTACCGTAATTTGTGACCTGACTTTCAATTTAATTTCGGGACCCGACATCGACCCAGCCTAGTCGACCACAAATATGGACATGGCCCACATGAAGCCTACTACCCGCCTGACACTTGTGTCCCATTTATTTGAGCTCCCACATGCTACTTATTTTTCCATGATCATAAATACCCATTTTAATTCGAATATTGCCCCCTGTCCGATTTTGGCCGATCCGGCTCGACCGAACCCGAACCCAAGCTCCATATTGTTCTCTCGTGACTGCCCAAATATCCCACATAATTTTTCTATTTTTTCTATTTTGAAAATATCTATTTCTCTCTCTCTATGTGTATATATATATATATATATATATATATATATATATATATATATATATATATATATATATATATATATATATATATATATAATCTCTCTCTCTCATCCTCACCTCACTCTCTCACCTAACTCCCCTTATGTGTAGCCGACCTACAACCCCTCTCTCATTCTCTCTCTCTAAATATCTTCTTAATATCACTCTCTCTCTTGTATATATATACACACACATATATATATAATATATATATATATATATACACATATAACTTTCTCTCTCTCCTCCTTAAAATATCCCACACCCTCACTCATCACCATCAGCCCCCTTCAAGTACACGAGCAGCCCCCCCTCACACTACTTTCTCTCTCTCTCCTTTCTCTAATAATATCTCTCTCTCATTTTCTATATACACATTTATTATAACACACACACACACAACACATATCTCTCTCTCACTCACCTCTTTCTCTCTCTCTCTCTTTCTAAATTTGCAACAGCAGCAGCCCCTTCATTGGGCCGACTCACAAAACCCACCCCCATGGCCGAAGCTTTTTCCTCTCCATGGCTGATCCCCTTCCGAGCACAGCCACCTCTCCATGGCCGATCCATCTCCCCCTTCTTCTCCATTCACCATCAACATCAACACCACAACCACTCCACCATTCATCATCATCATCATCAACCTTCACCACCGCAACCATCCCGAACCACCACCTCTTCTTCCTCCCCTCCTCAGCGAACACCGTCGTCGCCGTCGCCATAGCAGCTCGTAACCGCAGCTGCGCGTAACAGCAGCAGCATCAACATGCTGCGCGCGCGCGCACCGGCCGGCCGCACGCCGCTCCGGCCACCGCCGGCGAGCCCCCCCACGGTCGTGCGCAGGCTAGGCGACCTCCCTGTGGCGGCCACCGTCCTTCGGGATGTGCCGCCTAGGCATTTCGTGCGTTTGGCACGGGTTCCCGTCGTGACGAGCTCGGTACCAGAGTTGAAATGACGTTCCATTACAGCGACTTTATACATATTTTTTGGGAAATCCGACCGTTGGATCAGCGAACTCCTTGCTCCTCGCAATCTCGGTATATAGCACTTCACACCCCTCAATTTCCGTCCGTTAATTTCGTCGTTTGATACCTCAAAACTGGCCACCAAGTTAACGTTTTAATTAAACTGTTTTTGGACAGTTTCGTGACGCCAACTTCGCGGGTTCGTATCTTCGTCGTCGCAGCTCCATTTTGTGTGCTACCAGTTCCTGTGTGCAGCTGGTATAACCCTCTTCCTGCCCCCTTTAGATTTCATTTCAGTTTGAGCTTGTTAGGTCGGTCGAATTCGACGTCAAAGTTGGCCGTTCGAATTCTTAGTGTTGTACTTATAAAATTCCATTTTTGAACTCGGGACTCCGGATTCAAATTCTGACACCATCAGTAGACTCGTGGCGTCGTTCTGGCCTGTTTTCATATAAAGTTTGCTTAGTTTGGAGGACGTGGGTCCTGACACGCATTTCGGTACAAAGCGGGCCCCACAGTCCGGGTCAACGGAACTTTTTGACGCCGGATCATCGGAATCCAATTCCGGATATACCGTTGAGATCGTATCGTCATTCTGGACTCGTTGACATATAATTTGCTAGGTTTTAGTGGACATTGGTTCCGGCACGTATTTCGGTACAAGTCGGATACCAATATCCGGGTCAACGGGTCATTTCGAGATCGGCTCATCGGAATCCAATTCCGGATATACCGTTGAGTTCGTATCGTCATTCTGGACTCGTTGACATATAATTTGCTGAGTTTTGAGGACATTGGCTTCGACACGCTTTTTCGTACAAATCGGAATTTCAATGTCCTGGTCAACGGACCAATTTGAGATCGGGTCAACGGAATCCAATTCTGGATATACCGTTGGATTCGTATCATCATTCTGGATTTGTGGACATATAATTTGTTAGGTTTGGTAGACTAGTATTCTCGCACATTTTTCGGTGCAAAGCGGGTCCGACACGGACACCGTTTTGACTCAAAATTATCTTTTTGTCCCTGTGTCCAAATTGGACTTATGGGCAGGCTATTCTAACTAGTTTGACCATTCTGGACATGTTGGTAATGGTTGTTTCACTATCCGACAACATCTGTAGGTTTTTACCCTATTATTATAATCTTTCTCCTTTTGTGGTATTTTGAGATCCATCGATTCCAGTGATTTCACAACCACTGAAATTGAATGTGTTGACCTTGTAGATGTTTGTAGAGACTAGCTTTGACCCAGTTTGACCATGGTTGACTACTTTGACTGAACGTCGAAGTAGAGTCAACATTTGACCTAGGTTAGACTAGTTTTGACCTTGGTTGACCACAGTTGACTATTTTGACCAAAAGTCAACCGGAAGTCAACCATAGCATAAAATTGATTAGAACTGGACCAAAATTGACCAGTTGACCCAAAGTCAACTGTTAGTCAACGTTAGTCAAGTTTGACCTAGAGTTGACCTAGAATTGACCAGAGTTGACCAGTTGACCAAAAGTCAACTGTAAGTCAACCCTTGACTTGTCTTGACCTAGTTTGACTTAGTATGACTTGATTTTACTTCCAAACCCTTATATTGATACAGTATTCCACCTATAGGTCCCCGAGACACTGTTCTTGGACCAGTTGACATATTCTACCAGATCGCAGGCGAGTACATTCTCTGATAATAATTCTGTTTTATGATATCGTTTATGTTTCTTGTATTTAGTGTAGATACCCTTGTTCTCTTGACACATTGTTCACAGGATTGGTATTTCCCTGGATCCCGTCATGAGATGTTATTTCTCGCTTTCTTTGGTATATCTTGTGCAAGTCTTCTTGTTCCTTGTGTATTGTATAGACACGATTCCTGCGAAGGCTAGCTACCCTCTCGGAGAATCGCATGTCATGATATGTCATGGTTGGATCCACTATACTAATCGGGGACGGGGAGTATTAGTATAGATGTGTGGTCATTATCTGCCTTATTTATTCTTATAGACCTTGAATGATACCAATCCTACACTCCACGTAGGATTGGCTGATCAGTAGACCTTGTACAGATCCAAGCCGGCCACATGTTGTAGCTAGTACTCACACACCTAGATAGATGATTCTTGATTCTTGTACATGCCATGATCAGTTTACTTGCCTTGTTCTAGCTCTAGATTTACAGTTTACCTTGCCATGATACTCACATGTACATTTTATGATTTCTTGTATATTCTCTCTATTTACTGCTACATTTTCAATACCGTCTAACTAGAACTGTTATTTGAGATTTGTGCTCGTTCCATCCTGACTGGATATGTTGACAAAATTTTAGGAGTAGTTGTGCCCTCAGTATTGGACTTTATGATATTGCTAGCTGAGGTGGATCTCACTATTCTTCTATGTGAGTTGCCTGGTAGTTATCCTTAGTTAGTCTTATTGTCCTTCTTTATTTTCCTGTCTTATGATCATTGTAGATTCTAGTTGTTCTAGTGATATTGTTATTATTCTTGTCTTATCTTCCTTAGTTTTTGTGATGTGACATGAGTACATTTCTAGTTATGGATCTTTAGATGTTGTAGTTAGTATAGTATACTTGACAGCGCTCTACCGCCGATACTGCGGCGTAGGCTGGGCATGGCCCACGTATTCGTACCCGTATATCCGGGTGCGGGTCGTGACAAGTTGCTTTGTCCCAAAGAATGCATCGAGTGAATCGATGCGAAGCGCCACGTTGCCTTGAAGGATAAGTGCGTTGAGACGGCTCGAAGATTCTAAGAAATCGAATCGACCAAGACGCAAGTCCGAATCGATGCAAGTATTGATTTTAGTTGGTTTTCTGTGCAGGCTATATATTTACGCTGAAATGTTAGAGGACGATCTTTTGCCTTATTGTAACACCCAGTTTTCCAGATTAGGGTATTTTTAAAATTTTGTAATTATAATTATTATTTATTGATATTTATTTTACATTGTGATTTTTGGTGATTTTAATTATTTTTAAACTATTTAAAAACTGGTTTAAGTCATGACTTATGGTTTTGATGTGCTGCTAGTGAAACCATAGAGACTGCATGACCTAGAGCCTAACCATGTCATTAGGATGATTTAATAATCATTTTTAGCCTAGGGATATTTTAGTCATTTTGACTTATTTGAATTATTTGATGATTTATGGAATTGGTGAATTCTAGGTTGACTTGACTTGTTGAGACATAGTGAACTAGCCTAGAAGCTAATCCTAGCCATGGTGACCCTAGTCTAACTTAGGTTAACCTACTTTTAGTCATTAGGAACTAATTTTAGAATGAGGGGATTTGGTTTAGTGAATTTAAGTCATTGTTTATGGTTTCGTGAAATGACTTATGGCTTAATGATTTATTTGATCATGACTTGGCCCATGGCCCATAACTAGAAGCCCTAACCGTAACCAAACCCTAAATGACCAGCCATAGGGATCCCCACCCTATATAAACACTTATTCTCTAGGGCTTGCCTCTTTCTTTATTCATTTCAACATTGGAAAAAGAAAGGTATTTGTCCCTCTTCCAAAAATCCCCATAGATACATTTTAATTCCTTTTTAATCCTAGTTTCTTGCATTAGAACCTAATTTTCTCCTATTTTCTGAATGTGGAATTTAATCCCAGCTTTGGGACAATTTTGGAGCTTTTGCTATCAAGAGGAAGAATCCCCCATTTGAAACTTTTCCAAGCTTTTTGCATATATAGGTAAAACCCCTTAAATTGATTTAAATTTTAGTTTTCTTTGCATGTAGGGCTAGATCTAGGAGTCCCCTAGGTGTCCCCGAAATTTGGGTGGATTTCGTGTCCGTTTGGTGTCCGTATCGGACACGTGTCGTAGTGTGGTGTAGGTGTTTGTTGAAATGCCTCTATAGAGTGAATGTTATTATTTTTCGAAACAAATTTCAGTTTTGGGTAGCCTAATAGGTGGGGATTTGATTTGTAATTGACTGAGTCGATTTTAGGTAGGTTTGGATACGGTTATTGGGCTCGGACACGCAGTACGAGATACTGCACGGGGCTCGTGCGGCTGCCCTGCTGCTCGACACTCCTAGCGGACACGACACTAAATATTATGACACAAAAATTTATGGACACGAGCGGGCAATGACTGACACCATGCCCAAGAAATTTCGTGAGCTCTCGATCAGTGTGCACAGAGAAATTGTGTGTGCACTGAATCGAGCCTTGCACGCACAGTCGAAAAATCGACACTGATACGCGTTCCAAACGCGGACACGAGGACACTTAGACACGATTCAGGCTACCATAACCCTAGACCTAGACCTAGGCTACCCATTCGACACCACCACTTGGTGTCTTAGTGAACACACGTGTCCCTAGACGAGTCGACATGCGTGCACGAGACAGTGCACTGCACTGTCTCTGACACCAGTTCGACCAGAACTAGGACACGAATTAGACACGATTGGGACACTGTAGGATACAACTAGACCCCCCTATGTTGGCATATATTCCGCCTTTGTTTCGAATAATTTGATAGGGATTTCAAATGGTTTTGGTTCGAAATGGTTTAAATGTCTGATACCTTCCTGTTTATTTCCCTGATTTTGATTCCTCTTTCAAAAACTGATTTTGAAGTATTGGCTATGTTAAACCATGAACATTGGTTGGTAACTGTTAAATTGATTCATTTGTCAATGTTAGTAGGATGTTGTGTATGTTAGTTAGACTAGGATTCATGTTGACTAGGATTCATGGATTTCAATTGTTAAGGACTGTTAGCACAACCTATGTCATTTCCTGAGTTTCACCATACACACACTCACACCCATTATTACTGTCACATGTCCACCCTTTGACACATCACACTTTGATTACATCCCACACACATTGATCCTTTCACTGAAATGGGGGTTGAACCTGAAATATGGGGATTTAGGTGTTTAACTGAGATTAATGATGGTTTACTGTTTGAATGTAGGAAACTGAAATAAGAAATGGAATGAAGGTTGTAGAGAACCTGAGAATTAGGTTTGGGTGAACATGTTAATCACTGTTTAACTGATATGGATTTGGGTTATGGAGAACTGAGATTTAAGTCATTGGTTGGTTTGTATATATATATGTGTGTGTGTGAGTTTTAGAATGTGTTGTGGTTTGTAATAGGGGCAGTAGGGGAGGAGCTCTGTCCACAGACAGCAGGCCTGATTTGGCTTGGCTGGGTTTGCATTGCATCAGTTGGGACTGTTTTAAGGGTAACCCACTGCACAGGTTCAATCTGAGAATGGAGTATAGGTATGGGCATATCTAGCAGTTAGCCATTGGCATGGTATGTGTATGTAGAATATCCAAATTGTGATTATATACCAGTGATGTGTGTCATGGGTACCATGATATGGTGTCAAGTGCTAGGCTGTCGTGTAGGTGACTGAACTGAGAATGTATTTATACATTTCTGTACACACTTGTATACCTTTTCACATTGAACACACATCTATGCATGCCTCACCTAGTCCCCCTCTCTATCTCTTTATATATATGATGTATATATGTATGTAGGTACCTATGTATTGTTATTCATTTTAGTTAGGATTGGGTGGTTGTTGGAATATTTCTGAAATTCCTGAGATTTGAGTTGGGTTGATATATTGGGGATTTGAGGGTTGATAGAGTATAGGATATGGATTGTATTAGATGAGTTACATTAATATTAGTATATGTTTGGCATGCCATGTGAGATAGGCATGAGTATATGGGTTTGTATACATATGGGTTAGGCTTTGAGACAATACTTTTTACATGTGATATAGGTACATATGGTATGTTAATGTATGAGGATGTGTGAGATACCTAGAGTAGGTGATATGGTTATATTTGAGTTAGTAGTTTAGCCTATAGTGTTATAGTTTGGTTTTGATAACATTAGCCTTGTTGTTGACCTAGTTGACTAGATGTTGACTTGGGTTGACCATGGTTGACCAAGGTTTGACTTTGATCTAGACAGTTGACCAGGTTTGACTTAGAGTTGACTTTGACCTAGATTGGCTTAGAAATTATGTAGATTGCATCATAGACTTTATTTACCTTATTTTAAACACATTATAACCCATACTGCTCTATTTAGGACATTGTGACTCCGGCGCAGACATCTGATATTTCACTACTCTTTTCAGAGTAGCAGGCGAGTATATTCTCTGATAGTTCTCTCATTTATTTGTCAATTACTGTATTTCAGTTTTAGTTAGCTGTATGTGATTCTCTGTTACAAACACGTATTTTTATTTCTGAATCCATGTATACGACACACATACTTACTCGTCTTACCTCTATTATTCGAATTACCATACGAATCACTATTCGAACCACCTATTCTTATCTTCATATGTTGGTTGGACTTTTATTCGATTAATGTGTCGGATTTTGGATTCATTTGTATTAGATGGGCGGGGAAATACTTGATTAGACATGTGAACATTCCCACTATTCGAACCACCCCCTGTGAATATATTCGAACGATAGCCATTCCACACCCGGCCAGGTGTGTGATGTGCCGGATTTACCCTTAGCCGTTTACATGTCTAACTAAGTATTTTAAAACACACTTGGAGAATTTATTCGAATCGTTGTTAGAACATTGTGAATCATTATTCGTATCACCTTATTCGATTCACCTTATTAGAACAATGATTAGAATCACATTCGACTCATCTTATATTAGACTCACATTGGAATTACACTCGACTTATATTTTACCATCTGAACTCATTATGTTACTCTAGTTCAGCTAGATCTTATTTTACAGTCTTCGTTGCTACGATTCTTCTCTTGTTTAGTTATTTTCTTTCCTTGCACTTTATTTGTCTTTCTTACCATCACCTGAATATAAACTACCATATTCATCAATACAACTGTCTATAACTGCTTTATATTTCTCTGTCATTTACTTGGGATTTCTTGATGAATTGTACTCGTTCCTGTCCTGACTGGACCTGTTGAAAATATTACAAATGCTTGCCCTGAGGATATTTGCCCTACTTGCCTTGGAGCAGGAGATGACTTAGCTACCTATGGCCCCGACACTCAGGAGTGATCGGGAGACTAGCTAGTAGACTTGGTTTAGTTTTTTATGTTTTAGAACTTGAATTGTAATAACTTGAGATACGAGTTTGTATTTGAGTTTGTTTGAGATATTATTATTTAGTAGTTTATAAATATCGTTATTTAGTCTTTAGTTATAAACTTCTGTGTTTTCTTATCGTGCTTAGACTGTGATTGAGATTCATTATATCTATACTTGTCCTCCGTTCGGAGTTGAGATTTGACAAGTACATTATATAATTGCGTGAGTTGTTGATTAGATAGTAACCTAGGACAGCGTTCTACCGTTGACACTGCGGCGTAGGCTGGGCGCTGTTACGTACTCGTACCCTCACAGTGGGTGCGGGTCATGACACATTTTTAGTGGTGGCCCATGCAGGCCGAGAGTCGCATTAGTACGATATCGCGGTAGTACGGCGACTTAGTTGTACTGCTGCGAGCCTGCGATAGGACTGAGAGATAGGCTTTACCGGAGAGGTTACTCAATCACAGTTAGGACTACTTGAGAGATTCCTGGACGACCCTTGAGAATCTCATTATGAACTTCAAATTGAAAAAAAGCCCTTTCTTTGGCGGAGATGGGATTGTGTTATGGCTTGAACGACAAACTTAGCCTTGATCATTCCTGACAGACAAAATACTTGGTTTCCAAACAAGCCCAATCCTACCGCGGAGTGGGGTTGCTTAACCCACGGAGCGGTATTCATACCTCTTTTCTTTTCCATGCACCAATAACTGTCATTGAGAAAGAGAAGCAAGGGGGCGATCTCCTTTAAAATCAGTGCCGTGAATAGTCAATTTTTTCATAGGAGAAACAAGAGGCCGCAACCCCAAGGAAAGGCCTGTCAAAAGAAGATTCCTTTAAGCACGGAATGTTGTAAGGGCGAAATCCCAGGTTCGCTGCTTGATGGAAAGAGATGAGATCTATGATACCAATAATATAAGGTTTGTGTGTGGTGTTAAGGTAAATCCACCTTGTGGTTTAAATAAAGATAGGTCGGTCAAGAATATAAACATATAAAAAGAAGGTCTTAGAAAGGAGCTTCGAAAGAACTGATTCAAGAGCCCTCGACTTCTGATCTCGACTTCCTAATCCAATAGATCTGTTTTCATGCTTTTCCTCATGGGAGGATAGCCTATTAAAAATCCTTTTTCTCTTGTTTTGATTCACCCTCACTCCTTGATATTTAAAGAATCTTGGACTATTAACTTTCTTCATCATTATCCTTACTTATATTTTGTCTATCTTATGTTGCTAATTTAGCACCAGTTTTGCAAGCTTATCTTATTCAAGCTTGATCATGACATATTTTATTGGGGGCTGGCACCCACTAACATATTGTCTAATCAGAACCGATGCATGATGGTCTGATCAACCTATTGCATTTTGGTTCGCTTTTCATATATTATTCTACATGGAGGGAGACATAGTTAAATTTGCCCTAAAGTCTCATCCATGGCAGCTTTGGCAATTCTTTTTTGAATTATTTTCATCGCCTATGAACCACGTATTGTGCTTAATAACATCGCCTTTGAACTCATTATTGTTTTGCCTTTCACATATTTCAGATGAAAAAGGCACTGTACTTGATAGATCAACCCAAGGTATCATGTTTAGTTTCCCTATCCAAAGGAAAGAATTGACTTATTTCTATATCCTTGCATCATCCCTTAAATTCTAATTCCTTGATCGTGACCAGTTGACCGGGTCATCCTCCTTGTCATCCAGTATTTGGGGTCATATTCAATTGAATTAATTCAATTGTGACATGGATACCAAATCTTGGATACTCGTGCTCAGACTTCAATGGTCTCCTTCTCCATCTTGCCCAAACTTCATATATCCTGAAATTGATCAACTTAGATCGTGCCGGGACTAAATCTTCTTTATATACTGCGTTATTGGATTTCAATGCAATTGACACTCGTACCTTAAACTTTCGATTTGATCATCTTTGGAATAGTAATCCTTCATAATTAATTCCTAGTTGTCTTTACCAGTTTCATATAGGATGGTAGACTGCCCCTTTGTACCTCCTTTTGAGGGAGCTAGGCCACCTGTAGCTCAGCACCAGAGGGGTGGAGCTTTTGCGATGGCAGTCGAGGAGGCTGACGTTGCAGGTGATGGATTAGCATGTTTGACCTTCTTGTTCTTCCTCCCCACTTCCATGTGTGATTTCCTTTAGTACCTGCCAGGATATTGCTTGTGTTTGCTAGATAGTATAGCTACCCTGTTCGAGACTGTGGAATCACGACCAGTAGGATTGTATTGCTTCGACTTTGATTGATTGGGGGTTTGACCTAGGAAAGGTGCGATCATCTTAATTTCGAGGACAAAATTTTTATAAGGTGGGTAGGATTGTAACACCCAGTTTTCCAGATGAGGGTATTTTTGAAATTTTGAAATTATAATTATTATTTATTGATATTTATTTCACATTGTGATTTTTGGTGATTTTAATTATTTTTAAACTATTTAAAAACTGGTTTAAGTCATGACTTGTGATTTTGGTGTGCTGCTAGTAAAACCATAGAGACTGCATGACCTAGAGCCTAACCATGTCATTATGATGATTTAATAATCATTTTTAGCCTAGGGGTATTTTAGTCATTTTGACTTATTTGAATTATTTGATGATTTATGGAATTGGTGAATTCTAGGTTGACTTGACTTGTTGAGACCTAGTGAACTAGCCTAGAAGCTAACCCTAGCCATGGTGACCCTAGTCTAACTTAGGTTAACCTACTTTTAGTCATTAGGAACTAATTTTAGAATGAGGGGATTTAGTTTAGTGAATTTAAGTCATGGTTTATGGTTTCGTGAAATGACTTATGGCTTAATGATTTATTTGATCATGACTTGGCCCATGGCCCATAACTAGAAGCCCTAACCCTAACCAAACCCTAAATGACCAGCCATAGGGATCCCTACCCTATATAAACACTTATTCTCTAGGGCTTGCCTCTTTCTTTATTCATTTCAACATTGGAAAAAGAAAGGTATTTGTCCCTCTTCCAAAAATCCCCAAAAATCCATTTTAATTCCTTTTTAATCCTAGTTTCTTGCATTAGAACCTAATTTCCTCCTATTTTCTGAATATGGAATTTAATCCCAGCTTTGGGACAATTTTGGAGCTTTTGTCATCAAGAGGAAGAATCCCCCATTTGAAGTTTTTCCAAGCTTTTTGCATATATAGGTAAAACCCCTTGAATTGATTTAAATTTCAGTTTTCTTTGCATGTAGGGCTAGATCTAGGAGTCCCCTAGGTGTCTCCGAAATTTGGGTAGATTTCGTGGCCGTTTGGTGTCCGTATCGGACACGTGTCGTAGTGTGGTGTAGGTGTTTGTTGAAATGCCTCTATGGAGTGAATGTTATTATTTTTCGAAACAAATTTCAGTTTTGGGTAGCCTAATAGGTGGGGAATTGATTTATAATTGACTGAGTCGATTTTAGGTAGGTTTGGATACGGTTATTGGGCTCGGACACGCAGCACGAGACACCGTACGGGGCTCGTGCGGCTGCCCTGCTGCTCGACACTCCTAGCGGACACGACACTAAATATTATGACACGAAAATTTATGGACACGAGCGGGCAATGACTGACACCATGCCCAAGAAATTTCGTGAGCTCTCGATCAGTGTGCACAGAGAAATCGCGTGTGCACTGAATCGAGCCTTGCGTGCACAGTCGAAAAATCGACACTGATACGCGTTCCAAACGCGGACACGAGGACACTTACACACGATTCAGGCTACCATAACCCTAGACCTAGACCTAGGCTACCCATTCGACACCACCACTTGGTGTCTTAGTGAACACACGTGTCCCTGGACGAGTCGACATGCGTGCACGAGAAAGTACACTGCACTGTCTCTGACACCAGTTCGACCAGCACTGGGACACGAATTGGATACGATTGGGACACTGTAGGATACAACTAGACCCCCCCTATGTTGGCATACATTCCGCCTTTGTTTCGAATAATTTGATAGGGATTTCAAATGGTTTTGGTTCGAAATGGTTTAAATGTCTGATACCTTCCTGTTTATTTCCCTGATTTTGATTCCTCTTTCAAAAACTGATGTTGACTTGTTGTTGACCTAGTTGACTAGATGTTGACTTGGGTTGACCATGGTTGACCAAGGTTTGACTTTGACCTAGACAGTTGACCAGGTTTGACTTAGAGTTGACTTTGACCTAGATTGGCTTAGAAATCATGTAGATTGCATCATAGACTTTATTTACCTTATTTTAAACACATTATAACCCATACTGCTCTATTTAGGACATTGTGACTCCGGTGCAGACATCTGATATTTCACTACTCTTTTCAGAGTAGCAGGCGAGTATATTCTCTGATAGTTCTCTCATTTATTTGTCAATTACTGTATTTCAGTTTTAGTTAGCTGTATGTGATTCTCTGTTACAAACACGTATTTTTATTTCTGAATCCATGTATACGACACACATACTTACTCGTCTTACCTCTATTATTCGAATTACCATACGAATCACTATTCGAACCACCTATTCTTATCTTCATATGTTGGTTGGACTTTTATTCGATTAATGTGTCGGATTTTGGATTCATTTGTATTAGATGGGCGGGGAAATACTTGATTAGACATGTGAACATTCCCACTATTCGAACCACCCCCTGTGAATATATTCGAACGATAGCCATTCCACACCCGGCCAGGTGTGTGATGTGCCGGATTTACCCTTAGCCGTTTACATGTCTAACTAAGTATTTTAAAACACACTTGGAGAATTTATTCGAATCGTTGTTAGAACATTGTGAATCATTATTCGTATCACCTTATTCGATTCACCTTATTAGAACAATGATTAGAATCACATTCGACTCATCTTATATTAGACTCATATTGGAATTACACTCGACTTATATTTTACCATCTAAACTCATTATGTTACTCTAGTTCAGCTAGATCTTATTTTACAGTCTTCGTTGCTACGATTCTTCTCTTGTTTAGTTATTTTCTTTCCTTGCACTTTATTTGTCTTTCTTACCATCACCTGAATATAAACTACCATATTCATCAATACAACTGTCTATAACTGCTTTATATTTCTCTGTCATTTACTTGGGATTTCTTGATGAATTGTACTCGTTCCTGTCCTGACTGGACCTGTTGAAAATATTACAAATGCTTGCCCTGAGGATATTTGCCCTACTTGCCTTGGAGCAGGAGATGACTTAGCTACCTATGGCCCCGACACTCAGGAGTGATCGGGAGACTAACTAGTAGACTTGGTTTAGTTTTTTATGTTTTAGAACTTGAATTGTAATAACTTGAGATACGAGTTTGTATTTGAGTTTGTTTGAGATATTATTATTTAGTAGTTTATAAATATCGTTATTTAGTCTTTAGTTATAAACTTCTGTGTTTTCTTATCGTGCTTAGACTGTGATTGAGATTCATTATATCTATACTTGTCCTCCGTTCGGAGTTGAGATTTGACAAGTACATTATATAATTGCGTGAGTTGTTGATTAGATAGTAACCTAGGACAGCGTTCTACAGCCGATACTGCGGCGTAGGCTGGACGCTATTACGTACTCGTACCCTCACAGTGGGTGCGGGTCGTGAAACTTATTCAGTAAGGGGTCCGCGAAAGCAAATCGTCGCCTTGCGACGGACTGAGGCGTTGGCACGGCAAGTCCAAATCGAACGTATAATTCAATAAGCACGAAATGCTTAAATGACTAAGTCAGGAGAGTTGCCCGTGCAACGAAGTTATAAAATCGATCCGCAACGGCTCGGCGAAATGATAAGGCACATTGATTCAAGGTGGGGGGACATTAACTCTCTTTCCTACTCCGTCATGCTTAAGAAAAATATATATCATTGAATGCTGAGTTAACCTATAAACGCCACGGGCGTGGCTCGATAGAGAGATAAACGTAGTGCGTGTCGAATACTAGATAGAACAATTAAAATGAATCGTACGGCAGACGTACGAGTCGCTATGGAACATTAAATATCGCAAAGGCAAGCGCCTCGGTACGCAAGCCGCAATAACATGGGATAGCTGTACTCGGCGAGTGCCTTAATGCACGAACCATACCGTGCCTTCGCGCACGAGTTAGAACGGCTAGAACATTAAAAGACAATAGGCGAGCGCCCTAGCGCGTAAGCTACGGACATTGAATGGTAAGTCATAGAACATCGGAACTACGGTCGAAACGTGCCTACGTGCACAATATCATAAAAGATGGCTTCGTTACGAAAGAATACAGTTGTGGCATGAAGGTGGCAGAACTGTCGGATATGACATAATATCTCGAAAGGTGTTCGAGACCTTCGGGTCGTTCGGTTGACGAGCATTGAGTTGAGGCATGATGCCATTGAAATATTGAAACGAAGTATGAAACGTAAGAACATAGAAAGTTAACGGAAGAAATACGAGATGATAATGCGGCATGGTGCCTTCGAAATGTTCGCGACCTTCGGGCGTTCGTTGAGGACATTCGGACGTTGTGCCAATTGAAATAGAGATAAGCGAACTTGCTTGGTTGTATGAAAGATAAGATTCGTTGCATGGTCAAATGGACTTAAAGATATAAAAGCCCGTGCATGGGTATTTCCTCGAACGTGACGCGCCAGGGCGCTGGGACCGTTCGGCCTAGGAGGGATTCGTTTTCGGTATTGTTGGTGCACTTCATTTAGAAGGGTAGCGACCTTCTAGTGAATGTGATAAGTCACTTGCTGCGATTATTTCGATGGCCTCTGATGTTGGTTAGCAACCGCACAGAGTTAACATCATCTTATGTTTCGATTCGATAAATATAAGTCCATTCTAGCCCAGAAAGCTAGTGACCTTCATATAGTTAAGGGTGATGGGTTTGGAAGTACAAGGTATACGTATATCCTGCATGGATGGATCCTGAACAGAGGGCACTTATAACATGACAGGGAAAATGGATAGGCGTATTCACCTTACGTCGATGCAAGGGCGAAGTGCGTCGATATTGCTAAGTTGCGCCACGAATCAAACACGAGATGGCTTGCCTGTTTACTTACGCAAATTGAATAACATGCTTGCCATGCTTTACAGTCTTCGAATATGCCATGAACTCATCCTAAGGAGAACATAGAAAGAGAACTAAATTGTATGTTTGCATGAATCAATACAATACTAAATGTCGGTTTGTTAAGTGAGTTTTTGATCAGTACAGCGAGGACGAAAGTACTAATCCCCCACTAGTTTGCGAGCAGGTTCAGGGATTGGTCTGCTCGCGGCGGAGCTTCGCTTGAACGCGTTGAGGCTTGGAATGCCGAAGCGTATTGAAGCGTGCGATCACATTGACGCTCGGATATGCAACAGGATTGATGCAGCCGAGATATAGAAGGCATGATGAATGGAACGGTAAAATCCTTTGTGGGCAAGAGAGAACTTGAGTGTTGTAGCCAATCTGGCAAATTCCGTTGGACTATCGAAAGCCTTTGTAATCTGATTTCGAATATCAATAAAGTAAATCGTTTTCGTATACTCTGTTTTGCCTTTCGTTGTTAACGTTCAACTCAAAGATAACTATTTGAGAACTTGTCATCTTGCCTTGCACGAGCGCAACTCCAGGCTCGTGCGGCATCACGCCCCAGCGAGGACGATGATTCGGGTGATTCCGGGTCGGGACGTGACAAATTGGTATCAAAGCTCTAGGCTCAATTTCTTCTGGACGCTTGCTTCATTACAATTCTAAAACGTTGCCCACCACCAATCGAAATCACTCTTGACTCTACTCGATGCCGCACTGGATGTTCCATACAATAAGTCTAATACAAATCATATAATTTTGCCGCGTGTTGTTTTGGAAATTACATGGTGTTTGCTGGAAAAGTCGTGAAAGGTTTGTTGCTGCAAGTGCAACAAGTTGTGAGATGTGAATTCAAGGATTTGTTGCCATGGATGCAACATATCGTGAATTGAAATTCGAGATATTCGTTGGTTGCAATGATCGATATGAGAAATGTTGGTTGTACCGGTACAATGAAAGTCGTGGAATGTTGCTGCAGCAATTGCCACGCGTTGATTGTAAATGATGCGTTGAAAAGAAAATGAAAGTTGATATTGAATGTGTCGAACGGATTCACATATCGATTTTGAATGTGCGTTGCGATAAAAAGCGATAAGTCAATATCGAATGTGTTAAACAGATTTGAGCATTGACTTTGAATGTCGGAAATAAAATGTTGTACGAGGTACAACAGATGTCGAAGATAAATCGATGCACGAGGTGCGGTAAATATCGGAAATAAATCATTGCACAACGTGCAATGCGTATTGAAAGTAAAATTATTGCACGTGGTGCAACGCGTATCAAAGTAATCATTGTAAGAAGTATGACGGATATTGAGAATGAACTTTTGCACAAAGATGCAACGGAAGAAAACAAAAGTTATAAATCGAGAAACGAAATCGGTTCGATTACGCGCCGAGCTTGTGTTGGCAAATGAATGCATTGGCCAAGTTGCATCGGATTTGATTTAAATCAAAGTTACGGTTGTGATCAAGCGCGATCACTGCGAAAATCGTAAGTCAAAATAAAATGTTGGTTCATACGGAGTACGTTGCGATGGAAGTAACTTGATTTCTGGGTGGTATATGGCATACCACCGATGCAATGAATGGCTCGATTTCGAGTGGTATATGTAATACCATTTGTGCGATGAATTGCATCGACGTATTGTGAGAATTGCGGAAGGTTTGTCCGCAACGGACGGGATAGCACCGAGTCTCGATGGAGAATTTGTATGACGGCATGTTGATGCAAGTGTTCTTCGATGATCGGTTAGAACGGTAAGGCGGGACTCATATCATTGAATGATACGTCGATTGGAAATTTATGTGTCGGTCGAATGACGGGAACTAGCGAAACGATTATGCCTTGAGGCAACAATCGGATCGACGGGATAGAAACTCAAAACGTTGAAATCGAATCGCACGACTTGCGATCCCGATTGAAATGTTGGACGAGACGAATCGAATCGCACGACTTACGATCTCGATAGAAATGTTCGGCTAGGCGAATCGAATCGTACGACTTGCGATTTCGATAGAAATATTGGGCGATGCGAATTATAATTGAATCGTACGATGTGCGACTTCGGTGACGAGTTGGTTGACGTGAGTAATCGTGCCTAAGAAACAGTTGGTTACGTTATGGCGAAACTCATTAGAGTACGACTGAAAACACGCAAAACTTAGAGGGCGAGATCGTATGACTTGAGGGTTCGATGTTGGATAATCGGTAACTCAGTTACACGATCGAAGTATAGCGGGATACGGCAAATCAGAGAACGAGTCGATGCGTATAGAAAAGTTCGTTGCGAACTTGGATGTATGCAATGCGAGTTAAGTTGACGTTGAAACGGATTCAAAGTTGACCCTTACGTTATCAAAATGGATACGACGTATCGAGATCGATACGTAAGGAAACGTAAACGATGTGAGAATACAAAATAGAGTGTGTCCCGGGCAATGAAATTTTATAAGTAACGATACGAGAATAAAACGAGCTGGTTGATCATGAACTTGGTGATTAATCAGACGAGACTATAAGTCATCAACGATTGCTCGATGCATATAACATCTCGTGTATCGACCGCAAAATAAGATAGACTCGAACTCGATACGAGTAGATGTTTCGTAAATTGCAGAATCATCGACGATAGTGCATGACTTTACTCGGAGGATAGTTGCGCATCAGTTGCGCCGATAGAAATGGTTATGTACGGATTTGGGTAGTCGCATAGAAATCGTCGAAACGTAATTTGGCTCCGAAATAAGATATAGCATGGTTCGTAGTAAACTGTCCTTCGGTGATGATCCACAATTATCGAGCGTAGCTTTGGGGTAGCTGACCCTAGAAGACTTGACCGCCAAATCAAATTGAATATTGCAGACCGTAAGATGACCCATACGATATCGCATATGAGATTGCATCGATAACAAATACAATGTGGTGCATGTTGACGATAAGTCTAGGCGATCGAAAATTGTTGGAACAACTTTTGATTGAGGATGATATAGTTAGATTTGAGTATTCGTCGGATGAATATTTGAATGGTTATGTTGGTCGACGATCAAACTAAAAATTCACCAACGAACTTGGTGATTCGGATAGGCGATTGCGAGAATCGTGCTATGCACGAGAGGGAACGATAAGAGAATGACTTACGAGTCATGTCGTTAGATTCGGATTCACCTTGTAATTGAGCTTGTGTGAATTGAACTTATGTTCGATGTTGCGAGACGGATAAGTCGGGAAGTTGGCTAGTGAATTTTCTACTCGATAGGAATCGAACGTAAGGCGTATCGTAAGGACCTTCGTGTAAAAGGCGATCATTGTCTTGAGCACCATCGCCTCGATGTAAACTGTCATGTCAGATAGATTGTGGCCTTTGTGCAATGTCAATTTAAACTTACGTCAGAAGGATTTAAGTACGGTGTCTAGGTAAGTCACCTAGCGGACGTAGTAATGTTGATGCTTTTGCAAGTCAACAAAAGAGAATCATGTCAAGGTAAGATACGAAGTGAAACATCAAAAATTGTTGGATAAGTGATGCCGAACGCAAGGCGTTGCGGAGACTCGTTGTGATCGGATGCGCGACGGCTTGACGCGACGCGTAGAATTGATAGTCCCGATGAAACGTACAAAGTAAGAAATACAATTTTTGAATCGCATCGTGTGCCTTAACTTTTGTTGGAGGATCGCATATGTATCAATATGCATATGCAATAGAATTGCGAGAACTTATGCTAGAGCCCAAGTCCGATCAAGAATACGAGATGGCAAGTTATTAAGAATAAGAAGTTACGTGTTTGCGTTGTTCTGATATCTTACAACTGAGCCTGGCTGAAATGCATATATTGGTGGGATGCCAAAAATATGTGTATGATTTCAAACTAAGTTGTACGATCCAAACGATAGTGAGACGAGATCATGACGATCTAATGAAACCCTTGGAAATTTAGTATTGGTTTCAGTTCGAGGACAAACCTTGTTTTGAATGGTATATTATGTAATGCCCCGCTCCGTACGGTGCATTATGCTGAGTCGTTGACTCGAAGAGTTGCGTTGACCCGATTACGTATCGATACAAATCGATACAAAGTGTTAAGTTGTCCCGAGCAATGCATCGAACTAAGTCGATGCGAAGAGTTGTCTTGTCCCAAAGAATGCATCGAGTGAATCGATGCGAAGCGCCATGTTGCCTCGAAGGATAAGTGCGTTGAGACGGCTTAAAGATTCTAAGAAATCGAATCGACCAAGGCGCAAGTCCGAATCGATGCAAGTATTTATTTTAGTTGGTTTCCTATGCAGGCTATACATTTACGCTAAAATGTTAGAGGTCGATATTTTGCCTTATTCAGTAAGGGGTCCGCGAAAGCAAATCGTCGCCTTGCGACGGACTGAGGCATTGGCACGGCAAGTCCAAATTGAATGTATAATTTAATAAGCACGAAGTGCTCGAATGGCTAAGTCAGGAGAGTTGTCCGTGCAACGAAGTTATGAAATCGAGCCGCAACGACTCGGCGAAATGACAAGGCACATTGATTCAAGGTGGGGGGACATTAACTCTCTTTCCTACTCCGTCATGCTTAAGAAAAATACATGTTATTGAATGCTGAGTTAACCTATCAACGCCACGGGCATGGCTCGATAGAGAGATAAATGTAGTGCGTGTCGAACACTAGATAGAACAATTGAAATGAATCATACGGCAGACGTACGAGTCGCTATGGAACATTAAATATCGTAAAGGCGAGCGCCTCGGTGCGTAAGCTGCAATAACATGGGATAACTGTACTCGGCGAGTGCCTTAGTGCACGAACCATACCGTGCCTTCGCGCACGAGTTAGAACGGCTAGAACATTGAAAGACAATAGGCGAGCGCCCTAGCACGCAAGCTACGGACATTGAATGGTAAGTCATAGAACATCGGAACTACGGTCGAAACGTGCCTACGTGCATAATATCATAAAAGATGGCTTCGTTACGAAAGAATTTGTGGCATGAAGGTGGCAGAATTGTCGGATATGACATAATGTCTCGAAATGTGTTCTAGACCTTCGGGTCGTTCGGTTGACGAGCATTGAGTTGAGGCATGATGCCATTGAACCATTAAAACGAAGTATGAAACGTAAGAACATAGAAAGTTAACGAAAGAAATACGAGATGATAATGCGGCATGGTGCCTTCGAAATGTTCGCGGCCTTCGGGCGTTCGTTGAGGACATTCGGGCGTTGTGCCAATTGAAATAGAGATAAGCAAACTTGCTTGGTTGTATTAAAGATAATATTCGTTGCATGGTCAAATAGACTTAAAGATATAAAAGCCCGTGCATGGGTATTCCCTCGAACGCGACGCGCCAGGGCGCTGGGACCGTTCGGCCTAGGAGGGATTCGTTTTCGGTATTGTTGGTGCACTTTATTTAGAAGGGTAGCGACCTTCTGATGAATGTGATAAGCCACTTGCTGCGATTATTTCGATAGCCTCTGATGTTGGTTAACAACCGTACAGAGTTAACATCGTCTTATGTTTCGATTCGATAAATATAAGTCCATTCTAGCCCAGAAAGCTAGTGACCTTTATATAGTTAAGGGCGATGGGTTTGGAAGTGCAAGGTATACGTATATCCTGCATGGATGGATCCTGAATAGAGGGCACTTATAACATGACAGGAAAAACGGATAGGCGTATTCATCTTGCGTAGATGCAAGGGCAAAGTGCGTAGATATTGCTAAGTTGTGCCACGAATCAAACACGAGATTGCTTGCCTGTTTACTTACGCAAATTGAATAATATGCTTGCCATGCTTTACAGTCTTCGAATATGCCATGAACTCATCCTAAGGAGAACATAGAAAGAGAACTAAATTATATGTTTGCATGAATCAATACAATACTAAATATCGGTTTATTAAGTGGGTTTTTGATCAGTACAGCGAGGACAAAAGTACTAATCCTCCACTAGTTTGCTAGCAGGTTCAGGGATTGGTCTGCTCGCGGCAGAGCTTCGCTTGAATGAGTTGAGGCTTGGAATGTCGAAGCGTATTGAAGCGTGCGATCGTATTGACGCTCGGATATGCAACAGGATTGATGCGGCCGAGATATAGAAGGCATGATGTATGGAACGGTAAAATCCTTTATGGGCAAGAGAGAACTTGAGTGTTGTAGCCAATCTGGCAAATTCCGTTGGGCTATCGAAAGCCTTTGTAATCTGATTTCGAATATCAATAAAGTGAATCATTTCCGTATACTCTGTTTTGCCTTTCGTTGTTAACGTTCAACTCAAAGATAACCATTTGAGAACTTGTCATCTTGCCTTGCACGAGCGCAACTCCAGGCTCGTGCGGCATCACGCCCCAGCGAGGACGATGATTCGGGTGATTTTGAGTCGGGGCGTGACAACCTAAACCCTTGTTTCTTCCTGATTTTCTTGCACAATAGGTTAGGTTTAGGGGTTACCTAACTACCCACGAAATTTGGGCACAATTCGTGTCTATTTTGTGTCCATATCGGACATGTATCGTATTGATATACTAGGTGTTTGTAGAAATGCCACATAGGAATTAATTTTCATATTTTTGAAATGTAATTGCATGGATTTGTAGATCTTGATGTGTGTATTAACTTTTGTGAAGGTGTCCTGGTGTTTCGTGTCCATTTGTGTCCTGTTTTTGCACGTGGACACGCAACACGAGCCCGTAGGCCGTGTCCTGCATCACGGGCTCCATTTCTCTGGACACAGGATACGTCGTGTCCTGATTTTTGTATGAACCTTGGGGCAACGTCTGCGACCATGCTCCAAAAATTTGGGAGTGTCTCGTGGTCTGTGCACGGAGAAATCGATGTCGTATTGGCCGTGCGCTGTCGCACGCGGACTGCTGTGTGAGTGCACAGGCACCACTGACATGCGTGTCGTATCGTGTCTGTGGGACTCGTGGACCCAGTGCAGTGTGTGTCAGACCTAGATCTATCCTAGGTGAACCTCTGGACACGACCACGTGCCGTGTCGTGTCGTGTGTCGCGTGTGGGATGCACGTGCACGCGTGCACGATGATTATTCGTGCACTATCTCGTGTCTGTGTACACGTGTAGTTTGGACACGATTCGTGTCCAATTCCTAGAAACGAGGACACTCTCATGCACCCTCACATGCTTGTCATCAATTACCAACTATTGGGTTATCGTTTTGATGTGTTTTCGAATTCGAAAATTCGAATTTCCTTGTTAGCTGATACCACACTGATACGCATGGCTGAATGCATTTTCTTCTGTATTGATTTCAGTTTTATTCCTGTTTTGGTGATGTTTGACTGTTAAATTAGTCACCTACATACTTGTTAGCTGATAAATGATTGTTAGGTTAACTTGGTTTGTGTTAATACCATGAGTTTCGAATATGGGAGTTGGGTTTGGGGTTTCCTATCAAGTTTCAGGAAATCCTGAAACTTAATTCCAGTTTCTCACCCTTTGCATACTCCAATTCACACACATTATGATTTCTAGCAATCCTCTCACATCCCTACATACAGCACACACAAACTGAAACCTATGTTTTCCTCACACTGTCTTCTCCTTTCACACACACACAAATCATGACACACACACATTATGATTTCTAGTATTCCCTCACACTTCTCATTAACACACACACCTATGCTGATTTCTCCACACATTTACACACTGTCACAACTGAATCCTCTCACACACACAATTACACACAGCCACACCTACACACACACTCTATTTTTTCTGTCACACACCTTAGTCCTAACACACACATCTCTCACACACACATTCATTGATACACACACACACACACCCCTATAGCTAAGTCTCTCTCTCACTCACAGTTCACTCATGTATACACACACACACACATTTGATTCTAAGATTCCTTACATTCTCTCACACACATTGCACACTCATACACACATGTGGACACCCTATACACCATGTTACATGCACACACACTCTCTTGACTTTTAACACATATTCACACACACACACACACATGTCACTATGGCACTCTCTCTATCTTCTATCCCTCTCTATACATATATATATATATATATATATATATATATATATATATATATATATATATATATATATATATATATATATATATATGTGTCTATAGGTAGTATTGAATGCATATATGTAATGTAGATAAAGTATTATGTATATATGTGGATACACATGTATAGGTATGTACCTATAATGTGATGTATAAGTATAGGTATATAGAGATAATAGGGTATTCCTAATGTGTGTGTATTAGCCTAGGACTATAGCCTATGAATGCAATGTGTGATATTAGTATAGTCTAGTATAGTAGTGTATTGACCAATATAGACTTGTTAGGACTTAGAATGACTGTTAAACCTAGTTTAACATAGCCTAGACTTGTTTAGACCTAGAATGACTTGTTTGACCGAATTTAGACTTGTTGGACCTAGTTTGACCATAGTTGACCTAGTTTGACTTCTTGGTTGACCAGAGTTGACCAAGAGTTGACTTTGGCCTAGTTTGACCTAGACTCATGTAGAGTGCATAGTAGAACTTTATTTTGCCATTCTGGACTTGTTGTGACTTGTGCAGTTCTAAATAGGAGCCAGACACCACTCCTCGGACAGTACTTTCATCTTGGACACTCAGCTACCAGGCGAGTACATTCTCTGATCATTTTATATCCTGTTTAGAATTCTTTTCCTGCTTTAAATTACTTTACTTGATACTGTCACGTTGGTCATGCGGATTAGTACTATATGGATCCCATCTTGAGATATTATCCCCTCAGGGAGCATCGTATACTACATGTTCTGTGCGTTTCACCTACATGGCATATCACTATGCTTCACAGTTCATTGATCACTTGTGACATGTACTCTCATGATCACAGAGTCTTCTTTGAATCACCCATTTATGGGCATTCCCAGATCACCCAATTGTGGGCTTACCATGTATCACCCCTTGTGGGCCATTACATGGAATCATAACATAACCTGGCTGGATCCTTGTGTATTAATTGGGGGTACGGGGGAGTAGAAATAGACATGTGAATAATATCCAAGTAGTATCTCACCTGATCACCTCCTTAGTGTCTCATCAGAATCTCCTATGCCATTCACATGTTTATATTGTACTCTGACTCACTAGCCACTGATAGTTCTCTATTTACAGTATATATATAGTTCCATTACAGCTTTCTCTGTTTACATCCTGTACTTTCTTTCAGTTCTTGTATCTTACTTTACTGCATGATTATATTTTCTAACCTGCTATGAACTGTTGAGATGTATTGTGCTCGCTCCGGTCCTGACTGGACCTGTTGAAAATATTACAGAAGACGAGGAGGAGGCCTGTGTGGATACCTTTTACGGTGCTACCTTAGATGAGATGTTGGACCTGGACCAGCAGCAGGTCCTACTAGCAGTGGATGACACACCTCTAGACTAGGATGTTTTATTTACATTACTCTCTGGATGATTGTATATATTTGATCTTGGGATATATATTATCTTAGACACTTAGACTCTCTGTTTGTACTTGTGGAATTCCTTTCCTTTCAGCAGTATTTATCTATCTATCTTCTATCTTATCTTCTGCCTTAGTTGTGATTGAGTTTACTTTCTGCTATGTCATCCCCATTCGGGGAGTATAAACTGTTTAGTATTATATTGTTAGATGTTGTGACCTAGGACAGCGTTCTACCGCCGATACTGCGGCGTAGGCTGGACGTACCCACTTCTCGTGCCCTTACTCTATGGTGCGGGTCGTGACACGTTTTTAGTGGTGGCCCATGCAGGTCGAGTTTATGTAGTGGTATTCGAATTAGAGTATCACTACAACCTGCAGTAGGATTATGATTATTTTTGAGGTACTCAATTACATTAGGAAAAACTCTTAACTGGATCCCTGCTATCTAAATTCCTGATACTTTCTTGAATAATTGTCCTCCCTTGAATTATCATTTCTATCTCAGTATTGATTCCTTGTTTGATCTGTCTTCAGGATGGTTATGGAGACACGATCTCATCGTCTCGATCAGGAAGATACCACTGAGGGGTCTACCACTCCTCGTCCTGATCAGCAGGGCCCCGAGACTGCGGTTCCTGTTATGTCGGCTCAGGCTGGGATATCTGCAGCTTATGGGAGTGCACCTCTTCCTACTCCGAGACTTTCTCCTGTCGTCCCGAACGTTCTTCAGCAGCAGTCGCCATCAGGATCACATGACGTGGCACGGTTGTTCTCATTCTTCCAGCAGATAGTAGAAACTCAGCGGCAACAGTTGTTCAAGAGGGGACGGGACGCTCACGGTACCAGCAGCAGCGGAGGCCAGGCCAAGAGGCCCCATGTGCAGATTTAGCAGACACAGACACCAGTGGGAGTTCAGCAGGCGCAGCATCAGTATTGGGGTCAGGACCTGAAGGCGATCAGTTGTCCCTACTGCAAGAAGCCGGGGCATGGATGGGGTGAGTGTAGGAAGAGGCTGGGCAGGTGCCTACTATATGGAGCAGCGGACCCCCAGCTGAGGGAGTGTTCCCAGAACATAGGCAGAGTAGTTCAGGGAGCAGCACCAGGAGCAGGAGCGAGGACTCCGGTAGGCCAGCAGAAGGGATTACCCTTATCGACTCAGCAGCAGAGGTACATGCAGCATCAGCAGCAGGCCAGGAGAGGCCCGCAGGAGCGAGCTTTCGCCAGGACAGTCGAGGATGCTCAGGCCGTTGGCGATCTAGTTGCAGGTTCCGTTCTATTCGATTCCCTTTCCATAATTGCCTCTTATAACTGCCTTGAAATTTTGATTCCCTCTGTTCCTTGTTAGTTGATCAATTCTGTCATGTTGTTCTTGTGTTATATTTGATTTTCTTCTGAGATGAATCATATGGGCTAGGTCACCTCAGTTATGGGATCTAGAATCTTCGATAGTCGTGTTAGCTGGCATAGTGAGGACATATAGTCAGATTTAGAACGTATTTCTCGGGTGTGGAAATTTAAGGTTTTTGCTGCCAAGCATGCGGCAATACAAAAATTTTAAATACCATAATTCTAGAAGTATGTGCCTTGGTCAAGGACTCTGTGATTATCGTAGCCTTGCTCACTAACATGACGAAGACTCTGAGTAACATGATTTTGGACAGACGCATATAATTATCAGATTTTATCTTGAGAAGGTTTCAACACATCATCTCTATCATACCCTTCTGTTGTTTTTAAAAAAAAAATTTGTATTCCATCAAATAACTTAGGAGTAGGGGCATTTAGTTTGTAGAGCTTATTCATATGTAGTTCTTTCATAGTGTAATGAGGTAATGACTTGTAGAGTGTCTGTACTCTAGAGATGATAGTTAGTATTGGTATTAGAATAGTAACCCATTGTAGATGATTTTCTTATTATTTTTAATATCAGCCAGTTACGTATAGGATGTTAGTATGCCTTACAACCTTGATGATTGTTATTATTTTTCCTTACCTTTTTCCAGTGAGACACTCATGACCAGAGCCTGTCCTTGAGTATAGTGGTAGTTTCACCTAAGACAGAGAGGTCTATGTATATAGAAAGGTTACAGATGATATTGGCATATGGGATATGGGTTTGGTTGGTACCTATAGGTCATTGATGTATAGGATTATTGACATGTTGTTAGCCTATGTTGGTTCACTTTCTATTTTAGTTAAGTTCTCCTTGTGTGGAGTTCAGTCATATTGATCAACCTTTATAGACAGTGTGCAGACCCTCCGCTAGATACCCTGTCCCATTGGTTCAGACTTGTACAAGTTGTTCACTGCACTCGGCCTTCATTATCTACCATGTTGCATCATAGGTTTCACCGGACCATAGTTCAGACCCCAATTATTGACTCACCAATATAACCATCAACCCCTTACCATATTCTGCATATCTGGAGAGTTAGTATCATGCATACTAGAGGCCAGGTTGATCTAGAGGCATGTTCAGTCACCATGTAGGTTTCCTTTCACTTTGACTATACAAGTGGACCCAAATGTCCTGTCCCTTAGCTCATAATTTCAGTCTCCTTAGCATCATTCCCTTTTTGCCTATATTGATGAGTCAGGCCATTCATCCTTAGCCAATTTCTGAGCATTTGTTTCAGTCCCTTATAAGTATAGTCTACTTTAACCCTTGGTTGATCAGTTATATATACAGATGATATACTTAGGATATATGTGATGGATTGTTGTTCTTGAGCTTATGTATATGTGGTATTTGGGATTGGTGTGCTTAGCTTATAGGTATTTAGTTATGGTGACTTGATAAGATTGGGAAGTTAAGAGCTAGCCTATTATAGAGTTCTCTTTTGCTAAATTCTAGTTGCCAACACTTAGGTAGCTAGCAGAGGTAAAGTCCTAAGAAATTGACCAGCTGATGACCAAGCACTAGGATGTTGAGAAATTGACTAGTGATTGACCTTGACTATGTTGACCTAGAAGGGGGTGCGATCATCTTAATTTCGAGGACGAAATTTTTATAAGATGGGTAGGATTGTAACACCCAGTTTTCCAGATGAGGATAATTTTGAAATTTTGTAATTTTAATCTTTTATTAATGATATTAAATCATGATATGAATTTTTGGTGATTTTTGATTATTTTAAAAATTATTAAAACCATGACTTGTGATTTACCAAATTAAAGACTAGTGATATGGCATTAGGATAAGTATTTTTACTTTTGAGCATGGGGGTATTTTGGTCATTATGAACTTTTGGGAATTATTTGGATTTATTATGAATTATTTAGATTTATTTGAATTTATATGATTTTTGGTATAATTAATTTAAGGGTTAATCTAGACTTGACTAGTGTTGACTTTGGA
Source organism: Iris pallida (assembly GCA_029216955.1). NCBI lineage: Eukaryota > Viridiplantae > Streptophyta > Magnoliopsida > Asparagales > Iridaceae > Iris > Iris pallida. The sequence goes on from JANAVB010005599.1 coordinate 21,970,137, forward strand.
GCCTAACCTAGAAGCTAACCCTCGTTGGTGACCCTAGTCTAACTCTAGTTAACCTACTTTAGTAATTAGAAATTAGTTTTAAAGTAGGGAGGATTAGTTTGGGTGGAATTAGTCCATGACTAGCGACTTAAGTCAATGACTTATGACTTACCAAATTAAGACTAGTGTTTAAGCCATAGGCCCATGAATTAAGCCCAAGACCAATCCTAACCCAACCATGGCAGCCACTATTAGGTTTCCCTTACCTATAAGTAGTCTCTTAAGAGTGTTCTTGCCTCTTTTTAGGTTTGCCCTAATTTTGGAGGAGAGGTATTTTCCCCTATGCTCAAAATTCCTAATTAATTCATTTTAGCTCCTTTTTAATCCTAGTCTTTTGCAATAGGATCTAATTTACGTTTATATACTATTTTTGGAGGATCACCTCAGTTTGTGCATTGATTGGAGATTTGGAGTTGCCATTTGGAATCCCCTCTTTGAAGCTTGTTCTTGAGTTTTGATACTCAATAGGTAAACCACCTAAAACCTTGTTTCTTCCTGATTTTCTTGCATAATAGGTTAGGTTTAGGGGTTACCTAACTACCCACAAAATTTGGGCACAATTCGTGTCCATTTTGTGTCCATATCGGACACGTATCGTATTGATATACTAGGTGTTTATAGAAATGCCACATAGGAATTAATTTTTATATTTTTGAAATGTAATTGCATGGATTTGTAGATCTTGATGTGTGTATTAACTTTTGTGAAGGTGTCCTGGTGTTTCGTGTCCATTTGTGTCCTGTTTTTGTGCATGGACACGCAGTACGAGCCCGTAGGCCGTGTCCTGCATCACGGGCTCCATTTCTCTGGACACATGATACGTTGTGTCCTGATTTTTTGTGTGAACCTTGGGGCAACGTCTGCGACCATGCTTCCAAAATTTGGGAGTGTCTCGTGGTCTGTGCACGGAGAAATCGATGTCGTATTGGCCGCGTGCTGTCGCGCGCGGGCTGCTGTGTGAGTGCACAGGCACCACTGACACGCGTGTTGTGTCGTGTCTGTGGGACTCGTGGACCCAGTACAGTGTGTGTCAGACCTAGATCTATCCTAAGTGAACCTCTGGACACGAGCACGTGCCGTGTCGTGTCGTATGTCGCGTGTGGGATGCACGTGCACGCGTGCACGACGATTATTCGTACACTGTCTCGTGTCTGTGTACACGTGTAGTTTGGACATGATTCGTGTCCAATTCCTGGACACGAGGACACTCTCATGCACCTCACATGCTTGTCATCAATTACCAACCATTGGGTTATCGTTTTGATGTATTTTCGAATTCAAAAATTTGAATTTCCTTGTTAGCTGATACCACACTGATACGCATGGCTGAATGCATTTTCTTCTGTATTGATTTCAGTTTTATTCCTGTTTTGGTTATGTTTGACTGTTAAATTAGTCACCTACATACTTGTTAGCTGAGAAATGATTGTTAGGTTAACTTGGTTTGTGTTAATACCATGAGTTTCGAATATGGGAGTTGGGTTTGGGGTTTCCTATCAAGTTTCAGGAAATCCTGAAACTTAATTCCAGTTTCTCACCCTTTGCATACTCCAATTCACACACATTATGATTTCTAGCAATCCTCTCACATCCCTACATACAGCACACACAAACTGAAACCTATGTTTTCCTCACACTGTCTTCTCCTTTCACACACACACACAAATCATGACACACACACACATTATAATTTCTAGTATTCCCTCACACTTCTCATTAACACACACACCTATGCTGATTTCTCCACACATTTACATACTGTCACAACTGAATCCTCTGACACACACAATTACACACAGCCACACCTACACACACACACTCTATTTTTCCTGTCACACACCTTAGTCCTAACACACACATCTCTCACACACACATTCATTGATACACACACACACACACCTATAGCTAAGTCTCTCTCTCACTCACAGTTCACTCATGTATACACACACATACACACATTTGATTCTAAGATTCCTCACATTCTCTCACACACATTGCACACTCATACACACATGTGGACACCCTATACACCATGTTACATACACACACACACTCTTGACTGTTAACACATATTCACACACACACACATGTCACTATGGCACTCTCTCTATCTTCTATCCCTCTCTATACATATATATATATGTATGTGTCTATAGGTAATATTGAATGCATATATGTAATATTGATAAAGTATTATGCATATATGTGGATACACATATATAGGTATGTACCTATAATGTGATGTATAAGTATAGGTATATAGAGATAATAGGGTATTCCTAATGTGTGTGTATTAGCCTAGGACTATAGCCTATGAATGCAATGTGTGATATTAGTATAGTCTAGTATAGTAGTGTATTGACCAATATAGACTTGTTAGGACTTAGAATGACTGTTAAACCTAGTTTAACATAGCCTAGACTTGTTTAGACCTAGAATGACTTGTTTGACCTAATTTAGACTTGTTGGACCTAGTTTGACCATAGTTGACCTAGTTTGACTTCTTGGTTGACCAGAGTTGACCAAAAGTTGACTTTGGCCAAGTTTGACCTAGACTCATGTAAAGTGCATAGTAGAACTTCATTTTGCCATTCTGGACTTGTTGTGACTTGTGCTGTTCTAAATAGGAGCCAGACACCACTCCTCGGACAGTACTTTCATCTTGGACACTCAGATACCAGGCGAGTACATTTTTTGATCTTTTCATATCCTGTTTAGAATTATTTTCCTACTTTAAATTACTTTACTTGATACTGTCACATTGGTCACACAGATTAGTACTATATAGATCCCTTTTTGAGATGTTATCCCCCCAGGGAGCATCGTATACTACATGTTCTGTGCGTTTCACTTACATGGCGTATCACTATGCTTCACGGTTCATTGATCACTTGTGACATGTACTCTTATGATCACAGAGTCTTCTTTGAATCACCTATTTATGGGCATTCCCAGATCACCCATTTATGGGCTTACCATGTATCTGTAATGCCCATATCTCGTATTACGTGTTTGGAATACGTGTACGTATTTTGACCCATATTGTATGTCCCCCTGCTCGATTTACTTGGAATTTCATTGATTGGTTTATCTTGGTTCGGTTCGGTTTGTTTGGCTTGGTTCGATTTTGCTTGATTTTATGTGAACCAAACCACTCCCACCTACCACCACTCCCACCATAAATATCAATTCCACTCTCTCTCTTCCATTATTACTCATTACTCATTTCTTCTTCTCCACCAACCTGAGAGAGTGGAGAGCTTAGGCAAGTGCATCTTGCTTCATGGAGGAAGTCCATTTTTATTGTTCCATTGTCTTCCTCATGTGTTTCTAACCCACTTTAGTACTTGACATTTTTCATTTCTGTGGTTAATTTCTTGCAGATCTAGCTTTGTGGTATTTTCGGTTTCCATGAATTTTGATCTATCAAACTTGCATATTTTTTCTAGTTGATGGTTCCATGTTGTAGAGAATTTCATTTTGTCCAAATTTGACCTACGGAGTTTGGATTTGGGTTCCTATTGTTGTTTGGTGGAGCATGGAGGCCATGGTATTTTCTATGAACATGTTCTCTGTGGGAGCCATTAATTTCACTTCTGGCCGCATGAGCATTAATTATTGCATGCCCCTTTATTTTAGTTGCTTGCATTATTAGTTGCTTGCAAGATTGCATGCATTAGCATGCAACTTGCCTGAGCCGCATAGGCTATTATTGACCGCATGACCATTTGTTATTTCTGGCCGCATATGGCCTTAGCCATTCTCAGCCGCATGGCCTTGCAAGCATTAATTGGTTGCATGCATGCATTAAATATTTGCTTGTATTAAATAATTGCCATTAGCATTAACTATTTAGCCTTGGCCTTAGCATTAATTGCATTTTGCATGCTTTAAGCAAGCTGTAGCTTGCATACTTTAGGCAAGCACTAGCCGCATGGGAATTAATGTAAGTGAGCCGCATAAGAGACTTCTTGGCCGCATATGGCCAAGAGAATTCATGGCCTTTTTAATTAATTAATGCCTTAGCAATATTTGCTAGCTGCAGGCAATAAGTCCCTGGCCGTATGGATAGTCTTAGCATTCAATGGTCTTTATTAGCTAATGCATTGGCATTTAAGGCTTAGCATTTAATGCCTTAAGCAAATGCATTTAGCATTAATGTATTATTTACTCACGTGCATGGCCTAGCATTTATTGCATGCTTATAGATTAATGCATGGCCTTTAGCTTGCATGATTTCTTTGCATGAATTTTCTTACGTAAGTTTGCTTGCATAGCCCTTTGCATGTTTATTTATTTAAGCTAGCATGCTAGCATGGAACCAATCCAAGGGTGGCCGCATGACTCACTAATAGCATTGCTTGTATGAATATTAATTGGAGCCGCATATGTGTCCATTAGCAGTAGCCGCATAGATTAGCAGGGGTAATTCAATGTTGGCCGCATGGACCAACCTATTTGGCCGCATGGCCTTACTTTAATTATTTGCATATAGCCATTTTAATTTTTGGCCACATGGCCCCAGTACTTGAGTGGCCATGTGTCCTTTTCTTTGCTTGAGTGGAAGCTTGCATTTATTGCGGGTTCCTCTCTCCTTGACTTTTCTGATTGCATAAATATTTCTTGCTGGCCGTATGGCCCCTTCAGCTATTTCTTGGCCGCATAAGCTTTGGCTGGCCGCATGGATGGCCTCCCACTCTCTTTGTCCGCATGTATGTTCTCCCACTTTTGGGCCGCATGGGGTCCACTTTGATTGTTTAAATATTTTATTTGCCTGAATTATGGTCAGAATTTCTTCCCACTCCCAACATGAAAGTTGTAGAGTTTCTTCTTGGCTTTAAGAATATATATATTATATGTATTATTATTTAATTACGCAAGTTTCTCCCCTCTTTGATAAATGACATGACTTGATAGTGACCCACCGTGGTGCACTCCCGACAAGAAAACTTGACCTGACAATTTGACATGATATAATTGACATGATATACCTGACATGATAGTGGCCCGTCGTGGCGCACTCTTGACATGATAAACCTGACATGATATTTCTCGAAATGTTGTTGCGACGGCTAACCTGACATGACAAGTATGAATGACCTGGACACCGTGGACGATTGTGCTTGTACAAATGAACCCGTCTTGTCTTGCATCATGTCTAGGACAGGGACCCCTGAGTACCACGGTTAGGGATACCTACTGTAAATGGCTAAGGCTAATAACTAGAATAATACAGTAGTTCATGAAGAGACTTTCCCAGTTACCTGTTGCCCCTTTGATCCCGGCCTTATATATATATACATGGGACTTGGAGCTATCCTTTGCCCCTTTGATCCCGGCCGAACTCCGCCGCATACTCCTCTACGGTCATGCTGCCCTGCTGCAGGTTCTGGAACTGCCGCACCAGGCCAATCTTGTCCGTAGGGGAAAAGAACTTCTCTCTGAACAGGGCCCTGAACTCGGCCCAAGTATGGCCCTCTCCTGCAAGAGCCGGCTCATTCCGGAACCATGTCCGGGCAATATCTAACAACTGCAACCCAACCGCCTCGACCCTCAGGTCGGCTGCCAGGCGGCAGGCCCCCATCTGGCGCTCGATATCCTCGAGCCAGTCATCAGCGTAAATAATGCCCTCTGTCCCCTTGAAATCCCTCGGACCAAGCTTCTTGAAAGCCTGGATATCCCCAATCTTCGGCTGCTGCTGCTGAACCTTCCTCTGTGGAGCCTGACGCTCCACTGCCGCCATAGCCAATCTGTGTGCATCCTCCATGCCCTGGCGTATGACCTCTGTCTGCCTCAACTGAGCCTCGTGCTGAGCCTCGTGCTGAGCCCGCTGGAACTCAAGCACCTGGTGGAAGAACGCTAGCATCTGCCCCATATCTGTGGGCAGAGGAGGCAATGGAGGAATAGCTCCCATCATCACCGGAGGAGTCCCCTGCTGAGGAGGAAGAATACCCCCGGCAGCTCCCGCTGCAGTCCCTGGCACTATGGGAAGAGCACCCGCAATGGCCCCAGGGACGGTCATAGAGGTAGCTGGAGGAGTACCTCCAAGAGCCCCAACAGAAGTCCCATCAGCCGGGGAAGTGACCGGAGCCTGTCCGCCAGAGGTGGCAGACCTCTCCGTCTCCCCGTGCTCCTCGCCAGGAGAATGAGTCATCAATATCCTGGAGACAAATTGAGAAGAAGATATCAATATGGCACATGAAGGCAATATCAAAGGAGGACAGCTAGAAAGCAGTAAATCAATATCAAAGACGGTAAGCAAGATAAGCAATGAGAGATCCTACTGTGATTGAGCACTCCTAGCCTACTATTCTTATGGGTAACACAGGCTCGTAGTCAACACTCTAAGACGAGTGCCGCTACGACATCGCACTAATTGCGACTTCATGACCTGCGTGGGCCACCACTAAAACGTGTCACGACCCGCACCCGCTACAAGGGCACGTGACGCGACAACGCCCAGCCCTCACCGGAAAAAACGGCGTGGAACGCTGTGTATTTTCTAGTCTGACAACAGTTTATATATATAACAAAACCTGTCGAGAATATAGTCAACTCCGAACGGAGGACAAGCAATGAATATATATAATGCTCAATCACAACTCTAAGACGAAAAGTAAAGACTGAAAGATAAAGACAACAAGACGAGAAAATATAACCTGTCAAGTCCAGAAACAAATAATATACAATGTCCGGTCTCTAAAATACAGTCCAAATATAATACAGACTCAAAAGTAATACAGTCTCAAAAAGTAACTGGATACTAAGTCCAGTACAAAGACCTACTCTAAACTATACAAGTGGTATGGTCTCGTCAGGCGGAGCTACGCCCTGCGGGACCAAGTCTAGGCCCACTACGTCGTCCGGACCGTAGTAGGTACTGCAATCTCCCTCGTCGAAATCTGTAATATTTTATCAACAGTCCAGTCAGGATGGAACGAGTACATATATCTCATAACAGATCTCAATATAGAATAAAAGCTATAAGACTGTAAATAGAGCATATACAATGAATCATGGAGTGTACATGTATGTATCATGGCATGGTAAGCTGTAAAGCTAGAGCTAGAACAAGAAGAATAGAACGGGATCATGGCATGTACACAAATCAAGGCAAGCTATATATCCAATATGTGTGAGTAGTAGTTTCAGCTTGTGATCGGCTTGGGTACCTGTCAAGAATCGGCCTGGCAAGTCATATGTGCGGTATATGACTCACACTGTTCGGGAATGCGGGATGGATCTGATCACAGGCCTACGCTACTACTCCCCCTACCCCAACTGGTAGAATGGATCCAAACAGGACACGTCACTGCACGGGATTCTAATGAGAAGGTAGCTAGCCTTCTCTAGAATCAGTGACCATATATCGAGCAAGAGCTACAAGGGTGCTTGCACAATATATCCCAACCTAAGAAGGAGAAAACATCTCTCGTCGGGATCCAAGAATACCAATCCGTGAGAACCATGTGTCAGGAATAAGCATATCAACACTAAGTACATGAATCATAACAGTTATCATAAATTGGGAATAAGTATCAGAGAATGTACTCGCCTGTAAGATGATAAAATACGTCGACTGGATCAACTGCAGTATCTCGAGGACCTATAGAGAACAAGACGTATCAATACTAAGTTTAGGAAGTAAAGTTAAATCAAAATAAACCCTATTTAGTCATTCTAGGTCAAGACATGTCTAGTCGGGTCAATCTTGGTCATGGGAGAACATTAGAAGTTAAACCGGATCAATCTAGGTCGAAAACTGGCTTACCGTTGACTTTTGGTCAACGGGTCAATTCTGGTCAACCCTAGGTCACTGGTGACTAATAGTTGACTTTTAGTCAACTATCCAAGTTAAATGGAATTTGGGACCAAATTGGGTAAAGTGTTGACCCATAGTTGACTTTTAGTCCAAAAAGTCAATCGTGGTCAACCGGGTCCAAGACTAGGTTTAGACAGCTAATCCTACTCATTACCAACCTATACAACCCATATACAAGTCCATCTTGGACTTGGAAACTCGAATCTTGGCCATAGGCCAAATCCCTATTTTTACCCTTTTTAAGGGTAAAATTCTACCCTCGGCGATAATCTAGATAGCCTACCTACGCTAGTTATTTTGACCCGATCTCCCTAGGGTAGTAGGGTACTATCCTATAGGTTCGTTATCTACCATAATACCTAGATAAAGTGGACGTCTAGTCCACCTTACGGCCCGTTGCAGAAATCTCGAATATTTTGAGATACGCACTGACACGGCGCGATACCGGCGCCCTATGACCCCGATTTCCATCCGGGAGCTTACCCGCAAAATCTAAATCACGTAACCTAGGCCCATGTCAAGTTTCATCGCGATCCGATGCTCCGGGCTCAATTTCGCCCTCTAACTCGATTTCTATCAAAAGTCCTCCTTTTGCTCTCGCACCCAACCTCTTCTTTAACTCTCTATTCTAGTCCTTCTTCTTCTTAACTTCTCTAATCTTCTTCTTCTCATCCTCTTCTTCTCCTTTCCTTCTCAACTTCCTATTCTAATTTTCTTTCCTAACTTCCATTTCTTTCCTTTTTCCCCTTTTCCTCTTCTCTCTAATTCCTAAACTTTCCTAATTCTAACTTCTAAACTTCTCCTATCTAACCATCCATTTATCTATCTATACATACATATATATACATATATATCTACCTACATATATACATATATATACCTAGGTACTAGGGGGGGTTTAGGGTGTATAGGGGGTGAAATGGGGGGGGGGGGGAGGAGCTGCCAAAGGCAGCCCCTACTGCTGCCACTGCTACTGCTAGCTGCTGCTGCAGCTAGCCTGCTGCTGCTGCTGCTGCTTAGCTCTGCTGCTGCTGCTGCTTAGCTCCTGCAGCTGCTGCTCTCTCTTCCCTCTTCTCCTTCTACTCCTCCTACTCACTCCCCCCTCTCCCCTCTTATATATATATATATCTATATATATACTTATCTATCTATATATCTATCTATCTATATATATACATATATATAACCTTATATCTAATCCTCTTCTCCTCATCTATATATATATATATACACCCACACACATCTCTACACATATACACACACACACATAATATATATATACATACATATATATATGTACAAATACACATATACCTATATATATATATATATATATATATATATATATATATATATATATATATATATATATATATATATATACACAACCACACACACAACCACATACAAGTCACAACCACACCACCACTCTCCACCACTCTCATCCTCTTCCCACCACTCTCTACACACACACACACAAATACATACATACATATACTCCTATATATATATATATATATATCTATACATACACATATATATCCATATATATATATATATATATATATATATATATATATATATATATATATATATATATATATATATATATATATATATATATATATATATATATATATATATATATATCATTAACATATAAACACCCTTAATTAATCACTAACCCAAAATTCTAGAGAGAGCCTACAAAATAGGGGGCAAAGTGTAGAGAATTCAATTCTCTACACTTAATGTAAATAACTTAATTGAAAAGGAGAATTAATGAAGGGTTTTAATGGCATACCTAATTGGAGTTTGGAGAGATAGAGCTTGGAGAGAGAATTTGAGAAAGAGAGAGAGATGACTTTATGGAGAAGACAAAGGGGGGGGCTTCCTAGTCATGGCCGGCCACTTCCCCTTGGGCTATTGGGTTGGGATCCAATAGCCCACAACCCATTAATCCAAGTTTGGTTTGTTTTGAAATCGGGTTGGTTCGGTTTGGTTCTAAATACAAATTAAGCCTCTAAAATGACTAATTAAGTCATAGAAATTAGGTTAATAATTTCTAGCCTATTTATGATGGTACATGGGCTAAGTCCAGCTAGTATGTGGGTCCCACTAGGGTCCAGGCTACCCGGGTCTCCAATTTGGGTCCGAATTGGATAAAATTCAAACTGACTTAAATAAATTCCTAAAAATCATATAAAATTATATAAAATTCCTAAAATATTATAAAACTTAAAAATGACGAAAATACCCCTAATTTGAAAAACTGGGGGTGACAGCAGCAGGCGGATAACTGGACTTGGAAATCTCTTTGCATCTTGCTAGTAACTAGGCCTGTGATAACCCTAGTTAGTTAAAGTATCAAGCCGTACTTATTGCTTGGCCGTGATTGTTGGATGGAGTTTACTCAGTCTAGTCTTGTCTTGATCCTGTACAAGATTGTTACATGACCCGTTTTCTTATATTTATCTTGCCGATAAATGGTGGGAGAAACCAAGTTCTGTTCAGAACGAAGGGTTACAACCCCGGTCCTTGTTTGGTTTACGGGTTGTAACCTGGTTATCTGAATAGTCCCATGGTTATCTCATCGTATATCACCCGTCATGCTTTTCCTTAATTACTGTCTTTTATTATGCAATTATATTCTTGTACTAATTTGCTGGTTTTAGTTCCTAAGTGAAGCCTCCTTTGTGGCACTTGCTCTTTCTGTGGTCTGACCCAGCTGGTTTTGTATGGCCAGATACCGGAGCAACTCCCGAGGATCTACCGACCTTCCAGCCAGATGGTGACCACTAGACGGAATCCTGACAGCGAGTGGGTTATTTTTGGCTCTCCCATTCTATTGTAAAATTATTCTTTTGAGGCATTTAGCCGCCGAATAAGTGTTAGCTCGTGTACATTTTTACTTACTGTCTGTCTACGGGCTGTAACATGATTAACAGATCCTAGGGTTGATCATGTATGACTGAACTCTTGCTAGTCTTGATATTTTGTACGACTAGCTTCATGATCAGCTGAATATGTAATGTTTGGGACGCCTTACTATTGTATATTTGGTGATCTTACATCTTGTAATGTTTACTTACTTGCTTGTGATTGAGACACTAGGCTTGTTATTGACCATAAGAGACTGATGGCTTGTAGTTAAACCCTCATATATCCTAGACAGCCATGACCGTATGGTGAGATGGATTCCATTTTATTATACGTAGCTGGCTATGTCTTCCCCCGCTCTCCAGTATTCTGGTTCTGGGGCGTGACAGTATCACCCCTTGTGGGCCATTACATGGAATCATAACATAACCTGGCTGAATCCTTGTGTATTAATTGTGGGTACGGGGGAGTAGAAGTAGACATGTGAATAATATCCAAGTAGTATCTCACCTGATCACCTCCTTAGTGTCTCATCAGAATCTCCTATGCCATTCACATGTTTATATTGTACTCTGACTCTAGCCACTGATAGTTCTCTATTTACAGTATATATATATTTCCATTACAGCTTTCTCTGTTTACATCTTGTACTTTCTTTCAGTTCTTGTATCTTACTTTACTGCATGATTATATTTTCTAACCTGCTATGAACTGTTGAGATGTATTATGCTCGCTCCTGTCCTGGCTGGACCTGTTGAAAATATTACAGAGGACGAGGAGGAGGCCTGTGTGGATACCTTTTACGGTGCTACCTTAGATGAGATGTTGGACCTGGACCAGCAGCAGGTCCCACTAGCAGTGGATGACACACCTCTAGACTAGGATGTTTTCATTTACATTACTCTCTGGATGATTGTATATATTTGATCTTGGGATATGTATTATCTTAGACACTTAGACTCTCTGTTTGAACTTGTGGAATTCCTTTCCTTTCAGCAGTATTTATCTATCTATCTTCTATCTTATCTTCTGTCTTAGTTGTGATTGAGTTTACTTTCTGCTATGTCACCCCCATTCGGGGAGTATAAACTGTTTAGTATTATATTGTTAGATGTTGTGACCTAGGACAACGTTCTACTGACACTGCGGCGTAGGCTGGACGTACCCACTTCTCGTGCCCTTACTCTAGGGTGCGGGTCGTGACACTTATGACTATGCCTTGTGCGATCGCAACTTAGGTTCGCACGGTATCACGTCCGGGGGACGACTATCGATTCTACGGAATCGAGACGTGACATCCCCCTTCCCCTATCCCGGCTCACCACACTCCTCCTCCCGTCCCCCCCGCCCCCGCTGCCTCCACCCCCACCCCCGTCCCCTCCAGCCACTATCGTCCCCACACCCCCCACGCTGCTCCACCATCGTCCCCCACCACGGCTGCATCACCGTCCCCCTTCTCTTTTCGGACGGGCGCACGCGGTGGCTAGAGGGGGGGATTGGAGGAGGCGCACGAGTGGCCGGAGGGGGGGGGGGGTTTGGGCGTTGAGTGGTGTAGTTTTAAGTTTAGATTAGGGATATTTTTGTCCCATTTTTTTTATTTATTTTTTTTATTTTTTATTCAGGGTATCAAGCTGTTGAGTAAAAAAATTTATGATATTAAGTTGAAAAATAAAATAGTCGAGGGTATCAAGTTGCAATTAAGCATATCCTACCGGTAATGCTAGGTAATTCTTTACAACCATCATTCTCATGTGTGGAAGGGAGGGGAGAGGGTTCCAATTAACAACCGCCAATTAGGCTGTTGTAAAGGTTTAGAATCACAAGTGATTGTAAACTTAGGTCATGTTTGGTTCGCGGAATTGAAGTCTTAGGAAAGAAAAGTGATTTCTTTTCTTTGTTTGGATGCAAAACGAAATGAGGAAAGAAGTAATTTGATTTTCAAGAGGAGGAAAAATATAAAAAAAAAAAAGTTTCCTCCTACCAACCCAATGAATTATTTTCTTCATCTAAGAATTTTACTTTCTCTCCCAATTTTTTTGTTTTCCAAACACCAGAAAGAAAGTTGATTGAAATTATAATTTTTAAAAAAAATATATATCAAAGAATCAATCTCCTTTCTTCGAACCAAAGGAGGCCGTGTATTAATTGTTATCCTACGGGTGTATACACGGTTTTTTTTTTTGGCAAGACAAAGACTACGTGTGTACACACAATATAGTTATATAATTAATCGTTTTATTATTACTGGGAAAAATAAAATAAAATTGAAAGTATCAAAATTAGTTATTTATTAATTCAAACATTTATAAAAATTTAAATTACATTTAATTGTGTCGGCAGCTACCCCAATTCCCAATTGCTGTGCAGCGTACGTTAGCATTCCACACGCGTTAAGCTGTATAATCACCGGCGACCTTCTTCTCATTACTCTAATAAAAAAATTAACACTAATTCTATAGAGAGAGAATAGGAAGGTGAGTTAAAAAATTCCCAATCTCGAAAATTTCAGATCCGGATCTCGTCTTCAGGAGGAGATCTGAAGCTAGGGTTTCGGTCTCTCCTCCCTCCCGCCATGGCTCGATCCAGCCTCGCTTTCCTCCTCCTCCTCGTCGTCGTCACCGCTTCGGCTCAGGTTCGATTCCCCAACCCCCGCACCCTCTCTTCCCATCCTCGATAAGCTCAATTTCGCTCCGATCTGCAGGAGCTGGAGATGGAGAGCGGCGGCGACAACGCGTCGGCCGACATGACCAAGCTCGACCGCCGCACGAAAGTAAGCAAATTATTACAAGGATCCAGTGTCTATTCGGTCAAGTTATTGAAATTGAGGCGTTTGCTTGTTGTTTGTATTTCTAGATGTTTCTGCACACGATCAAGAAGGAGGCCGAGAGCGTCGAGGACGGCCTCGGGCTCTTCGACGCCTTCTTCGCCAGCTTTTCCATGATCCTCGTTAGCGAGGTCCTATTCTTCCCCATTTTTTTCCGATTTGAGTGGCGTTAAAATGTGAAAATTTTGATCTTCCCAATTGTTTGCTTAGATTGGAGACGAGACGTTTATAATTGCAGCCCTTATGGCAATGCGGCACCCAAAAGCCATCGTCTTGTCGGGCGCGCTCTCTGCCCTTTTCGTAATGACTGTAAGTTTAGTTGTCCATTCTATTAGTTGGTTGGTTGGTTGTTGCAACATTTTCTCTAATGGGACTTTCTGTTGTTTACTTGCATGGTTATTAGATATTGTCAACTGGACTCGGTAGGATAGTGCCTAACTTGATATCTAGGAAGCACACAAACAGCGCGGCGACAGGTATCTATTTCTTTACTAAGCCTTGATAGCTATTTTGCACGGACTTGAATACGGCACATAACCTATTTTGGAATATCCTAGTGTATTTTGGAATGTCTGTGTTGTGTCTGGTATGTGTCTGGCAAGACGAGGCTCCGACATCGTTTTTTGAATTGTCCTTGCTTCCTAGCTTAATATTGGTCATGATGATGGCATGATCGTATCTATGATATGAGTTATATTTGTGATTGTTCTACAGTATCATTTCGTTGAGCTCTTACCATTATACTGTGTTCGGTGAAGCAATAGGTCATCAGTGAGTCTCGGTTCATTAGGGTATCTATGATGCATATAAAACATGAACTAGCCTACAGTTGCAAATTAAATGTTATTTAGTCGGTTGTAAATTCATCGAGTGTAGAAATATGCTTGCTCTGTTAGCGTCGTGGTTGCATGCACAGTTGTATTAATGGTAGTAGTACACCTGCTACAGTGATACATATGGGGTTGATGTCAATTCACTGCTATCAGTGGTGAGGTGGGATAAGTGATGATAGGCATATAAGATGGTCAGGTGAGTGTATTCCAAAAGTAGAAATGCAAAAAGGGGAATGAGAAGTAAGATGAAACAAACCAACGTGATTAACTGTTTGCTTCCTAACATAAAGAGAATGACCTGATTAACTGTTTGGTTTCTAGCATAACGAAGTTGACGAGGATCGATAATGAAAATGCACCAACCTACACAGCCTTGAAATTGATGTGTAGTTCTTCAAACAAGTTCTTTTAGGCCTATGCAAGATCTCACTAGACTTGTATGAGACCCATTGAAGCTTGAGCTACGACAACAAAGCTTTCATTGCAAGCTACATTGGTTGTTCAGCCAAAGTAACATGCCTAAACTGTGACTCATTGTATGTGGACTATAGCTAGGCAATCTCAACACCGATTGCACCCCAACTACTTCCAGATCCTCCAAGCAAACCAAACTGGCCAATTCGTGAAAGGGATTTTACTTTCAGTGGGTTGAGGAAAAAAGAAGGGGGGGGGGGGGATTTTCTTCTTAAGATTACTTTTCCGAAACTTATCTCATTTTCCACTTGCAATCAAACAATGGAAAAAACCATCCAAATTTTCTTTGCCTTTTCCTTTCTTCCAAACCAAACATGACATTAATCTTATGGGGGACTATGTTGTTTGACTCAGTTATGTAATTAGAAGCTCTTCATCTTGGTTAAATATACAACCTTATCAGTATATGAGTAATAGTAATTACTCTTTTACAAGGCTTCTTTCTGATTTTCTATTTAAAGTATCTTTTCTTGTGCGAAACCTGTATAACAGCATGAACCAGAAGAGCATCAACCAGCTACATGAAGTTTGTTTCTCCAATCATCTATTTAGATCATCCCCACTGCTGAGATGCCAGAAAATGAGTTTTCATTTGATGTGCGGTTTGGCCAAGCTTACACTTTCTTTCTCCACATAATACGTCCTTGTCTGGGCTTGGTGATAGATAGTGAAGACATATGAAGCAAGCTGTGGGTGCAATTAGGTACCTTGAAGATGTTTGTAGACCTAGGAAGCACATATATTCCAAAATTTGTGCCATCCTGGCAATAAATTTTGATATCTATAGTTGCTTTGGCAAGTTATCTAGGAAGGGTACAGACACGGCCTTATACTGAATAGGTTCAAGTTCTCTACTATATGGCTAGAAGATATCATATTCAAATACATCTCTTACTCAAATACATCTCTGTTCTGTTTTCCTCGTTTCTATAAGCTTGTGAGGATGTTAATCCATTTTAGATGGTAAAATGAAACTATAACTTGTTAAGGAACATTTCCTTCTCTTAGTATGCAAATCAAAATACTGATTGAATATTCAATATAATTTGTGTAACACTATATTTGAAATTGTCTTCTGCAGTTCTTTATGCATTTTTTGGGCTGAGGTTGCTATACATTGCTTGGAGATCTGATCCAAAGGGCTCACAGAAGAAGGAAATGGAGGAGGTATGTTCTCTTCATTGCTTACCAAATTTGCAATTTGTTTTTCATGGTGTTAAGTTCCTTTGATGTTGTCTTACTTTCCCACGAATCGCTAACCAATCAAAATGCATAACTGCCAGTGTGTAGCTTTTTTCTCATCTCACACTTTATTGATATAAATATGTTTTCTAGACAACTCTTCCCATATGAAATCTTCTTGTTATCAGCCCTGTTTGACAAAAAAGTATGTTCGGTGGTATATTGTTGGTTATTTATTGTAGATTATTTTCCTTTATTAAAAGTCCTTCCAGATTGATTACCAGTTTGCAAGTATTGTGGTCTTTTATTATTGGTAGACAATATTACTTCCTTAACAGTCCTTCTGGAATGATGACTTATCCGTTTAGCATTTATCATATGCTGAACTCCGGTGTTAGTGCTAAAGAGTGCAAGTAATGTCTCCATGATGACACGAGCAAGGACTATGTTCACAATTGAGAGAGATCGAAAACTTTCAGTTTCAGATTTAAACCTCTATCTTGTGTCATGTTTGTCAAAATTATATTTGAATCAGCCAAGACTAATTGGTTTAAACTGTACAACAAGCCTTGGCCTTGAATTATCGGGCCTTCTTTATATCTTTCCTGTCCAAATTAGGTATCTCTTAGGTATTCAACTGTTTATTCTTATGTGTTCTATCTTCATATGACCTATTTGCCCATTTTTTGCTTCAGACTCGACACAATTTTCCTTTTCCCATAGCTGAGAAATGTATTAAATCACTATCAAGTCTTTGTCTTATCACTTATAAGAATTATGATCATTGTTGATCAGGTGTATCAGAATCATTTTTAAGATGAAAGGTGACTCATAAGGTTGAATAGCTTCTTAAGTTAAGACTCTGCATGGTTTTGTGAGTTGGATAGACTGCGTAAGGGAACTTGCTCAAGCAGACTTGGGATTCGATTCATGGTGCAAAAGTGGAGATCTCGTACTATTGTTGAACCCAAGGAACATCTTTCTGCTAAGAAAGCTCCATTTTGTGGTTATATGGTTCCTAGTAAGGGACACAATGTAGGACCCTGCATGGTTTTGTGAGTTGGATAGACTGCATAACGGAACTTGCTCAACCAGCCTTGGATTCGGTTCGTGGTGCAAAAGTAGAGTTATCGTACTATTGTTGAACCCAAGGAACATCTTTCTTCTAAGAAAGCTCCATCATGTGGTTATATGGTTCCTAGTAAGGGACACAATGTAGGACATGCAAGCTGGACATTGTGCTAAACCATTGATTTATAGAAGTGTCAAGGAAGCATATAAACAAGCAAAGAAAGAGCTAGTCATGTCAAGCCGATGAACTGAGGATGGACGTAAAAGAGAGGTTGAAACTTAGTTATGATTAAGAAAGAGTAGCATAAGTGTGTTGGAAACATGAGATTAGATACAAAAATGGAAGTTCTCAAAAAGCAAATCGTCATCCATGGCTTCATCAAAACGCACCTTCCCAATTGTCCCTACGAGTCAATAATGGTCCCTACGAGACAATATGGCGTCATCAAAGAGAAGGTTCCCATTGAAGATTTCAACTACCTCACAAAGAGAGTTGGAGGGCCACTGCCCAAATATAAATAAGAAGGAAGAGCTTTGTAGGAGGAGGATCGAAGTTCAAAGTATTCTACCCCTTTCCACTTGTATTCTATTATCCTTTTTTTTGGTAATCTTCCACTTATAACCCCTTTCGAATCTCCTCATTTAGAGCTCACCTTTTTATTTATTTGTGGGTAGTGACCCTCCATCTCTCTCATGATGGGAGGCATTCTGGAACCTTAATTCTTTTTCTTTATCAATGTTGTAAAAATTGCTAGGCGGCTATGTTGTATTAAGCGTGAGGCGAGGCGAGGCGACGAGGCTGTCGTCTCGCTTAATGGCGCTTAAGCGGCGCTTAGTTAGCGCCTCACCTTTTTTTGCTCCTACATGTAAAATACTCTATATAGTATATATACATAAATTTCAATATTTTTTCGTACAATCCTACTAGTATATGCATGAATAATAATACCAATTATCAATCAAGCAAAGCAACAATATAAATACTAGAATCAAAATGCAAATACAAGCCACACATACATACTACTAGTCATCAAAATACCATCAAACATAAAAGTTGTCTTTAAAGCTCCTACTTAAACTTTTCCAACTATCCAACTATATAAATAACAAAAGATTCGGTTTAGTTTATCAACAAAGATTTAAAAAAATTCAAAAAAAAATTCATTTTTTTTTCAAAAATCGTTAAGCGAGGCGCCTAAGGCGAGGCGAGGCGCTACTAAGCGACGCCTAAGCGCGCTTAAGCGCTGATCGCTTTTCTGGGACGAAAATTCATTAAGCGAGGCTCCCTAATTCTAAATCTCGCTTAAGCGGCGCTTAAGCGCCGCTTAAGCGCGCTTTTCACAACATAGCTAGCGGAGTCGGTGCGCCGGAGGGCCGACTAGCGCCTAGGCGCCGATTTTTTTTTTAATGTATATATATGTAGGGGGGAGAGGAGAGAGACAACAAAGCAGCAGCAGAAGCAGCACCTCCCCTCCGCTCCCCTCTCCCCTCCTCTCCTCCTCCTCCTCCTCCCCTCTCCTCTGCTCTCCTCCTCCTCCCCTCCCCTCTCCTCCTCCCCTCCCACCACCTCCCCTCTCCTCTCCTCCTCCTCCTCTCCTCCTCCGTTCCCCTCTCCTCCTCCCCTCCCACCACCACCACCACAACCACCGCCGCCACCAACAGAAGCAGCAGCCGCCACCACCACCACCACCACCACCACCACTACCAGCAGAAGCAGCAGCCGCCGCCGCCACCACCGGCGACGACCACGGCGGCGGCGGCAGGTAAGTATGTAATTTTGTTTCCATTTTTTTTTTTTGATTTTTTAAAAAAAATTGGCCGCCTAGGGGCCGCCTAGACTGAAACCGCCTAGGACCGCCGCCTAGGAGGTTTTCGGTGCGGCGGGCGGCCGCCTAGCGCCTAGGCGGCCGCCTAGGCCGATTTTTAGAACACTGTTCTTTATTATTGGTGTACGATCTCCATTATTGATGCGTAGGGACAATGAGAATATGCCTAGTAGGAACAAGAAGATGCTCTTTGATAGCATCATGAATGATGATTTGCTTTATTTTATATGTGGTCCATAAAACAAATCATCATCTATCACTTCATCAAATAACGTCTTCCAACTGCCCTTATGATTTAATAATAGTCCATCTTTCAATTGTTCCTATACCAACAACTGGAAGATGCTCTCTATTATTGATTCGTGGGGATAGCTGAAAGATGCTCTTTGATGACGTCATGAATGACGATTTGTTTTATGGACCCACCACGCGTTGCTATTCTTTTGCCATCGTATGTGAACTCAGACGAATTTGGTGGATTTATTCAAGAAACAAGAAAAAAAAATTGTTCTAAGGCCAACAATTTATCTATCCCAGATTAAGTGAAAAGTTAAATATTTCGCTCGTTGTTGTTGATCTTTGTGCGACTGCTTGGTAAAGAACCAATTATCAGGTTAACACATTCTTCAATTACAATGGATGGAGCATTGGGACATTGGTATCTGAAGTGTACATGTGCTAGAAACATCAGATGGGATACGAAAAGGAAACCCTGGGGGTTTGCAGATCCAATTATTTTATAGTTGATCCAATTATTTTATAGTTGATTTTTATCGCATGTAGAAGAGGTTGCATACACTGAAAGTTTACAGTAAGGCTTGCTGTACTTTCTAAAGTAGTTTTGTATCTAAATTCTTTGAGGAGTTAATTAATCTTACTCGAGAAATTTATAATTTTGGCCCCTCCGTTTATGTAAATGGCACGAGTTCTCTATTCATGAGCATAATTAATAAATAATAAATTGTTTTCGTCATTCCTTTTTATCAGGAGTAATCTAGGGAAAAATGTTCATAATGTTGACTTTTCCAAGTTTCTTCTAAGTAATTGTGTACTTCTTGGTCTTCTGCTCTCCCCTTCTTTTAGTCCATCCTCAAATTTTGCCTCATTGTGGGTCTGAGGGATTCTGATGGTCCTGTCTCTAATTTGTCTTGCTTCAAATTGGAGATTTCCTGAATTAAGATCAGCATTTGTGTCATTGTATTAGTGATCGTCTCCTCTAATCTAGGCACTTTCACCCCCAAATTTTCGTCGCCAATGTCAACTATCTTTTTTGTTGATTCCTTCCGGTGCTCCTCGACTTCCAATGTGAGCATTAGTCCATCTCTCTTTTTGATGGGAGAAAAAGAGAAGATACGGTTCATGAAAAAGAGAAGATAAGGTTTATATTTAGGAAGTGGCCCTCCAATCCTTTGTGATGACAGGTAGTTATAATCTTCAATGGGAACCTTATCTTCTTCTTTTTTGTTCATTATATGTGTACGATCTTCAAGGTTGTGAAAAGCGCTAGTCGGGCGGGCACCCACCACCTAGCGCCTAGCCCACATAGGCGGTTCAAAAATAAATAAATAAAATCAAAAAAATCTACTGAAAATTGCAGGAAAAAATCTATAAAACTCCAAAACATGCATAGTCGGGCGTCGGGGGGTCTAGGCGGACATCGGGCGGACACCAGGTGCCGTCTAGGCAGCCGCCTAGACCGCCTTTTAGAACAGTGACAGTGACGATCTTCATTATTGATGCTATGTTTAGGGACAAGTGGAAGGTGCTCTTTCTTGATTCGTAGGGACAACCGGAATATGCTCTTTCTTTGAGGACGTCATGAATGATGATTTGCTTTATGGACCAGGCTTTAATGTTATTCTGCCATCATATCTGAGCTCGGGGAATTTGGTTGATTTATTCCAAAAACAAGGAAAAACTGTTCTAAGGCCTCCAGTTTGTCTATTTCCCAGATTAAGTGAAAAATAGTCTTTCGCTTTTTGTTCTTGATCTTTGTCTGATTTCTTGGTAAAGACCCAATTAAACAATAATACCGTCTTCAATTACAATGAGTGGAACATTAGGACATTATATCAAAAGTGCTGTGCTGGAAACATCAGATGAAATATGAAAAGGAAGCGCTGGAATTTTGCAGGATCAATGTTTCTGGAATTGAATTTTATCACATATAAGAGGTTGTATACACAAAGTTTGCGACGGTAAAGCTTGTTGCCATCCTGGAGAAAGCAAGTTCCAGTCATGGAAACCTCTCCATATATATAGTGGTAAGGTTGCATACATCTTGACTCTCCTCGACCGTGTTTAAGCGGGAGAATCGTGGTACTGTGACACCTTTTTTTTTTATTTAGGAAAGGTCATATACACTATAGGAAATTATTCCTGTGTATGGATGCTCTCTTAGTCCTGTAATGATTGTTTTAACTTTTGATGTACTTTCTAAAATAGTTTTGTATCTAGATTCTTTTAGGAGCTATTTAATATGACCCTGAAAATTTATAATCTTGACCCCTCCTCTTGTATGTAAATGGCACAAGTTCTCAGTTCATGAGCAGAATTAATAAATAATAAATATTTTTAGTCATTCCTTTTACCGGAAGTCATCAGGGGGAAATGTCTCATAGTGTTGACTTTGCAAAGTTTCTTCTAGGTGATTTACTTATTGGTTCTCTGCGCTCTCCTTTTCGCCCATCCTCAAATTTAGCCTCACCCTGGGTGGACATGATTCTGAAGGTCCGGTTTCTGATTTGGCTTGCTTAAAATTGGAGACCCCTTGAATTAAGATTTGCATCTGTGTTGTCGTATTGGTGATCATCTCCTCTAATCTAGGCCCTTCACCCCAAATCATCGTCGCCAATGTCAACAATATTTTTTTGTTAATTCCTTGTGGTGCTTCTCGACTTCCCAGGTGAGTGTTAGTCCATTGTTTCTGTAGACAAGGGCCCAAAATCCTAAGTAAAGATGTTGGTGCTCTTCTACCAATTTAATCTGAATCCATCAAATTATGGTTTATTGTGTTCCTAATTTGAAGAACTCGAAATTGTAAGGGTTTAATTTGTGGAGGGACAAAAGAAATGAACAATGATGATGAGAATCATCACAAAGTTTTTTAACTATCAAACTCTATCTTAAGTTAAAGAGCAAGATCCAAAGAGCCCAATGGAAAAAGGGGACAAATGAATTCTCATAATTAACTATAGTGGAGGCTCTGGATCCCCTTTTTACACGTAGCCAACTTCCTACCTCCTGTGCAACTACAATCAGAAAACCTAATCCTAATCCACTTTTAAATAAACATGGTGTCCTATCTAACTAAGATTAGGAACAATTAGTCATAACAATTAAATAAACTCCTAATCCCTAAGGAGTCATTCTATTCCTTATTAGGAAAATTAATCCTAATCCTAAAATTAAAAATAGTACTAATAATCCTAAACCTTAGGAATATGAGATCCTCTTGGATCAACCCCAATCCCTCCTGCAGTTCCCTCCTCGATAACACCCCAGCCAAACCAAGCCACCTCTCTATCCAGAATGGAGCTGCCTCTCATCCCCAGGCAACCGACACCCCAGGCCATTGCGAATTCTTTCCTTCATATCTTGATGCCCCAGCCTCGAGATGACCAGCACCAGATTCTTCTCAATCCTCTCCGACCCTTTCCATGGCTCTACATTTTCCAGACTCATGACCCAACTCCGAGCACTCTCCATCTCCCCTCTCAACATCCCACTGAGACCCTGACATAGGAACAACCAAGTGCCATATTCCTTTATTTTTTGCTGTTTTAGGGTAAAATACGGTTATTTTGCTATTTCTAGGGTAAAATGCGGTTATTATATTGTTTTTAGTAATATCAAGAAGGCATAATCCTTTGTTTCATTATTTTAGATCTCACTAATAGAAGATGGTAATGATTTACCGCAGAGGAGTCACTATAAAGGGTTTCCATCGAAGATAATTGGGTTGTTTCTAGTGTTTCTTGGTCTTTGCATTTTGTTGTCAGTTGTTAGCATGTGTATGACCCAGTTCTTCGATATAATATTGCAACCAATGTCCAGTCTCCAGTTTTACAGCAAAGTGATGAATGATTTGAGCCACTGGATTGGGCCATCTAAGAGATTGATGCATAAAATGAGTGATGAGTTCTTTTGGAGAGCTTCTATGGTTCCTCAGGTGAAGAAGTATCGGTTTAAGAGGCTGCCTTTGTTTCTGCCCCTATCCTCCATGAGTTGATATGCTTCAGTGCGTAGAATTTATATTGTTAATTGTACTGCTTAGTTTGTAACTTGGATGGACTTCCATAAACATTTTTGTATCCAAGTTGAACATGCTTGACATGTCCAACTTGAGGGAAGTGTTGGCTAGATTTTCTTGTACCAATCCCCACACATCTTGGCTATTTTTGGTTGCACATCTATACGTCACTTACTCTATTTATCAACTATTTCTGGTCGTGCTTGTCCTCATGCACCTATCTCTCGTTTTCCAGCTATTTCTGGTTGTCCTTGTTTGTAAATCTTTATATTTCTTGGCTACTTTTTGTCATATTTCCTTGTGCACCTATCTATGCTATTTGTTGTCGTGCTTGTTTGCATGTCGACCTATGCTACAGTCTATTGTGCCTACTACTTTTGCTACTTTCTTGGATTGTATGTTGACTGTTGAGCATTGCTACTGTCATCTGGCTGTTGTTTCTACTCATGAGGGTGATTCTATTAATTCTGACGGTCTTTTTAGCTCTACTACTAGTGTTCTCCTTTTCCATGTATGTAATAAGTTTTCATGTTTCACATGTTCCAGGTTGAGGAGAGTGTTTGAGTTAGTGAGTCTTATGTCCTGTATTGGGTGTAGTTGTATGAGTAGGTTCTCTTTACTGTTCCATGCCGATATGAATTTGCACAACTCAATTAAAGAATTTTAATGATCCCACTGTAATTCTCTTTCTCTACATTATAAAACCCTGACTTTCCAGTTACATCTTTCTACTTCAGTGTGAAAATGCATTAAATTATTTCATGATTGCAGGAGAAAGGTTTCTTGCTGCCTTATAAACCTTCTTAATTCACACCTTTTTATAACCATGCGATTGCAGGTGGAAGAAAAGCTTGAAACAGGCCAAGGGAAATCACAGTATCGTCGCTTCTTTTCAAGATTCTGCACACCAATTTTCCTTGAGGTAATGTAATTTTGTATTTTATTTAGCCGTATTCATCTTTCTGTTGAGAATGCCAGAGAATGTGATTCGTGTCACAGAAACAGCCTCTCCATAAAATAGGGTTAAGGTTACCTCTGGACTCTCTCCTGACTCCACATTATCATGAGCCCCGTGGCACCAGAACGCCTTCTTTTGTTTATCTTCCTGGTAGATAACTGTGCCCGAGGAGCAACGTGGATAAATTTAATACAGTTGGGGATCTGATTCTGAGCTCACATTACCAAACGACTATTGCTAGGCAAGAGATGTATAGGCTTTTAAAAAAATTAAAAAAAAATTGTGACTGAAGAGATGTATAGACTTGTTTGTACTGGAAATATCTATCCATCACTATTGTTGCCAATTATTCTGAAAAAAAAATCCTATTGTTCATATGTTTGAAATTGGAAATGTATATTATTGATCACCATATAATTTGATTAAATTCTGTGGAACTTGCACAAATGATTCATCTGTTTGGACAAACTATTTATATGCTTCTATTGTTCTTCTGTGCAGTCATTTATCTTGACCTTCTTGGCTGAATGGGGGGACCGTAGTCAGATTGCAACAATTGCGGTAACCTCTCATTGCTCACTAACATTTACTTTATAGCAACTAACGTCCGATAAATGTTTTAGCATTGATCCATATCATGATAGTTTCTTCCTTTTGAAGACCTTGGTCATCTGTATATTGTTGTGCTGATCCAACTTATAGATCCTTCTTTCCTTCATTGTTCCCAATCCATGTTTATGAACTGTAGTTAATATTTCTTACAATTTCCTACTTCCGCAGCTCGCAACCCACAAAAATGCGGTTGGAGTTGCAGTGGGAGCCTCGATAGGACACACAATCTGCACATCAATCGCTGTGGTGGGAGGAAGCATGTTGGCTTCCAAGATATCTCAAGGCACGGTTGCTACTGTCGGTGGCCTACTGTTCCTATGCTTCTCCTTGTCATCATATTTCTATCCTCCAATGTGATTGCTAAATATAAAATTAACACCTGGGGGGTTGGTAGTTCTCAACCAAATCCCAATTTTGTTCTGTTTTATGGTGATCTTTCTTTGTGTTCTTACAAGACAATCAGTTTAATCAGTCATCTCAATCTGATTCTTTTGATGTATCGATGATTCAGTATATGCTTAGTGAATATAGTTTGATAAATACCGCTTCTCAGTTTCCAAAAATGTAAACTGCCACTACATTTCTTCAGCGTATAACATTCTGATGTCTTTCAATTGGTTATGATCAAAAGTTACTGATGATTGATTTATTTCATGTGCTTAGCGTTGAAATTGTCTGGATGTTGTTTGATTGATTTATTTTCACGTGCTTAGTGTTGAAATCGCCTGGATATTGTTCCTTTTCTGTTGGAAAATACTTTCGTCCTTTATGTAATCCGATTATTAAGCGGTTTTTTTCATATAGAGTAACAAAGTTTTACCAAATTGCGCGAAGGGGGATGAACATTTTGAATTGCAAATGGGGGGACCGTCCTCCAACTGAGTTGGCGGCTCCTGGCAGCTCTCCAACTCAGTTGGGGGGCGACCCTCCAACTCAGTTGACGGACTGGGTGCTGCGGTTTCCCTAACCGACAGCCCCGCCCCCCCCCCCCCCCCCCCCCCCCCCCCCCAACTCTTCTCATCACATCCTCTCCCCCTCTTTCACATAATACACCCCACCCTTCTTCACACTCCTATTTCCTCTTCCTCCATACTCTTTCAAGTTGTAGCAAAGATGACAAGTTGCCACCGGTAAGAAAAATGTCTGAATTTCTTTTACACTAGTTAAATATTTTTATGTTTCCATATTCATAGTAATGAAACTATTGTAGATTTTCATATATTAATCATATTTAATATTATTATTTCGGCATATGGATGACGAAATATTATTATTTCGGCAGATGGATGACGAAAATGACAGTCTTATTTCCGGTGGACCTACTACTGAAATGATTAAGAATCAACGAAAAAATCACATCTCTTCTAAGATATTTACTGCAGAGGTATATTTGAAATAAATTTGTATTTAAATGTCCAATTTATTTTGTTAAAAATAGTAGATTTAGTTAAATGTCCAATTTATTTATTGCTAATTTAGAAATTTTCGATATCTAATTTAGTTAAACTATTTATAGTTATTCGATCATGACCTTGAATTACGTACCCGAAATTTTCGGTATCTACTTTAGCATATCTCTACGCAATGTTGACCGAATTTGTGACTGGAACTAACCGCAAGAGTATTTGCGGATGTATTTCACTAATTCAGGTAAATCTCTAAGCGACTTTAGCATATCTTTATTTTAGTGTATCTCTAGTACGATATTTATCTAGAGTAATGCTATTCGTACCTCCAAATTGTCCCTCCAATACATCCCTCCTTATGTGGCAGCTGACGTTGCATGTTAAATAATATTATGTGTCATCTGACATGACCGATGACATGACAAATTTTAATCCAAAAAGTTAATTACCCAATTTTGTCCATATTAATTTAATGTTAGTATTAATTAATGTTAATACTAATGTTAATGTTAATATTAATATTAATTAATGTTAATATTAATTTTAATGTTAATATTAATATTATTGTTAATGTTAATGATAATATTAATTTTAAATGTTAATGTTAATGTTAATATTAATTTTAATGTTAATGTTAACATTAATTTTACTGTTAATTTCAATTTCAATTTTAAAATTTGCCACGTCAGCTGCCACATCAACATATCACGTCAACCGCCACGTAAGGAGGGACGGCTTGGAGGTACAATTTGGAGGTACAAATAGTATTATTCATTTATCTATTGTAGGTTTGGTCATACGAACATTTTCCTAATGGTAGACCGATCACTAGTATGACTAGTGATTACAGAGTATTTCCGGTTGCTATGCGATGGTCCACAGATGTAGTCGATCAACAACACTGTACGTACAAGGCTGTGTCACTATATCGTAAACAATTTGATACATTGGAGTGTAGCGAGGTAATGAAATAATTATTTGATAATAAGTATTTAATTTATTATAGTTATCATTGATACATGGTCGTTAAATAGGTGATCTGGGTACCTTATACAATTAAAGAGGACGATCTAGAAATAAAAAGATCCTTATATTTTTTGAGCATGCATAGATCGTATGTTATATACGATCGATTCACAATGTATCACTCGGCAGACCGTGTTCTTCATCAGTTCGGGATGAGACAAATAATTTTTGCTGATCCACCAGTAATCATTTATGGTACATCCAACGCAAGGACTAGAATCAATGCTATGATCGATTCTTGGAACATTCGAATGACCAATTTCAGTGTGATTGACATGTCTTCGATGATCCAATCTCCAAACGAGTGTACGTCCTAACCTTTGTTACTATTTTTTTCACTTGATTAAGTAAAAATATCTTCCAACATATTAAGTAACATGTGTTAAATATCTTTTACGCAGATACTGGTGATTACAATTATAGGAAATGGTGGGGTGTCCCTCGTATGATCAACAGAGCATACCAATTTGAGGAGTCAAGGTTCAAGTGTAGATCCGTAGACGATCCTAATTTGTGCGCTTTTGTGGATGACATATCTGATTTGGTATGACTAAACTATAAACTGAAAACTACATATACGTAGATATTGTACAAGTTAACATTTGCTGCTTTTATATCATATTTTAGAGTGTTCAGTACGAACAATCTTTCCAAGAGCAATTCAGCCTGGAATCGTTTGAGCACAGTCGCGGGCTTATGCGGGAACTAGTGGACCGTGTTGATCGTCTCGGGCTTGGACGGGACCCCGAGATGCCTTCAGTACAGTCTCGTCTTTCGTCAGACTATCCAACGGCTGTTGTAAGGCGGAGACACTCACGTCGTCGTAGGAGGGATGGAGGAGTAGAGATTCCCGGAGAAGAGATGCCTAGATAAGAGATTCCTGAAGAGGACTATGGGGAGGGATCGACTCAGCAGTACTATGGAGGGGGGCTTAGTCAGCAGTATTATGGGGAGGGATCGACTCAGCAGTACTATGGAGGGGAGCCTAGTCATCAGTACACTGGTGAGGGATCGACTCAGCAGTACTATGGAGGGGAGCCTAGTCATCAGTACACTGGTGAGGGATCGACTCAGCAGTACTACGTGACTCCATCGACAGCTTCTGCCTATCAAGATATGGAATACTACACACAGTTAATTTCTACCCCATCAGTCCCGAGGCCGACCCAACCGACCCAGACTCAGGAGGAGGAGGATACAGCAGGTCGAAGAGATCACTGTTTTCACCTTCAGCAACAACATATGCAATAGAATATAATTGATAGTTAGGATCATGAGCACAAGCAATAAATAAGATGCCTTGATATTTAGATGAAAGAAATGTAGCATCAGTACTAATAACCGGTAAACAACCACTTAAAAAATCATCAATGCACGTCTTGAAACAAATATAATTTTTTTGAAAGCTATTATCTTCGGCAGTTTTAAGAAAACATCTACCACCTCGATTCGTCTACATAATTCTAAAAGCATAGTCCTCAAGACTAGCATAAGCCTCAACATAACTTTCATTTATTTCAGCTAATGACATCTCTCGGGCTTTCCATGCTTTGGAATAAGTAATATGTATACGATGTTCTCTATATATATCTTTAACTATTTGTGATGCACAATACGATTGATTATCCCTAATTATACCAATTATCCTGCTCTTAACCCATACAACGGTAGCTAGTCGATGGCGTCCGGTTGTTAGTGCACTAAAACAAGAATGATGACTTTCTAATGTAATTATTTTAACTATTTTGCCAGTTCTAATGGATCTGGCATATACTCTCCAATTACAGTTTGGTTGATCACAAGAATAAATAATTCTACGAGCATTGTTTATAGCATTAGCTGAACAACTGAAATTATGTTCAATTGCAACATTATTTATAAAACTTCTAAATTCAGAACGAGAAGAAAATGTTTGACCAATAAATAATTCACGGGTTGTAGCATTATCCATATTATCATCTAACTCATATTCTATATTTTCAATTAAATCATCACTATTTCCTTCATTATCATCATCATCGTCAGATTCGTCTGATGAATGATTTTCTTCAAAAGATAGAACAATTTGTTGGGAAGAACTAGCACCAACAAAATAATTCATGGGTTGACTATTTCTATTATCAAATGTTGTGGATATTTGAATAACAAAAATATTTATATATCGTGATTGTGAATTAATCTCAAGAACAAAATTCTATGCTTCATCACTATATACTAAAAAACATCTAGAATTAAAAACAGATTTTATAATAAATTCGTACCGAATAGAACAACGTTCAATAATTAGATTACGTAAAATTTCAAAACTACTATTAATATAAGTTGAAAAAAATTGGGTTTCCCCTCCTTCATAATCTAACCCATTTATGTTACCTCCGTGTGTAGTGCCCCGCTCATCGAAGGCACTAGATAAACAGAGAGATCGGATTGCTGGCTCTGCAACAGAAGACGATTGATCTGGGTGAGTGGACAAAGACTCATTTTATGATTCGCTTGCGCCTAATAACAAGAAAAAAAATAATCTGCATGCTAAGAAGAAGACATGTTGCCTGCTAATAAGAAATGATATGATGCTTGTCATGCTTGATAAGATAATAGAAGACAAATGAATCGAATTGAATGCTTGATCATATGCTTGTTGCTAAGTATGCTTGAGATTTGTAGACATGTATAGACGGACTTGTACATGTTGACATGAATAAAAGAAAGGAACAAAATGAACGTGTCGTACATCTGCAAAGGCATGAAAAGAACATGTCGTATATCTGTTAAGGCATGAAAAGAACATGTCGTATATCTGTCAATGCATGAAAAGAACATGTCGTACATCTGATCACAAATCTGTTTTATCTGATAGAACTGCTAGAGCATGCATTGGTCTCGGACAACTCGTGCATGAGTAAAATTTGTCTCTCGGGTGGAATCTGGGGGCAACTGGAACCACTCGGCCTAGGAGAGATTAGGGCCCCCATGTGAAAATGGGCGTCGATATCTGAGTCCTTAGCGACGAGATGAACCAAAGAGTCACATCGGCTAATCATGGGTTTCCCATGGACCATCACATAGATAAGTGTCGACAGCTGAAGAGTTGAACCCTGCGCACAGTTGCTAGTATGTGTGTTATCAGTACAAGCTGACCCGGAGAGTCACAACTGCTGGTCTACGCATATTTTAGTGCAGAGCTGAGCCTTGCGTCACAACTGCCAATCGGATTGCATGAGTCGACAAAGAATGTTTTGCTAACAACTAACAATGCAGAGACGAACAGAAAACAATGTTGGTATTATCATGTTTATGCTAATCCTTGTCTTGTGCTGGGATGGACTGTCGGCTATGGTAAGAATCACTTAAAATTGATACATATGTATTGCTTGAGTTTGCTATATGAATTGCTTGTAGAGATTAATCCGTTGCAAAGAAATGCTATGTCCCACTAAAGAAAAGATGTGATATCATACTTGTAATTGTTCCTAAGAGTGGCTTGAACAAGAGAAATGATGCAACTCATGAAATACGCTTCGCACTACACACGAGATAAATAGTCATCGTGCTTGAAATGAATAGTCTCTTTGTATGCTTGAAATGTAAAGAAATGAACTGTGGCTTTTAAAAAATATTTTCAAAAGATATGTAAATTGACTCTGTATGCATGGAATAAACATAGGTAAAAGTAGCAAGATCACATCACAAGACATGTTTTCTCACTAAATGAACATTGATCGTTTCAGACAAATGTAGCCCTTTGTTCACAATTCACCAGTATACTGATATACTGACCCACCATCAGTCTGCATGCAGGTGAAATATGCATCGAGAAGGATAATCCGAAGCGATAGCCCGTGCCTCGTCCTTAGGAGCCAGAAATCAGAAGAGATGCCAAGAGAAGGACATCCGTTGCCAAGAGTTAGTTTTGTATATAAAGGGATGTAATGTATGGGAACGAGATCATTGTAATATGTAAAGTTTCTGAGAGAATGTAAACATTGTATCAGAGAGAAACGAGAGCTTGTAATCTGTTCAAATGAAATCAATAAAGAGAATTGTTTCTTGTTACCATTGTGTCAATTTATATATCTGCAAAATGTGTACATGTTGACATGAATAAAAGAAAGACACAAAATGAACGTGTCGCACATCTGCAAAGGCATGAAAAGAACATGTCGTATATCTGTTAAGGCATGAAAAGAACATGTCGTATATCTGTCAATGCATGAAAAGAACATGTCGTACATCTGATCACAAATCTGTTTTATCTGATAGAACTGCTAGAGCATGCATTGGTCTCGGACAACTCGTGCACGAGTAAAATTTGTCTCTCGGGTGGAATCTGGGGGAACCTAGAACCACTCGGCCTAGGAGAGATTAGGTCCCCCATGTGAAAATGGGCGTCGATATCTGAGTCCTTAGCGACGAGCTGAACCAAAGAGTCACATCGGCTAATCATGGGTTTCCCATGGACCATCATATAGATAAGTGTCGACAGCTGAAGAGTTGAACCCTGCGCACAGCTGCTATTATGTGTGTTATCAGTACAAGCTGACCCGGAGAGTCACAACTGCTGGTCTACGCATATATTAGTGCAGAGCTGAGCCTTGCGTCACAACTGCCAATCGGGTTGCATGAGTCTATAAAGAATGTTTTGCTAACAGCTAACAATGCAGAGACGAACATGGAAAATGTTGGTATTATCATGTTTATGCTAATCCTTATCTTGTGCAGGGATGGACCGTCGGCTATGGTAAGAATCACTTAAAAGTGATACATATGTATTGCTTGAGTTTGCTAGAATTGCTTGCAGAGATTAATCCGTTGCAAAGAAATGCTATGTCCCACTAAAGAAAAGATGTGATATCATGATTGTAATTGTTCCTAAGAATGGCTTGAACAAGAGAAATGATGCAACTCATGAAATACGCTTCGCACTACACACGAGATAAATAGTCATCGTGCTTGAAATGAATAGTCTCTTTGTATGCTTGAATTGTAAATAAATGAACTGTGGCTTTTAAAAAATATTTTCAAAAGGTATGTAAATTGACTCTGTATGCATGGAATAAACATAGGTAAAAGTAGCAAGATCACATCACAAGACATATTTTCTCACTAAATGAACAGTGATCGTTTCAGACAAATGTATCCCTTTGTTCACAATTCACCAGTATACTGATATACTGATCCACCATCAGTCTGCATGCAGGTGAAATATGCATCGAGAAGGATAGTCCGAAGCGATAGCCCGTGCCTCGTCCTCAGGAGCCAGAAATCAGAAGAGATGCCAAGAGAAGGACATCCGTTGCCAAGAGTTGGTTTTGTATATAAAGGGATGTAATGTATAGGAACGGGATCATTGTAATATGTAATGTTTCTGAGAGAATGTAAACATTGTATCAGAGAGAAACGAGAGCTTGTAATCTGTTCAAATGAAATCAATAAAGAGAATTGTTTCTTGTTACCATTGTGTCAATTCATATATCTGCAAAATGTCTGCTGCTGCTTCAAATATCTGCAATATGTTCCGCTGCGTATTGTCAACCTTGTCTATCTTGTCTTGTTATAGGTCATAGCCTTGTGCAAGCGGAACTTAGGCTTGTACGGCATCACGCCCAAGCGAGGATGAATGGTCTCACAGAGTCCAAAGCGAGGACGAAAGAACTCTACGGGATCGGGACGTGATAGAATGGTATCAGAGCAACACGATCCTTCGGTCAAATGTTGATTCCAAGATGTTCTCCTGATCGAAATATTCCTTGTCTGCTTGTCATCATCGATGAGATGAACGTTCCATACAATAAGTCCATATATATTTTAAGATGCCGGCATATATTTTATTGATTGAGATCGAGATGCTTTATTGAACATGAGTTTTGACATGAACTGAATTGAGAGTTTTATCGATTGATGACGCGAAGGATGAGGACTATCGCTGCTATGGATATCGTAAGTTTCTCAGTAAATTTCGAGGACGGAACTTTTTCTCTGTGGATAATTATATAGTGCCCCGCTCCGCGAATGTACTAGATAAATAGAGAGATCGGATTGCTGGCTCTGCAATAGAAGACGATTGATCTAGGTAAGTGGACAAAGACTCATTTTATGATTCGCTTGCGCCTAATAAGAATCTGAATTTTGATTGAATGCTTTTGCTAATAACAAGATGATAATCATTGAGTATGCTTGTAAGAGAATTCACTTGCTGCCATGCTAAGAACAAGAATCTGAGTTTTTGATTGAATGCTTTTGCTAATAACAAGATGATAATCATTGAGTATGTTTGTAAGAGAATTCACATGCTGCCATGCTAAGAACAAGAAAAAAATAATTTGTATGCTAAGAAGAAGACTTGTTGCATGCTAATAAGAAATGATATGATGCTTGTCATGCTTGATAAGATAAGAGAAGACAAATGAATCAAATTGAATGCTTGATCATATGCTTGTTGCTAAGTATGCTTGAGATTTGTAGACATGTATAGACGGACTTGTACATGTTGACATAAATAAAATAAATGCACGAAATGAACGTGTCGCACATCTGCAAAGGGATGAGAAGAACATGTCGTATATCTGTTAATGCATGAAAAGAACATATCGTATATCTGTCAAGGCATGAAAAGAACATGTCGTACATCTGATCACAAATCTGTTTTATCTGATAGAACTGCTAGAGCATGCATTGGTCTCAGACAACTCGTGCATGAGTAAAATTTGTCTCACGGATGGAATCTGGGGGCACCTGGAACCACTCTGCATAGGAGAGATTAGGGCCCCCATGTGAAAATGGGCGTCGATATCTGAGTCCTTAGCGACAAGCTGAACCAAAGAGTCACAGCGGCTAATTATGGGTTTCCCATGGACCATCATATAGATAAGTGTCGACAGGTGAAGAGCTGAACCCTGCGCACAACTGCTAGTATGTGTGTTATCAGTACAAGCTGACCCGGAGAGTCACAACTGCTGGTCTACGCATATATTAGTGCAGAGCTGAGCCTTGCGTCACAGTTGCCAATTGGGTTGCATGAGTCGATAAAGAATATTTTGCTAACAGCTAACAATGCAGAGACGAACATGGAAAATGTTGGTATTATCATGTTTATGCTAATCCTTATCTTGTGCAGGGATGGACCGTCGGCTATGATAAGAATCACTTAAAAGTGATACATATGTATTGCTTGAGTTTGCTATATGAATTGCTTGCAAAGATTAATCCGTTGCAAAAAAATGCTATGTCCCACTAAAGAAAAGATGTGATATCATGCTTGTTATTGTTCCTAAGAGTGGCTTGAACAAGATGAATCTAGTACCAGATGATTCTAGGTAGTGATCAAGAATCCAGGTGAGTCCAGCTAATCTAATAGTGTGTTTTAAAATACCGAGATCGATATGTAAACGGCTGTAGGTAATCAGGCACATCTCTCACTGATCAGGCGAGAGATGGCTATGCTTCCAGTAGATTCCAGTTGGAGATTCCAGATTTGGAGTATGTCTACATATCTTACTCAATATTTCCCCGCCCCGCAATACAAATGAATCCAGAATTCGACCCGAGAATCGAGATGAATCCAGCCAAAATATGATGATTCCAGAAATAGATTCCGAAATAATTCCAGTGATTCCAGTAATAGAGGCCAGATAATATGGTGAGTGTGTCGCATACATGAATCCAGAAATATCATACGTGTGGTATCAGAGAATCACATAAAACTAAATAGAACTGAAATACAGTAACTGGCAAATAAATGAGAGAACTATCAGAGAATGTACTCGCTTGATACTCTGAAAAGAGTAGTATAATGTCAGATGTCTGCACCGGAGTCACAATGTCCTAAATAGAACAGTACAGGTTATAATGTGTTTAAAATAAGACATATGATTTTTATGATGCATCTACATGATTTCTAGGTCAATCTAGGTCAAAGTCAACTCTAAGTATAATCTGGTCAACTGTCTAGGTCAAACTAGGTCAAAGTCAAACTTGGTCAACTCTACAGTCAAACTAAGTCAAATCAAGTCATATTAGGTCACAAGAAGTTAAACTAAGTCATACGAGGTCAAACAAGGTTAAACAAGTCTAATCTAGGTTAAAGTCAACTCTTGGTCAAACATTCTAGCCAAACTAGTCAAGTTATCTAGGGTTTAGTCAATAATGGTCAAACTAGGTCAAAGTCAACTCTAAGTCTAATCTGGTCAACTGTCTAGGTCAAACTAGGTCAACTTGACCTAATGGTCAATTCTAACTTGCTACTAACCATAGGCTAGTAATCCTAGGGCACTAAGACATATATACATAGGCCATAGGCTAGTACATCAAGTCTATATCATATATATATATATATATATATATATATATACATATCTAATATATAGTCAACTATATATATAATACCATTATATATATATATATATATATATATATATATATATATATATATATATATATATATATATATATATATATATATATATAACCATATATAGCCAAACCTACATATATATATGATACACTATATATATAATACTCTCTCTCTCTCTATATATATATATATATATATATATATATATATATATATATATATATATATATATATATATATATTTTTAATACT
This sequence comes from Iris pallida, assembly GCA_029216955.1. Classification (NCBI taxonomy): domain Eukaryota; kingdom Viridiplantae; phylum Streptophyta; class Magnoliopsida; order Asparagales; family Iridaceae; genus Iris; species Iris pallida. Next base: position 22,005,944 of record JANAVB010005599.1, read on the forward strand.
CTCTCTCTCTCTATATATATATATATATATATATATATATATATATATATATATATATATATATATATATATATATATATATATATATATATATATATATAGAGGATGAGGGAGGTGAGGTGCCACCCTATGGAGGGTGTCTACTTGTCACCCCCCACATGCTATCATCATGCACCCATGTGCATGATGATAGCATGGGAGGATGACAAGTAGACACCCTCCCGTGAGGTGGCACCCTACCTCCCTTATTCTCTCTCTCTCTCTATATATATATATATATACTACATATATTGAGAGAGAGTGAAAAGAGAGTGAGAGTCTGTATGAATAAAAGAGTGTGAGAGTGGGGGGTGATGGGGTGTCATGACAGCAAGGGGGGGGGGGGGGAGTTAATCTCAGGAAACTGAGAAACGGAAACCCAACTCACACACATACATATATGCATATATACATATACCTATTCCTACATATATACAAGTATATATACACTCCCATACCCACATACACACACACATACACATATACTTACATATACAATATATATACGCACAAATATTCATATATATACACACTAAAATCGAATTGAAATTCGATTTAGAAATCAGAAAAATACCAAAAAACCCAAACTGGAAACACTGTTCACTCGAAATTAGGTAAACCTAAATTCGAACCAAAACTCGACTAAGGCTCGATACCAGTGGTTGGTAACACTAGCCCCTAGTGTCCCTTAGTGTCCTAAGTGTCTGACACGACACCACGACACAATATGATGTGTCAAACTCTCACAAAACCGAAACAGGTAAACTGTTACACAGTGAACTGTTACCGCGTCGTGCAGTGATGCACCTAGCTCTAGGACACGACACAAGTGTCTAGGAGTCTCGTGCTCGTGTCCCTAGGTTCGCCTAGGGTTAGTCTAGGGTTAAGGTAGCCTGTCCCGTGTCCAGGTGTCGTACAGTGTCGTGTCCGAGCCCGTATCAGAGCCCAAATTCCACGTGTGTGCTGTCAGTGTAAATTCGATGCACACACGAATTCGTGTCCGACACAACACTAGAAGCCACGAAACTTGGGGGGCATGTTCGCAGACATTGCCCCCTCATTTCCACCAAGTGTCACCCCTCCACGTGTCGTGTCGTGTCCTACGTGAGCCCCTAGCAGCAGGGGACTGAACGTGTGCGTGGTGCGGTCTCGTGCAGCGAGGATAGAGCCTCGTGGACACGACACACACATGGATACGTGTCGTACTTGTGTCAGGGTATAGCCTAGGTCTAGGGCTAGGGTTTAGGCCTGACACTTCGTGTCCATGTCGCGTCTAGACATGACACGAAGGCCATGTCAGTAGCCAAAACTGGCTGTGCACACTGTGTCGTGCAGCGTGTCCAACAGCCCAAACTGACACAATACGACACAAAAACACCCAACATCCTTCACAAAAATTAATGTACATCCTTAGATCTACAAACTCATGTAATTATATTTTCAAAAATCGAAAATAAATTCCTAAGGGGCATTCTATCGAACACCTAACTTACACTATGACACGTGTCCGATACGGACACCAAACGGACACAAAATTCACCCAAATTTTAGGGACACCTAGGGGGCTCCTATATGTAGCCCTACATGCAAAGAAAACCGAAATTTAAATCAATTTAAAGGGTTTTACCTATAGGTGCAAATTGTATGGAAAAGTTCCAAATGGGGGGTGTTCTTCTTGATGGCCAATGCTCCAAATTGATCCCAAACTGAAATAGCTCTCCACCAACAGTCCATAAACTTAAATTAGAACCCAGTGCAAAAGAGTAGGATGAAAAAGGAGATCAAATGAATAAAATGGAAATTTTTGGAAGGGGGAATAATACCTTTCTTTTCTCCAAGTGTTGGAATGAAAATGAAAGAGGCAAGAACTCAAGGAGGAGATTATTTATAGGGAGGGGAGCCCTAGTGGCTATTTATAGGTTCAATAATTAGGGTTAGGGTTCACTAAATGGCCCATGGGCTTAAGTCATGATCAATTAAATAATTAAGCCATAAGTCATTTCATGAAATCACAAGCCATGACTTAAATTCACTAAACCAAATCCCCTCATTCTAAAACTATTCTCTAATGACTAAAATAGGTTAACTCAAGTTAGACTAGGGTTACCATAGCTAGGGTTAGCTTCTAGGCTAGTCCACTAGGTCTCAACAAGTCAAAGTCAAACTAGAATTCACCAATTCAACAAATCACCAAATAATTCAAATAAGTCAAAATGACCAAATTACCCCTAGGATAAAAATAATAATTAAACATACTAATGATATGGTTAGGCTCTATGTCATGCAGTCTCTCAGGTTTCACTAGCAGCACATCAAAATCACAAGTCATGACTTAAACCAGTTTTTAAATAGTTTAAAAAAATTATTAAAAATCACTAAAAATCATAATATGAATCAAATATCAATAATTAATAATTATAATTACAAAATTTTAAAATTACCCTCATCTGGAAAACTGGGTGTTACAGAACTTTTTCATGAGAATTAACAATGAATATATTATGCAAGCACAAAGTTGTAAATATCAAAGTATAAGTATATACTTTTCAAGTAAAAAAAATTGTATTAAACACATATATTCACGAAAACCAATTTCATTAAATATGACATCTAATAGACAAATCGGTGAAAAGAAACTATCTCAAAAATATAAAGACGAAGACCCAAAAACATCAAATAAAAACTCTCGAACCTGTAGACTAGAGTGATATGCATGCTTTATAAATAAAAACTAGAAAAAATTATAACATGCATATATAACTGTGTCACACCAATATTATATGAGTGAAAGACTACTTAGTGTGATCTAATTATTTAAGCTTAGTAAACTAGCCATGCAAATGTATTACAAGAACATTAAACTAAGCATGCTAGTAACATGTATCATATTGATTTATATGAGAAGCATAAATAAGCAATATCAAAATAATCTGTTAGCGAAAAATCAAAACATGCTAGATTATATAAATAAAATAATTTAGGAAGAATTGTTTAGCATGTTACCAAAGTGGCTCTAGTGGTCACGCTTATGTTGGTACAATTGTTTGGAAGATGATATTTAAAGATTTGCAACCATATAGATTTGCAACCACCAACACGTTCCTTGGTGCTATGTCTAGACACAAGAAACTCCACCTATAATATTAGACGAAGACTTTGGTATCCGGCCAAATAAACTTGCATCCACATTGGTTAGCTTTGGGTTACTCTAGCATTGTGGTATGACTCCTATGAATAGGACAAGCAAGTTCATATGACCAACACGGGAGCAAAAGAAGCACCTAATGCTAGTGTGTGCACATGTATTAGAATGAGCATGGTAGTAGTGATCATAGGACATACTAGAATAATGAGTATCTCTAGAGTGAACATGAGAATATTTGGTTTTAAGAATATCATATTTTTACAACAAATCATCATGCATACTAGTAAGAGAATCAAATTTACCATTCAATAAATCATTTTTTTTTCTTTCAAATAAAGCAATTCTAGAAATAAATGTATTTTTTGTTTATTTAAATCATTAGTAGAAGAACCATGCAAAGATGTTAACACATGCATTTGACTCTTGAGGTCTTCTGATGATAAATAGAGAGTTTTGATTTTAAAAATTAAAGCATCATTCAAATTCTTTAAAGAAACACAAGATGTGTTTTGAGAATCAAGATTACACAATAAATTATTGTTTTCATTTCTCACAACTCATTAGCTTCTTCTAAATGAACAAACTTTTCTGAAAGTTCTCACTAGTAGATTGAAGGTTATCAATAATCTCCAAGGATTGTTTAGCCATAGCTTTCTACTTAGAGCATTTCTTGCTTTTAGAAGAAACATGATTGTCTATGCTACTAGAAATATAACACTCTTTATCTGAGGAGAAATATGATGCCATAGAAAAATAAGGATCTACTCTAATTATGTTAAGCCTAAAAAATAGAGTCCTTACTCTGATACCAATTGAAGGTAACTCTAGAGGTGTTGAATAGAGTGCAACAAAATAATCCTAATAAAAGGTAAGGCAAATTAAATTAAATTACCAACTAATTTTTTAATTCAAACAAGTATAGGTGTCACGACCCGGTCCCAATTTGTTGGGTCGAATCGGATCATGCCCAGCCTGCACCGTTGTGAGACGGCGGCAGTAAGCTGTATCCAAATGCAGGTAATCACAACAACACAATCTATTTTGTCACAACATCTGAATTTCGAATATTTAAAACAAACTTTGTCCAACAAAAATACAACTGAAATAAAACTGAATAAACTGTCTTTTATTTAACAAAAAGATAAAACATTCCCTAGAGATTAGGCTCATCAGTCCCAAGATCAACATCATCCACGTGGAATGCTGGAAGCACAGCAGGGTAGAGCTCAGGGTCGTAGTAACTACTAATCAGTAGCTCTGCATCATCAAAAGAACCTAAAAATGTTGTCTCCAATCAGGAGGGAGCAAAGTACAATTCATGATAATCCAACAATTGAAATAATAATAGAGTTATGTACTTTTAAACAATTTGAAATAAATAGTTCTCCAGCAGTTAGAACATTGTGATGTGAATAGGCAATGAATATGACCGGATTGGGTTGTACAGTTGTGTCCTATTGATACGATATGGCTTATCTCCGTGTGTATGAGGGGTAAGCTAACACAGTCAGTATACTACTTTGGATGTGGTCATACTCATTACACTACTCTCCCAGTACCCAACAGTCAATCAGTCAATGCTCTCAGAGAGAGTTTCGTGTTGCATCGTGGTTTAAACTTGCAATAAAACGATTACTAAATAATTGGTAAACTAACACAAATTGTACTTACCTTGATTATAACTGGATTCGATGTTGGTTCCGGGATGATGCTAGTACAGTCCTCGAAACCCTACAATTGAGAATTCTTGACTTAGCACCAATATTCAATCCATATCTAGGTGTGCTAGTTACAATCTCTAGAATTTGTCTAGTCCGATTTTAGATTATTTACAAACTCTACCAGAACACGCTTATCGATGCGAGTTACTAACTGAAGAAAAGCCAATTTAACTTTTTATTGGGAAAAATCATATTTTTCAATTATTTGGCAAAACTTTGTATTTCATTATATTATATTTAAAAATAATATTTTTCTTTAAATGAGAAAAACGTAAAATTTGTTTAAATAAGAAACTTGCAATTTTTCTAATTTATTTAATGTGAGAAAATAATATTGATTTTCTATAAAATAATTATTTTATTATTTTTACGTGTTTACGCCAACCACAAACCAGAAAAGAATAAAACTACACTAACTTATTACAAAACTACAGAAAGTAATAAAAGCTGGGCTTATGCCCTTTACAGACTTTTTTTACATAAATTGAAATAAGATAAAAAATTGTTAGCTCTGAAAAATGTCTTGCACTAATAAATACTGAAAACAAAACTAATTAAATTAAATTAAAATTTATTAAGAGCCTCAGACTTGGTCCAATCGTCATAATATAGCTAAAGCCTCAACGTCCGAAACAATGCCGGTTTCATTTGCATTTCACTAAGGGCCCATTGACCGATATGGTAGTCGCCCAAAATCCACTTTTAAAAATATTTCCGAAATCCGATTTAAAAATATTCCTTTATAAATTTTATAAAAATTTCGGCAGCATTCTCTCTATTTTCGGGATAACCCAAAACTGGGAAAATGTGCACAATACCAAGTAAATATCCCAAACCAGGGAATAACCCAAAAATAATATCGAACTCCACAGTACGTTTCCGAAGATTACTCAGACAAATCGAGAATTCACCGAAACAAACTAACAGAAAGATTAACTCCCAAAACCAACAGAACTAAATCCGAAGATTAAACTCTCAAGTCCAACAGAACCAATTTAATTCTCAGAACCAAACCAAAACAAAGCTATCGAGAAAATCACAGAGCTAACTCGGAAGTTCCGAGTTGCCCCAGGGAAGAAAACCACAGAACCTATCATTCTCAAAACGAAACCAACCACAGAAAATATCAAACGAACTTCAGAATTTTCGAATTCGAATCGTCTAACCGAATCCCGTAATGGGATCGGGGACCGAATCATCATCGACTACGGAACGGAAACGGGGAAAGCAATTATACCTGGGGTTGCTCGGCTAGAGCTCTCAGATGTTAATATTAGAGAAAAAGAACACACGGACAACGTCTCGGGCTCGGGTCAGCGCCTCGCCGGGGTACGACTGCGCGTACAACACACGAGCATGGGAACGACAGCGGCGGGGTGCCGCGGAGTAGCACTGGCGGACGGGAAGGCCGTGCGGGAAGGCACCGGGCTGCGGGCGAGCGGGGCGAGGTTGGGCGGCCTGGCGGTGGCGCTGGAGAAAGGTCGGTCGACGTCGGGGTGGCGGAGCTCCGGGCTAGGGCACAAAATTGGGAAAATTGTTTTTAGAGATGGTGATGGAAATGGGAATGAAGGAGGGGTTAATATAGGAAAAGGGGTGAGTTGGGAGTTATGGGAAAGAGGAGGGCAAGAGGTGGCCGACAGTTTTGTCGGAGGAGACGATGGGTTTAACGCTCGGGAAGAAGGGAAAAGGGTCGGCTCGGTTACGGAATGAGAGAGAGAGTTGGAGTTTAATGACTCTTTAAGAAAGAGTTTAAAGAATGGAAAGATTCTATTCCATTAATGAAAAAATTTGCTGTGTAACCGGGTGAGAAAAGAGAGTGATTTCCATTAGAAAATATTTATATAATTAATTAACTTAGAATTTTATACGAAACCGATTTTGGTTTCGGAAATAAGAACGGGTCTGGGTTCGGGATAAAACCAAAAATCCAATTATTTTATTTTGAAAATACTTTTCATAAATTCACTAATTAATTAATTAATAATATTATTTTAGTAAAGTTTTATTTAACAACACAATTATAATTTAAACATGCAATCTAAATTTTACGGGTTTCACAACCTTCCCTCCTTAGAAAATTTCGTCCTCGAAATTTAAAGGATAGGGTTAGGAATTACCTCAGGTCTCAAATAAATATGGATACTGCTCCCGCATCTCGTCTTCTCGTTCCCAGGTAGACTCGCCTGGGGAATTGTGTCGCCACATAACTCTGACTATGGGCGTCACAGAGTTCCTGGTCTTCTTCTCACCTCTGTCTAAAATTACCACTGGCTTCTCTGGCACTGTGAGGCTTGGTCCAATCTTCAGCTCCGAATGGTCCAGAATGTGACTCGGATCCGGGATGTAGCGTCTGAGCTGTGAAACGTGGAAGACGTTGTGCACGTCTTCAAGATTAGCTGGTAGAGCTAATCGGTACGTTACTTCTCCAATTCGGCTCAAAACTTCGAATGTGCCGATGTACCTAGGGCTCAGCTTTTCTGCTCTGCCAAATCTGATAGTTCCTCGGGTAGGGGATATCTTCACAAACACACTGTCTCCTTCTTCGAACTCTAATGGTCGACGGCTGCTATCAGCCCAATGCTTCTGTCTGTCTTGGGCAATCCTGAGCTTGTCTCTGATCACCTTTACCTTCTCTGCTGCATCTGTCACCATCTCAGGTCCAAGCAATACTCTTTCTCCTACGTCGTCCCAAGCAAGTGGAGTGCGGCAACGACGTCCATAAAGATCTTCAAATGGTGTCATACCGATGCTAGCTTGGTAGCTGTTGTTGTAAGAGAACTCTACCAAGTGCAAATGGTCTTCCCAAGACCCTCCAAATTTCAAGACGCAAGATCTCAACATGTCTTCAAGCGTCTGGATTGTCCTCTCTGATTGTCCGTCAGTTTGGGGATGGTAGGCTGTGCTGAACTTCAGTTTTGTTCCCAAGTTGTCATGCAAACTGTTCCAAAAGTGAGAGGTAAATCTAGTATCTCGGTCAGATACAATACTTACCGGTACTCCATGAATCCGGTAGATATGTCTCATGTACAGTGCTACCAATTTCTCGGTGGATAGACCAACCTTGAAGGGGATAAAGTGAGCTGACTTCGTCAGTCGATCCACAATAACCCAAATGGCGTCCTTCCCTCCTTGGGATCGAGGCAATCCTGATACAAAATCCATCATTATATGCTCCCACTTCCACTCCGGAATGTCCAACGGCTGTAGAAGTCCTGCGGGTCTCTGTCTGCTAGCCTTCACTTGTTGATAAATCAAGCATCTAGCCACAAATCTGGATACATCCTTCTTCATTCCATACCACCAAACAATGGTACGCATATCCCGATACATTTTGTTAGCTCCAGGATGTATGGAATACTGTGACTGGTGCGCTTTTTGCATCAGCTCATTCCTCAGTTCGCCAGATGGTACACACAGCCTCGTACCATTCTTCAATGCTCCGTCACTGGCGATAGAGAATCCTTCAAGTGTTCCTGTCAGCACTTGATCTCTGAGTTTGCAAAGCATCTCGTCTTGGAATTGTGTCTCCTTGACTTTGTCTATCAAACTCGAGCTTACTTGCAACTACATCATGGTTGAGTCAGCTCCAGGTAAAATAGCTTCTCGCCCCAGTTCCTTCATCTTTTCCTCAGACAGTACAATCTCCAGACCAAGCTTCTCTACGTCCTCCAACAAGTGCCGCTCCTTAGTTAAGAAGATCGCCACTGGGTATCGACTAAGTGCATCTGCAACCACATTAGCCTTACCCGGATGGTACTACAAGTCGATGTCAAAATCCTTTATCAGCTCCAGCCATCTTCTTTGTCTCATGTTCAACTCCTTCTGAGTAAAAACATATTTCAGACTTTTGTGGTCTGTAAATATTTCTACTCTCTCTCCATAGAGATAATGCTTCCACAGCTTCAAAGCAAAGATGACTGCAACAAGCTCCAGATCATGTGTGGGATAGTTCTTTTCATGAGTCCGTAATTGTCTAGATACGTAAGCAATCACTTTCCCATGTTGTTGAAGAACGCAACCCGATCCTTTTCCAGAGGCATCACTGTATATTGAGAAACCTCCGGTACCTGCGGGTAGCGCAAGTATTAGTGCTGTTGTAAGTCTCTTCTTTAGTTCCTCAAACGATGCCTGGCAAGCTTCCGTCCAGATGAAATCTTCATTCTTTCGAGTGAGCTTCGTCATCGGCTCAGCAATCCTGGCGAAATCCTTCACAAACTTCCGGTAGTAGCCAGCCAAGCCCAAGAAACTTCTGATTTCAACAACTGAGCTTGGGGTAGACCACTTCTCAACAGCAGCTATCTTCTTAGGATCTACCGAAATTCCTCCTACTGTGACAACATGGCTAAGAAAATCTACTTTGTCTAGAAAGAATTCACATTTTGATAGCTTACCATATAGCTTCTCCTTCCTCAAAGTTCCCAAAACTTTCCTGAGGTGCTCTTCATGCTCCTCTTCAGTCTTCGAGTAGATCAGAATATCATCGATGAAGACCACAACAAACTGATCTAGGTATTCATAGAAAACCTTGTTCATAAGGTTCATGAATACAGCAGGAGCATTCGTCAGTCCAAACGGCATGACCAAGAATTCAAACTGCCCATACTTGGTGTTGAATGCCGTCTTGGGAATATCTTCCTTCTTGACCCTGATTTGATGGTAACCAGATCTGAGGTCAATCTTCGAAAACACCTTAGCTCCACTCAGTTGATCAAACAGGTCATCAATCCGGGGCAGAGGGTACTTGTTTTTGATGGTGAGGTTGTTCAGCGCCCGGTAGTCGATGCACATCCGTACTGTTCCGTCATTCTTGGGCACAAATAAGACAGGTGCTCCCCAGGGTGAAGCTCCATCTCGGATAAATCCCAAAGCCTTTAGCTCATTGATCTGGTCCTTCATCTCCTTTGCCTCCTTCAGGTTGAATCTGTAGCATCCCTTAGAAATAAGGGAAGAGCCGGGGACTAGGTCAATGGTGAACTCTATGTCTCGATCTGGGGGTAACCCGGGAAGACTATCAGGGAAGACGTCCATAAATTCTGCTATGATAGGATGGGGAGGTCCGGGTTCTTCTGTGATAGAGGTGTAGGTAACATACTCCATATCCTCCGGAGTTCGAGAGATTTCAAACTCCGGCTCTCCAGGTGGGCTGAAGACTACACATCCTCTGTGACAATCTATCAGCGCATGCTGCTTACTCAACCAGTCCATCCCTAGGACTACATCATAGTTGGGTAAGGGCATCACAAGCAAAGGTGCTATGAACTGGTGGCCTGATATATTTATGGGACAGTTACAGGTCTCCGTGATGGATAGGGGTTCACCACCGGTCATAACCCTACATATCTTCTTGCTAAAACCCGTAACTATGTGGTGTGCAGAGATGAATTTTGTTGCTATGAAACTGTGTGATGCACCTGAATCAAATAAAGCTAAGACAGGATAGGAATGCACATAAATGGAACCTGTTATAACATCCGCAGTTGGTTCCTGCTCTGGCTCCGCCTCATCTGCTGCTAGGACAAAAGCTCGCCCAGTCTTCTGTTGATGCTGCCCAAACTGTTGTTGTTGAGTGGGTAGAGGACCTTTATGTTGAGTTGCTCCAGTCCGGTGGATCGACGAGGGGCAGTCCTTCACTTAGTGGGTGGCAGACCCACAGACTAGACAGTGTCCTAGCTTCTTCCTGCATATGTTAGACTGATGTCCTGGCCTCTTGCAAAAATCACAGGCATGGATCTTCCTCTGAGGTGCTCTATCATTGTTTCTCATCTGCTGGTGGTGCGAAAGCCTGTTGTTGTTGTTGGGCTTCTTCTGATTACCCTGGAAGTTGTTAGTTCCAGGATAATCCCTCTTTGAGCGAGCGGATTGACTCTTCCCTATATCCTGACCTCGCTCCAGGATCCTTTCATAAGTCTTAGCACCGCCTGAGATCACATGGGTGCGGATCTCTTCTCTCAGCCCATATCTGAACCTTTCAGCACGTTCATCAGGGTCAGCTACCAAGTTCTTGGCAAAATGGCTGAGTTGGCCGAATTCTGCCGCATATTCTCCAACAGTCATATTTCCTTGCTTCAGGTTCTGAAATTGCCTCTCCATCTCCCGTAACTCTGATATTGGTTAGAACTTCCTCTGGAACAACCTCTTGAAGGTGTTTCAGTCAAGCTGCTTATCCTAGAGTCGGGGTTCATTCCGATACCAGGTGCTTGCTACATTTTGCAGTTGGAGTCCTACTGCTTCGGCCTTGAAGTCTTCTGGAAGTCGAGCGACGCTTAGGAGACGCTCCATGCTGTCGAGCCATTCGTCGGCATATACGATTCCCTCGGTTCCCTTGAAGGGTTGAGGGTTTTGCTTCTTGAAACTCTCAATATTGCCCACCTTAGCAATATGATCCCCATTAATTTAAATGGCCTTAATGTTTCATAAATTAATCCCTTAGATTTATGTTTACCTTGTCAGGCCTTGGTTCAAGTTGAGCTGCTTCTTCTCTCCCCAGAGCAGTCATAGCCACGTTATGAGCATTCTCCATGCTTTCCCTCATAATCGTGGTTTGCTCTTGATGAGCTTCCGTTTGAGCTCTCTGGGCTTCTAGCACTCCTCGTAGCAGACCTACGAGGTCGGTGGGGTCCACAGGCACCGGTGGGGCAGCTGGAGTGGGTACTTCCATAGGGGGCTGCAGTTCAGTCTGGGAAGATGATGGATCCGCCGTTGTAGCAGCATACATCCCACGGGGTGCATTATGGGGACGGTCGGTCAGCTGATGGTGTGTAAAACCCGGACTTGGTTGAGGAGGTGGGGTATGATCGGGTGATGACATCCCATCGCCAGCATGATTTGTGGCCATATTCTGGAAGATTTAGGATTGCAAAACATAAGCAAGGTAGCCTACCAGTCTATAACAAACAAACAAATATTTATTTATAATATATTTCGGTCCTATGTTGTGGCAAATCAATGTTCTAGTATTCTAAATGCTTCTACATATGTTTTCCTAAGTTGTTGATCTGACCTGCATGGGCCACCACTAAAAACATGTCACGACTCGGTCCCAATTTGTTGGGTCGAATCGGATCATGCCCAGCCTGCACCGTTGTGAGACGGCGGCAGTAAGCTGTATCCAAATGCAGGTAATCACAACAACACAATCTATTTTGTCACAACATCTGAATTTCGAATATTTAAAATAAACTTTGTCCAACAAAAATACAATTGAAATAAAACTGAATAAACTGTCTTTTATTTAACAAAAAGATAAAACATTCCCTAGAGATTAGGCTCATCAGCCCCAAGATCAACATCTTCCACGTGGAATGCTCGAAGCACAGCAGGGTAGAGCTCAGGGTCGTAGTAACTACTAATCAGTAGCTCTGCATCATCAAAAGAACCTAAAAATGTTGTCTCCAGTCAGGAGGGAGCAAAGTACAATTCATGATAATCTAACAATTGAAATAATAATAGAGTTATGCACTTTTAAACAATTTGAAATAAATAGTTCTCCAGCAGTTAAAACATTGTGATGTGAATAGGCAATGAATATGACCGGATTGGGTTGTATAGTTGTATCATATTAATACGATATGGCTTATCTTCGTGTGTATGAGGGGTAAGCTAACACAGTCAGTATACTATTTTGGATGTGGTCATACTCATTACACTACTCTCCCAGTACCCAACAGTCAATCAGTCAATGCTCTCAGAGAGAGTTCCGTGTTGCATCGTGGTTTAAACTTGCAATAAAACGATTACTAAATAATTGGTAAACTAACACAAATTGTACTTGCCTTGATTATAACTGGATTCGATGTTGGTTCCGGGATGATGCTAGTACAGTCCTCAAAATCCTACAATTGAGAATTCCTGACTTAGCACCAATATTCAATCCATATCTAGGTGTGCTAGTTACAATCTCTAGAATTTGTCTAGTCCGATTTTAGATTATTTACAAACTCTACCAGAACACGCTTATCGATGTGAGTTACTAACTGAAGAAAAGTCAATTTAACTTTTTATTGGAAAAAATCGTATTTTTCAATTATTTGGCAAAACTTTGTATTTCATTATATTATATTTAAAAATAATATTTTTCTTTAAATGAAAAAAACGTGAAATTTGTTTAAATAATAAACTTGTAGTTTTCCTAATTTATTTAATGTGAGAAAATAATATTGATTATCTATAAAATAATTATTTTACTATTTTTACGTGTTTACGCCAACCACAAACCAGAAAAGAATAAAACTACACTAACTTATTACAAAATCACAGAAAGTAATGAAAGCTGGGCTTATGCCCTTTAGAGACTTTTTTACATAAATTGAAATAAGATAAAAATTTGTTAGCTCTGAAAAATGTCTTGCACTAATAAATACTGAAAACGAAACTAATTAAATTAAATTAAAATTTATTAAGAGCCTCAGACTTGGTCCAATCGTCATAATATAAGCTAATGCCTCAACGTCCGGAACAATGCCGGTTTCGTTTGCATTTCACTAAGGGCCCATTGATCGATATGGTAGTCGTCCAAAATCCACTTTTAAAAATATTTCCGAAATCCGATTTAAAGATATTCCTTTATAAATTTTATAAAATTTTCGGCAGCATTTCCTCTATTTTCGGGATAACCCAAAACTGGAAAAATGTGCCACAATACCAAGTAAATATTCCCAAACCAGGGAATAACCCAAAAATAATATCGAACTCCACAGTACGTTTCCAAAGATTACTCAGATAAACCGAGAATTCACCGAAACAAACTAACAGAAAGATTAACTCCCAAAACCAACAGAACTAAATCCGAAGATTAAACTCTCAAGTCCAACAGAACCAATTTAATTCTCAGAACCAAAACAAAGCTATCGAGAAAATCACAGAGCTAACTCGAAAGTTCTGAGTTGCCCCAGGGAAGAAAACCACAGAACCTATCATTCTCAAAACGAAACCAACCACAGAAAATATCAAACGAACTTCAGAATTTTCGAATTCGAATCGTCTAACCGAATCCCGTAATGGTATCGGGGACCAAATCATCACCGACTACGGAACGGAAACGGGAAAAGCAATTATACCTGGGGTTGCTCGGCTAGAGCTCTCAGATGTTAATATTAGAGAAAAAGAACACACGGATAACGTCTCGGGCTCGGGTCAGCGCCTCGTCGGGGTACGGCTGCGCGTACAGCACACGAGCATGGGAACGACAGCTGCGGGGTGTCGTGGAGTAGCACCGGCAGACGGGGAGGCCGCGCGGGAAGGTACCGGGATGCTGGCGAGCGGGGCGGGGTCGGGCGGCTTGGCGGTGGCGCCGGGGAAAGGTCGGTCGGCGTCGGGGTGGCGGAGCTTCGGGGTAGGGCACAAAATTGGGAAAATGGTTTTTGGAGATGGTGATGGAAATGGGAATGAAGGAGGGGTTAATATAGAAAAAGGGGTGAGTTGGGAGTTATGGGAAAGGGGAGGGCAAGAGGTGGCCGACAGTTTTGCCGGGGGAGACGATGGGTTTAACGCTCGGGAAGAAGAGAAAAGGGTCGGCTTGGTTACGGAATGAGAGAGAGAGAGAGAGAGAGCGCTAGAGTTTAGTGACTCTTTAAGAAAGAGTTTAAAGAATGGAAAGATTCTATTCCATTAATGAAAAAAGTTGCTGTGTAACCGAGTGAGAAAAGAGAGTGATTTCCATTAGAAAATATTTATATAATTAATTAACTTAGAATTTTATACGAAACCGATTTTGATTTCGGAAAAAAGAACGGGTCTGGGTTCGGGATAAAACCAAAAATCCAATTATTTTATTTTGAAAATACTTTTCATAAATTCACTAATTAATTAATAATAATATTATTTTAGCAAAATTTTATTTAACAATACAATTATAATTTAAATATGCAATCTAAATTTTACGGGTTTCACAATAGGAAAGTAAATAGAGTAAAGATGTCACAAATACAAATGCCGTGATGTATATTGGTATTATTCGTGGAAGACAATCCAGTCTTGGATATTCTTGTCAGGTATTAATCTACTATTTGAGAAGTCGTAGTTCATCACGAGCTTTGATCTGAAGTGCTCATCGACTTCCTACAACCATGGGCTTTGATCCAAAGTGCTCAACCATGAGTTTTGATCCGAAGGGCTCACCGACTTCCTACAACCATGAGCTTTGATCTGAAGTGCTCGCCGACTTCAAATGACCACGAGTTTTGATCCGAAGGATCATCGTTTTCTTATAACCATGAATTTTGATCCGAAGTGCTCGTCGACTTCAAATGACCACGCGCTTTGATACGAAGGGCTCGCCGACGTCAAACAACAAACAAAATAAAAAACACTTGAAAAACCAAGTTTTACAAGTCTTGTAGACTTCTAATCGAGATAACACTTGGCTCTTAGAAGGCTTCGAGTTGCTCTTGGGAATATGAAGATGTAAAGCTCTGTATTTTTCAAGATTTGAAAGTGAATGGGATGAATGGCAATGAGTGAAATACATGGGTATTTATAGGGCTATATGGGGACCGATCTCTGGCAGAGTTCAGTCGCCTAACGTTCATAATATTGAACGTTGGAGACCAGTTCTTCAGGAGGGAACGGTAAAATACAAACTGGATCAGAGGGACCGAGTATGGCCAGAGGCGGAACTCAGCCCAATTTTGGTCTGTTTAGGCCAGTTTGGTTCTGGATAGAATCTGTGTGGTTTGGCATTTGTGTTTTGGTCTAGTATAAGTGGACTATGTTTGGATTTTGTGTTAGGTTTTTACTTCCTAGTGCCAGTGCGACCCGATGTACAATTGATCCTAAATAAAAAAATAAACACATAAGAAAATATAAACCAAGCAGATGACGACTGTATCCTTTTAGATGATGGTATGTCTCGACTTGTCTTCTTGCTTTGTATAATGATGTCTTTTTTCCTTGATGACGGTTGTCCAAAGATAAACATTTTATGAAATCTGTATACCTTTCAGAGGCTTCGTCATCGAACCCCCACAGGGTTGCTGCCCCCTTGAGTGCATAGCCCCAGAGATATCATTGGTGGTTCAGAGAAAGCTTGTTGTCTAACGCCGTCTTTGGCCCATCATGATTTATCCATTACATATGTTCATGTTTGATCTGGCTTTTTTACTTTTCTACAAAATACTTGTTAGGCGAACGAAACAATATATATAATAGTAAGTATGATAAAATATAATACACATTAGGACAACGCTAAATTTAAGTATCAACATTATAGTGATTGCATGATTATTAGTGATATTATAATGTTAAACTTAATCGATTAGCATATTCAATGACTCAACTTAATCATTGGACTAACAACATGTTCCTAAAAAGTCAAGGGCGTAAATAAATTTTTTTGTCCACGTGTCATAACCATATTGAAGTTCTTATTTTGAGTTCCTATTTGAGTTTATGTAGTTGAATTGTTAGTCAATAGCTTAAGTAACTAATTAATAATTTCATAGAATTAACTAGCAAAAATTCTTGAGGAACTCATGAGTTCCTATCTTTTCAAATTCATGAATGATAAGCCGTTGGATTACATGCATCTAATCCCTTGATTGCAAGGTCTTTTTTTTTAATTACAACTCACACACACCTACACATCCTTACGGTTGGGAGGCTCGAACCCTGCCGGCCCCGTCTTTTTTTTTTAAAAATTGTTATTTAAATAGGCTCAATTTGCTAAAAATTTGAAGACCCGACACATTGGTCCATGAAACCGAACTGACCAAAATCGAACCGAATTAATTCAGTTTGGTTTGTTATATTTTTATAAAAACGGTTCGGTTTTGAGAAAAAATACGATTCCCGGAGATAGGGAAACTCAAATACTAAACCTTTATTTAGTTAACCAGTTCAACTACATAAACTCAAATAGGGATTTAAAATATGAACTTACAATAGGATTATGACTCGTGGACGAATTTTCTAAATAGCTCCTATTGTAAGTATGATAAAATATAATACACATTAGGACAACGCTAAATTTAAGTATCAATATTATACTGATTGCATGATTATTAGTGATATTATAATGTTAAACTTAATTGATTAGCATATTCAATAACTCAACTTAATCATTGGGTTAACAACATGTTCCTAAAAAGTCAAGGGCGTAAATAATTTTTTGTCCACGTGTCATAACCATATTGAAGTTCTTACTTTGAGTTCCTATTTGAGTTTCTGCAGTTGAATTGTTAGTCAATAGCTCAAGTAACTAATTAATAATTACATAGAATTAACTAGCAAAAATTCTAGAGGAACTCATGAGTTCCTATCTTTTCAAATTCATGAATGATAAGTCATTGGACTACATGCATCTAATCCCTTGATTGCAAGGTGTTTTTTTTTTAATTACAACTCACACACACCCACACATCCTTATTGTTGGGAGGCTCGAACCCTATCGGCCCCGTCTGGTGTCTGCATTGCTTTTCATATGAGCTATAAGCGTTGGACGAATGCAAGTTCTTAAAAAGTCAAGGAGCTATTTAGAAAATTCGTCCACGAGTCATAATCATATTGTAAGTTCATATTTTAAGTCCCTATTTGAGTTTATGTAGTTGAACTGGTTAACTAAGTAAAGGTTTAGTACGTGTTTCTCAAAACCGAACCATTTTTATAAAAATATAACAAACCAAACCGAATTAATTCGGTTCAATTTTTGGTCAGTTCGGTTTCATGGGCCAATGTGCCGGGTCTTCAAATTTTTAACAAAATAAGCTTATTTAAATAACAATTTTTTAAAAAAATGACATTATTCTATTACATAGAGTGAAAATATTAGTATATATAGATTGAGGTTAGAGAGAGTGCTTAAAGAAGCACCGACAGAGAATAGGAGAAGAGAGTGCGCTTTGTTAGGGGTTAAAAAATGGCAAATTCTAAGGGCACACAAAAAATTGCTAGGGCTATCCCTTACTAGGGGACAGCCCATAATAGTGAAACTTTTACTGGGGATAGCCCAAAATTTACTTGGGACTAACCCTCTCAAATTCCATTAGGGTTCCAGGAGGCGGAGGAGGCGACAGAGGCGGGGGAGGAGGGGGGGGAGGAGGCGGGGGAGCCCGGGGGGGGGGGGGGGGGGGGGGGGGAGGGTGCTAAAAGGAGGCGGAGGAGGCGGCGGAGGAGGACGACGGGGGACGGTCTCGAGTTGCAGCATCCGCTCGGCCCCCGCCCCACCGTCTGATCCACCCCCGTGGCAATGACCGTC
The DNA here is from genome assembly GCA_029216955.1 of Iris pallida. Lineage (NCBI taxonomy): Eukaryota > Viridiplantae > Streptophyta > Magnoliopsida > Asparagales > Iridaceae > Iris > Iris pallida. The sequence continues at coordinate 22,024,038 of JANAVB010005599.1, forward strand.
GCCGTCATCCTCGTCGTCGCTGTCGTCCTCGTCGAAGGGCTTCTCCTTGTGGAATATTTAACACTTCTTGGTGCTCTTCCGGTTGAGGAAGTCATTGTCGACCGTCCCCTCCTTCCACGTCACCTTCTTCTTCGCCGTCCGCTTCAGCCGGAGGACCAGGGTCTCGGCGGCGCCTGCGGTCGGAGGCGACGGGGAGGCCTCCTTTAGGGTTAGGGTTACGGTTTCGGAGGACGGTCTCGCCTGGTATCTCGCCATTGTCGTGGGTTTGGGAACTGTCGGCGACGGAGGTGGTGGCCCAAAGAAAAATAGGACTGCCAACTTGTTGGCACTCCTAGCATAATGTAGGACTGCAACTAAGTTGACAGTTGTACATTATGTTAGGACTGCCAACAACTTGGCAGTCCTAACATAAAGTAGGACTACCAACTTAGTTGCAGTCCTACTTGCTGAAAAAAATTGGGCTAGCCCCAAGTAACGAATGGGGATGACAAACTTGTAAAATTTTTGAAAATTTTGGGCTAGCCCTTAGCAAAATGTTACGTGCCCTTAGAATTAGCCTAAAAAATACTAGTATATATAGATTGTTTGATAAATTACTAAATCTAAATCGGTTTCGGTTCGGTTACTCGAATTAAGAACCGAAAACCGAACCGTTATTTCAAGATTTTAAAATTCCAAACCAAAAAACCGAACCGTTATTTCAGGATTTTAAAATTCCAAACCAAAAAACCGAACCGATAACCGAAAAAACCGAACCGTTTGTCATATTTTGGTTCGGTTCGATTCGGTTTTCGGTTTTCAACCGTTGTATGCTCACCCCTAGGGGGGAAGTAGCCATTTGACCGGGTCCTTTCGGAACAAGTATCATTTCTTGTTAAAAAATGATGAACTTAGACCATTCGGATTTCTTGTAAGAGGAACCATGTGTAAGTACAATCCAAGACTTTTTTTATTCTGACTCAATTTATTTGGGACCTAAGATCCTTTTTTTCTTTTCCTATTTAAAGATCAGCCGATCGTCTCCGTGTTTTAGCGTCGGCAATCTTTGCAGATCTTCTATTGGGTTGGGTTAGGTTGGTCTCATCTCGGATGGGACGGAGCCGGCCTACTACTTGGGTGCTCTTGTGCTAATGTTAATGATAATTTGAATAAGAAAATGGGCGATAGATAGAGACTCTAACCTTAGCTAATTAACAAGCATGCATAATTCCAATCGTTCAGCACTATATATAAGAACAAGTTCTTCTTCTTCTTCAAACAACCATTTGCTTTCGAGCTCTCTCTAGACTCTAGTCATGGATCGCAAAACCAAGGTGGATTACTGGTCCACTACTTCAAAATGTTCAGTTTCAAACTTTCAAATGTTATGATGTTGAAATTGATTAGTTTAGTTTCTCATCATCAGATGTTTCTGCACCCGAACTCTCCTTTGACCGAGGCTGCCCCCGGGTTCTTGGACGGGTTCGTCGCTAGCTTGTCCATGAACATGGTCAGTGAGGTCAGTTACGCCCCTTGTTCTGATTGGCAATGGGAATAATATCAATAGGCTTAATTTCAACTTGATATCTTCAGCTATTTTACTTTTTCAATTTGATACCTGGCCATGCTGCCTTCCCCGCACCCCCTCGCCCCCGCAACGGATTCAAAGTCGCCTTATCGATCATTTGACCATCTTTATAAACTCTACCTAAAATACCATTGACATTAAAGTGCACATTTTTAACCCAATATAATCAGAACCTTAAACTTCAGAGTCATTCCAACGAGAGCGAGGTCATAGAAGACCTTTTTTTATATCAATTTTGACCATTTGTTCAAGGAGATTCAATATATCTTAAAATCCATACTTGAATCCTACAATTTTAATCATAAACATTGTCATCCTAGGATATATGATAATTAAAATTAATTTTGCTTCAAGAAAAATAAGATTAAAAATATTTTATTTTCAACCACTAATTTATTTTCACTCCGTATTTTGTTAATCTAAGAATGTTATACTAGCAAACAATTTCATTCCATCTAAAACCAAATTAAATTTTGTCAAATAAGGGCAAAATCAATTAGGCTATGAATTAGAACATGAATCAAATATATTTAGAGGTGTTACCCAGTGAATAAGGAAAGAGGGGTGCAAGATATATAAGAGATGAGTAGCGCGACGGGAGGTGCCATTCTAGATCCGGGTGCTTTGGTAGATTATTTACAAAAATACTTGGTGTACCCATGTTCAAATCTCGTCTGACGTGTCATTTTTAAGTGGATTTTATTAAAATATTATATCGCCGTAGCTCTAAACCCAAAATGGGTGTCCAATCTCGGATGTGGATCTCCTCGTAATGTCTCGTAGTATTCCATTATGCCATCCAGATTGGGGATCCCCATCATAACCTTGGAGTTTTGGTGTGGTAGAAGCGATTTTAACATGGTATAAGAGAGAAAAATATATTGTTGGATATTCCAAAACAGACGTTAGATTTGGCAGAAAAGTATTGAAATAATATAATATTTAATCCTTATCATATTTTAAGAGTTTTCGTGACTTTAACATTGGTCAAGGTATATGTTCTTACTGCTTAATTGTGTTGTAGATTGGAGATGAGACGTTTATAATTGCTGCTATTTTGGCAATGCGGCATCCGAAGAGGATCGTTTTGCCGGGTGCACTTTCTGCACTTCTAATTATGACGGTAAGCCAATTCTCTTACAAAACTTTTCTCTTGTATAACTATGGACTCCTTATTGAAATAAACTAGCATATATGCACGTGCATTACACTTATAGATTATAACTAGGAAGACTAAAAGACATTTGTTGTAATTATTCTAATATTAAGACTACTCAGAAAAAACTAAAAGACGGCTATCTTAATTATTCTAAATTTACTATTATATTAATATTATCATATTATTATATATAATATTTTATAATAATACTTAGGAAGGTCAAAGGATATATTTCGTAATTACTCCTATTAACTTTAATGAATAATTTTTATGGGTAAATATATCCAAGGATATATTTGGAAAGAAAAGTTCTATAGTTAAGCTGAACTTTTTTGATTATATAGTAGTATAAATACCTTTCTAAAAAATGTATATTCCATACACTTTTGAAATTTACTACCAAACTAGCATTTGATTCCATATCCATCATGCAATATTCTTATTTGATTCTGAAGTTAGCTTCAGTGAACATTATTTCATTAAAAAGTTTCTGGCTATTGATGCGGATACCTTTATATTTTACTTCGTGTGATAGATATTATCGACCGGACTAGGCAAGATAGTGCACAACTTCATATCTAGGGAGCACACAAACATTGCAGCAAACGGTGATTATTCTTCGTTTCCCTATGCTAATATTTATGCAATTGCCTCTCCAAGAGGTCTACGTGATCATATTGATGATTGACTATGGATGCAATCAAGTATTTGCTGTTGCTCTGTGATATTTATAAATCATAAACTATGCTACAAGATCTTGTCATTGCAATTTATTGTTCAGTACTTGATTTAAAGTTTATATCAAGGTTCAAGACTCGGTATTGGACAGACTCTCTCTATGAATATTAGTACTAATCATATATATATATATATGTTGGATTTGTAAGGAAATTTTGGCACATAATGAAGTACTTACTAGGTCTCTCCAAAGCATGAAATGAATTTCTATGATGAACTAAGTATATATTCCAGTCAATTAGGCCTATTTCGGTCATTGATTGGGCAGCAATAGTCATATATCACATGATATAAGCCTATTATGTTTGTTCCCGATACAGATCGATACACCATGATATTTGGACAATATTTTGTGTTTTGACTGATAACTATAATTTACCTTACACTTCCTCTTAATTATCTTGTGTAGCTCTTTATGCATTTTTCGGGCTACGGTTACTGTATGTTGCTTGGACATCTGACTCAGAGGCCTTACAGAAAAAGGAGATGGAAGAAGTATGTATTTGCTTACTAAGTGCACAATGCGTTTTCTTTTTATGCAGTTAGCCTTGCTTTTTTTTTTTTACCCCTATTGGACTGGTTAGCCTTGCTTTGATTTTGTACCAATCAATATACGATTTATTCTTCAATCAGTTACCAATCAATATAAGTAACTGGTAGTGTTTGGATTCCATGTCTTGGTTTTTTTTCTTCCAAACATTGCGTTGTGGCATGCTCTCCATTTGTGTGTGTCTCATGTTTCTGTGTATATATGTATTAAAATTTTGTAATCTGCAATTTCACATTTCTTAAAGTAACGTAAGAGATCATTGGATTAAGGTTACACTTAGAAGGGTTTAAGATTTGGGGTTATGACAATTGATTCTTCCTTTGATGGAATCGGACATGTCTCATAAGCGCTATGATACCATAGTCTAAAACGTGTTCGCAGTGGAAACTTATGATAACCCACATGAGATAACCAAGCCTTGTCTAACGAACGACAAACACAGATAAAGACAACATTTATGGGATAAATCTCAATCAATATAGCTCAGGTGAAATTACAAGATTGACAAAAATTAATGTTGAACCCTTTGACTTAACATGTTCAACCCCCTTACCTCACTCAAGAAAAAAAAAACAAAGATTAAAACTTGAAATCACTCACCGTACCTATAGCAATCTCCCTGAACGAAGGTGATGACTCCTTGATCAGATCTCCTTTTTCTTCTATCTTGGATGACGAGTCCTAAGATCAAAGTACCAACTTTCTCTTAGATCTCCTGTGAACAAGCACCCTGAATCTCCACTTTGTGCTCTTCCTATTGCCTCCACCCTTAACCCATATATATAGTATGAGAACACCTATTTTAGGTCATAATAGGATTTTCTACATAGAAAACCTTAAAATAAGAATTCTATTGCACCTAAAATATCCCAACATCAATTATGGACGTCCAAATCTAATCAAATCAAATATTTGACCAAATTTGGGCTCCACAAATATGTTGTTACCAAATCTAGATTTGTCTAACAATCTTCCCCTCCAGTCTAATGAGAGGTGTTGACTATATGTTTCCTCAACTGTACTCAATACCTGTCGTCCCATAATAGAGTTCCTCCTCCCGCATGACACTAATATACGATCTCCCGATCTGTTTTGCATCTCCCTTCGTCTCCAGCTTCTTAACCGTCACGTCGACGCTAGCTGCCATGCGTAGGATCTTCTGCACCATTAGAATCATGCCGACATCAATAATATGGCCAAGATCGAAGCCTTTGGCGATCAGCCTCATCGTAAGTCTTGGATGCTTGTCTTCGAATTCCGTCTTCCACCGGAACGTGCTACCATTCCGACGAGCTTCTTCATAAATGGCTGACCCAACCAAGCAGACGGTATGGTTCTTCTGAGATTCAAACTCCTGAACATGCCCACCTTTGTGTTTGACACTGAAACTCCCCTGTACACATGTATCCTCGAGAAGAACATCATGCACTGTGCACACCGTCGATGGTCCACTGTTCCCTCTGAGTTGTGTGAATAGAGATGCGTCTGTCTCGGATTGCGTTTGTTGCACACCTTGATCTCTTTACTGGTTTCAAACTGCTGAAACTAATGTCGCTCCGCGTAGCTTTGACAAACCACCTGTCACCAAAATTAGATCCGTGGAACAGTCCCTCCTGGATACCAACCAACTGTTATGGGATCGACATACTGACCCTCAATCTTTGACTCATCACCATTCATCGCTTTGTCTTGATGAACCGGATCATATCCTTTAAGACATCTCGAAAACATTTCTAGACAAATTCACGATGATCTACAAACTCCTGTCAAATATCCCTTGAGCCTCCATCCGATGTATGTGGCCTCCTTACATACCTCAGGGACTTGAGCCTGTACATGCCACAACATATATCTCCTCAAGCCAGCTGTTGGAAACCCTTTATAAGCATCCAAACTGTCCCCCAAAATAATACGGCATCTATCATCCGCCAGCCTACCTATCGAACTAAGTTGTTGCACAAACTCAATAAATGTCGTACCCCTTAATAACGAGCTTCTAACCAAACTCCATTGTCACGTGCACATTACCGATGCCCACAACTGCAATAGTCCCCTTGTTTCCCATCTTCGTATGTCCAAACCTACCGCCTCAATATGACGTGAAGATCCTCCTATGTGGAATGACGTGATACGACGCCCCATGTCTATAACCCATTCACCGTCTTGACACGTGTCACAAGGTTTCTCTTTGTCGGTTGCTACAATGGTAATATCTCCAAACGTCGTGAGAATATCCTCCTGATTATTCTTGCCTTTAGCCTTCTCATATTTAAGCTTCATGTAGTTCCTCTTAATATAACTCTTTTTGCCATAGTGATAGCAGTCCTCCTTGCGGTCCACAATCGTAATCTTGAGAAATTCCCGTGTCCTCGTCTATGACTTGAGTCTTTCCTTCCTGTAGGAAGCCACCAGAGCGAATACCTGCCATGATTCAACTTGCTTACGCCAGACCTCCTCGTTCAACAAGCTACTTTTGACTGCTACCATCGTAACAACTCCATCAGGCTCAGAGTTGATCATCGTTACCACCAACATCTCCCAGCTCTCCGCCAGAGAACCCAAAAGCAGAAGGACCTCAAGCTCATCATCAATCACCATCTTTATCGCAGACAACTGATTGTTTGTGCCACCGAGGCGCCCTCAATGTACTTCGAGTTGCTGAATTGGCCAATAAAAAATGTCTTATTGCTAGACGTCTTCCTTGTACAATGAATGCAGCTTCTCCCATAATGCTTTTGTCAAACTCTCTATGGACACATGGTGAAACACCGGATCGTCTATCCATTGGAGGATAAATCCAATAACTTTCCGATCCAATCGCCTCCAGTCATTAGCAGGCAAATCCGATGGTTTGGTGCTGTCGTGCTCCAACAGACCATGCTTTGCCTTGTACCAGAATAGATCCTCAATCATTGGCTTTCAAATCACCCACTTCCTCCCTATGAGGGAGGTCATACGTGTATTTATTTGCTCCGTAGACATGGTTGCACCTTTCCTCTCGCGAACATGAGAGCTCTGATCATACCAATTGATGTTGCGATCAGATCAAAGCAAACAAACCTCGCTCTGATACCAGATATTGGGATCGACCATGCCCCATAAGTAACCCGATACCTTGAATCTGAAACATGAGCGCAACAAAAACTTAGGCCAACCCACCTAAGATAACCAACCATCGTCTAACGAACGGTAAGCACAAATAAAGACAACGTATATGGTCGGTGTCTACGTCGTCTGGAAAAATCTAAATCTATATAACTCTAGTAAAATTACAAGATTGACAAAAACTAATGTTGAACAATTTGTCATAATATGTTCAATTTTCTCACAACACTCAAGAAGGAAAGACAGAGAATACAACTTAAAATCACTCACCCTACCTGTAACAATCTTCCTGAACGAAGGCAACGACTCCTCTATCAGATCTTCTTTTTCCTCTGTCTTGGATGACGATCCCTAAGATCAAAGTACGACCTTTCTCTTACATCTCATGTGGACAAGCACCCTGAATCTATGCAATTCCTATTGCCTCCACCCTCAACCCATAATATATATATATATATATATATATATATATATATATATATATATATATATATATATTGGGTATCCACTTCTTAATGGAGCTTGGGAGCATGCTCCCAAGGAGGCTCGACCCGCGCCCTCCATGCCGGGTGCCTCGCTACAGCCTCGGGGATATATATATATATATATATATATATATATATGATGCGAAAACCTATTTTAGATCATAATAAAATTTCCTAAATTAGGAAACCCTAAAATAAGAATCCTATTATACCTAAAATAGTCCAGCACTAATTAAGTCCAAATCAAATATTTGACCAGATCTGGGCTCCACAAATATGATGTTACCAAATCCAGACGAGACTCCAACATCTTTTTCTTACTATGAAAGTTTTGGGCATTAGCTGTTCCTGAAACCATCCAAGATTGGGAATGAAAGTTCTATACTAGTGTATGTTGCATGAATACGAACACATGTATGGATAAAGACACTTACAGATATTGGATGCGAATATTTTTAATACATTGTAGTAGCCTATGTTGCATATATGCATACGAACACGTCCAGATACATACACGAAAGGGATACATACATCATTTTTTCGTGTCTGTGTAATATAGGTTCCAAAATAGCAAAAGGAGCTAATGTCAAAAAGTTAACATTAACTGATCCAAAATGCACAATGAATAAATTATGGATTATTTTGTATGAGGGTACCAGGTTTAGAATCTAATTAAATTTTAGGTACTCGAAATTTTGTAGTGACACATTTTAGTGACGAAATTGGACTTTCAGTGAAGAAATGAGTCTTTTAATCACGAATGCTCGTCACTAAATGTGAAGCTCGAGTACCCAAAGTCTAAAATGGACAAACCCAGTACCCAAAGTCTAATTATGTCATAAACCTGGTACCTTTATACAAGATAATCCTAAAAATGTTCATGCCTGATCACTGTCGCAGCACCTAGTAACTCAATTACTCAAGCATGTCTTGTTCTATTGTCTGCTTGCTATTTGATAGATCAGAAAAAAATTCACGAGGGCTTGAAATAAGTACCAGTAACTCAAGGATTTTCAATTCTATGGAGACGAATAAATTTGAGCAAGCAGGTTGTTTTCTCAGTTGGCAGAAATTTTATAATTTGTAGGAAACCATGACATTCCAGATAAATTATTTCTTAAAGAACTGCATTTTGCTATATATGTTTCAGTTTCCTTTACTTCAAATCATCAAAAGAAATTCGAGCAAGGGGGAATGTTTGTGTGTGTGGGAGTGTATGCATGCATGCCCTCGCTTGCTTTAGAATTTAGAATATTTTGATATGCTTTGAAATCCCACATTAGAAACAGAGAAACTATGAGTTTAAGTGAGTAATGTTTTAATGATTGCAATGCTTACATAAGAGTTTTTTTTCCTTCTTATTTTTGAACTTTTGAGGTTCCTTAATTCACTTTTTATAACCGTGCTGTTGTAGGCACAAGAGATGGTGGAGGCAGGGAAAGGAAAATCACAATACCGTCTCTTCTTTTCGAGATTATGTACACCAATATTCTTAGAGGTATTACTTGTGGTTATAATTTTCATATTCCTGTCGAGAATTTTGCTGGACACGATGCTATGTTCTGCACTTGCATTCTAGAGGATGGAGATCTTATCATTGAAACTGCCGCTTTTCAAATTGTGGCAAGCTGCATACATCTTGGCCCTCCTGAGAACTTGCATTAGCTTTCTCATTGTAGAATGTTTGATGGCTTGAGCACAATGGGGCATCTTTTTTTTTTGGGATCAGATGGTAAAAAATTTGGAGTGGCCCACTTGTCGTAACAGGCTTTAGGCGGCCACCCCTCTCGCAAAGCGAGTTAATACCCCTCATCATATCCCGTTTACTGCCTGAAGGATCCCACAACGGGGCATCTGACTCCTCTAAACGCCTCTCTCCGATACCTGATACCTGATGGACTCAACCGAGGCATGGTATGAACTCAACCGAGACTGCCCAATGGGGCATCTGACTCCTCTAAACGCCTCTCTCCGATACCTGATGGACTCAACCGAGACTTCCCATGTCTATAGTTTTCCCCATCAACTTCCAAAGATACAATAGGAATAAAATCAGCTGATTTAAACAAGTGAGAACCTTCAACTCATCCTTTGGATGTAGACATGATGAAAATTAAAGATTCTAGAAGAACATTGGTAGAAAGGAAGATAGACAAATGAACAAACACCAATAGTAACCAATTTTACTCCAATAAAGACACCTTGGAAATTAATTTCCTCACAAGCATTGTCAACAGATCATCAACAAAGACTCTCATAACTTGGATCAGATTAGACAAAAGAAAGTACATAGAGGGTTATTGTAGCTAATGAGATAGTAGTGAGAATCTTAAAGCCTAAGTAGCTTTGATACCATGTAAAATCTGTGATTAATATGCTTCTATTCTTTCTTTTTTCTGTTTTCTCTGTCCTTCCGTGCAGACATTTATCTTTATCTTCTTAGCTGAATGGGGGGATCGTAGCCAAATTGCAACAGTCGCGGTAATTAAAATTAAGCTTTCCTTCCTCGCTAGATATTAGTTGTAAAATATAAGTAGTACATAGTGCAATAACTTAACTGATATAGTATTGCAAGATAAAGCTCAAACAAGTTTTTACACTGAGAAAGTAGGGGTGCAACTCGGGCGGGCTAAACCCGAACCCGATCGGGTAAACCCGTTAATGGGTTGAGTTAGGGTTGAAGATACTCGGATTCGGGCTCGGATTTGGGTTAAAATATTTGAACCCGATCAAAAATCGGATTGGGCTTGGGTTCATGTGTCGGATTACCCAAAGAATATATATATATATATATATATATATATATATATATATGTATATATATATATATATATATATATATATATATATATATAAGTCGGGTTTTATACTTTTTAAATAAAAAGTTTAAATCCTAAATTTATCCACTCAAATTCTTCAACTCCTTACCCTACATTTTACAGTTTGCATTTTGTATTTTGTAATGATTAAGACTTGATTGCTATTTGATTATGTGTCTAACATTGGTCTTGTTTAAAATTATTTCAAATATTATATTAGAGCCCGATAAACCCGATGGATCCGACCCAACCCGAGTTCAACCCGATCCTCCGGGCTCGGTCTTGGGCTGTTGAACCCGAGGTCGGGCCAGGCTTGAGCTCGGACTAGGCTTATGATTCATCGGGTTGGACTCGGATTGAGCTCAAGCCCGACCCAACCCGTCCGAGTTGCACCCCTATGAGAAAGTTTATGTGAATGTATGTTGGTCAGGCTTGTATCTTTCCTGATCCAACTTAATTACCCTCTTTTTTTGGTGTTGGTTCATATACCATATTTATGAATTTATTACGAAAAATTTCATACTTCTGCAGCTGGCATCCAACAAGAATGCGTTTGGAGTAGCTTTCGGAGGGGCGATAGGGCATGCAATCTCCACATCAATCGCAGTGGTGGGAGGGAGCATGCTGGTTTCCAAGATATCTCGAGGCATGGTTGCGACTATCGGCGGCCTGCTGTTTTTAGGCTTTTGCTTGTTGTCGAGCTTCTACCCTATATTTTGATTGTTAGAATGGGGATGATTCCTAGTTATGTTAACTTTGGTATTTTCTTGAATTGACATAATCAGCTTCATCACTTGCTTCAGTCAGTCTGAATGTTTTGATGTATTAAAGCACATACACTTTAATCAAGGCCATTTTTAAGTTTTGCAGTATAAAGTGTATGTGCTTTACGTACCCATTTGAAATTTGTTTCTACATACCTTCCCGTTTAATATATACTCTCAATAGTAATGCCAATATTAATGTGAGTTCCATAAATTTGTTTATGGATCTCTCGTGCTCCATGGCTGATACTATTTTGATAAACGAGTGATGATGATGAATATCAAGCAATCAATCTGTTCGACCAAGAGAAAAGTACATAAGACTCTTTAGGACAGGAAAGGAAGAAATCTCTGCCAACCTGCTAGAGAGAATTAGATCCTAGTATGGCGTCTGTCGACGACCATTTGGCACCACTGCGTGCACCTAGAGTCTAACACTATGTTTGGGAACATAGGAGGGGAGGGAGAGGAAAATTTGAGAGGAAGGAAAATTGAGGGAGAGGAAAGTTAACTTTACCTCTTCTTGTTTGGATGACCGAAAAATGAGGAGAGGAAAAGTAAAAAATTAACTTTTGTTTGTTTGTGGGAGATAGATAAAATTACTGATTTGTCCTTAACTTTTTCATGATTTTTAAAATAATCAATGATAGGAGTTAAACTCATCCGTAAGTTTTATTTATGAGGTGTCTCATAACGTGAGTTGTAGATTAACTAATCCAGTAATATATATATATGAAGTTAACTAATAAATAAATCTATAAGACACCTCATAAACAAAAGAAATCTTATATTTATGATTTTCTTTTGCTAGAGATATCTCAAAAATCATAAATATATATTTATGAGGTGTCTACAACCCACATTTATGATTTTTTAAAGATTAACTATATACGTGGGTTGTATATTTTTTTTAAGATTAACTATATGTACGTGAATTGTAGATTAATTATACATGTGAGTTGTAGATTTTTTAAGATTAACTATATACGTGAGTTGTAGATTAAATAGATTTTTTTAAGATTAGCTATATATGTTTATATTTATATTTTTATTATTAGAGATAATACAGTAATGTAAGAAATTTAACTAATAAATAAATCAAAATACAAAATCTTATATTTGAATTAAGATTTAAATAATAAAATTTTATCTTTAAAATAATAAAATTTATAGCAATTAAACTCCCACGATATTTATTTATTTATTTATTTTTGAGATGTCTTATACGTGAGTTGTAGATAAAATCAATATTTGCTTAAGATTTAAAAAATTGACTTTTTTGGTTTATATTATGTTTTATTGTTAGAGATAATACAGTAGTTTATATGAATTTAAACTGTAAATAAATCAAAATACAAAGTCTTATATTCGATTTAAGATTTAAATGATGAAATATTATCTTTAAAATAATCAAATTAATAGACTCATACATGAATATTTTTATGAGATTTTTAGATTAACTTAAAGAATTTCGGAAAATGATTCGATTATATTTTAATGAGAGTTGTAGATTAATCTATCAAAAAAATTCAGCAAATGATAATAAAAAAAATAACAGTTTAACCCACACACATAACAGATAATTAGTTAAACTATCAAAGAAAATCATATTTTAATGGCAGTTGTAGATAAGATAGTTTGATTACCTGATATGTAGCAATCACAACAGATAATATTTTTGTGATATGTAAGCTGATAGGAGAGAAATATATATACTACTCGAAGAAAAAAATAAGAAAAAAGAATATGAACGGACAACCTAGAAAAAGAAAGAGAATTGATTGAGGGGTAATTGGGTAATATTACCCAATTCCCTCACGTACACTTTCCTCCCGGTTTTGGGAGGAAAATTTTTTGGTGGGGCCTACCAAAAATTTTCCTCCAGATTCCTCTCCTCCTATTTCTTTCCCCCCTTTCCAAACAACTTAGTTTCTAATTTTCCCTCCACTTTCCCCTCAAATTTTTCCCTCCCTCTATTTCCCCTCCTTCCCAAACGTAGTGTAAGGGTCCGTTTGGATATGTTTTCTGAAATTTTTTTCTGAAAACAGTTTTCTGAGAGTAAGTTATAAAACTGTTTTCTGAGTATAGAGATTCTAAGTTTGCGTTTGGTTAGTTTCATTTAGAAAATGGTTTTTTTAAACAAAAAATAAAAAATCTGTTTGGTAAAATATTTTTATAAAGTATTTTTTTTCATTGTGTCCATATTATTTTGTATCCGGCATTTTTGTGTGTCCACCACAGATCTGACACGGTGAGGGGTCGAGCACGAGATCGAGGCACGGTGAGGGGTCGAGCTCCTCCTCCGCCACCTCCGGAGTCGAGCGCGAGGAGCAGCCGCCGCAGCCGGAGGAGGAGGAGCTTCGCCCCCGTCGCCTGCGTCGGAGGGGGAGGAGGCTGTCGCCAACGTCGAAGCAGATGGGACAGGGGGGGGGGAGGAGGAGGCTGTCGCCGGCGTCAAAGCCGATCCGGGGGGAGGAGGAGGCTGTCGCCGGCGTCGAAGCTCCTCCTCCGTCAGACAGGGGGGGGAAGTGAGGGACGAAGCAGTTAGGACAGGGGGGGAGGAGGAGGAGGCTGTCGCCGGCGTCGAAGCTCCTCCTCCTCCTCCTCCGTCGAAGCTCCTCATGCGTAGGGAGTCGTCGGCGTCGAAGCCGATCCGGCGGTCGAGCTCCTCCTCCGTCGACCCTAACCCTAACCCTAGCCCTAGGCCGACGAAGACGAGGCGAGGCAGTCGAGCTCCTCCGCCGCCACCACACCCGAGCTCCTCCTCCGCCTACGCAGCTGCCACCGCACCGGAGGTCGAGGCAGTCGAGCTCCTCCTCCGTTGACGCCTTGGCTTCGAGAAAAAGTTCTCTGGAGGAGGGAGCCTGGAAAATTTTTGGAAAAAGAAAGAGAGGAGAGAGAAAAATCGTGGGAGAGAGGGGTTGGGGGGTGGGGCCCACTGGAAAATTTTGTTTGAGAAAACAGGTTTCAGTTGCTTTCCCAAAACAGAGTTTAAACGTTGAGTTTGAAAATTTTTTTGGGAAAGCTGTTTTTGGAGTGTACATAACCAAACACATTTTTTGTCATCATTGTCGTTTAAACTCAGAAAACTGAGTTTAAACACACAACCAAACAGGCCCTAAAGCTTTATGCATATAAAAGTTTTTGAGTATGAGTACGTGAGTACGTTAATCATATACGTACTCATCTATATTAAGTTGTCTATAACACCAAGAACATTATATCTAATCCATCAAGAACGCATGGACTGGCCAAAAAATGGATTGGCATAATTCTCGCTTGGGAACCAGGGGCCTAAAGCGCATAACGTTCCTCGAACGTCATTGGCCAACTGGAACTATATGGTCATCTCAGCTCCATTTCCGACGGAGCTTACGGATTATAAAAGGGAATGTGCATAGTGCCCATATGCCTAGTAATTGTTCTACCCACCCCATGGTCCTATCCATGTTGCATCCACAACACAATACCTCTAATAACTGCTAAGTCTTTTACTCATGCACTTCTATTAGTAAGTTATGTTGTATCCGTCGCACGTCCCATACATACGTACAAATGGCCAGTCGAATACGCAAGTTCGTGTCCTACATGCGACTTACAACTCGTAGAACACATGTGTCATGGCCAAAGGAGATATCAAAATACCTCAAAATCATGGGGCAGTACTATAAAACTAGGTCAACATTCATAAAATAAATACATGTATTGTAAACGATTAACACAGTCGATTACACCTAAATATGACTTAGACGTGTAGTTTAAAATAGAATAAATAAACAAATAACATAAAAGAAATTGCTAAAATAAAAGTAAATAAATAAAAATTAAGGCAATGTATACTTTTCCTGGAGGTGGTTAAGATTTGGAAATTTATAAATCGAGATTCCTTTGAACTCGATGGAGCAACTGTGCATCTAGTGATTTTCAAGTTGCAATTAAGCCCAAAATTGTAAAGAAATTTGACATTTATGTATCAACATTTCTAATGAAATAAAAAAGTTTCAACTTTTGAATATGGATATTTTTGTCTAATTTTTTTCAGGATATCAAGTTGTACAAAAAAAAAGTTAAAGCTACCAAGCTGGAAAACTGAAATAGATGAGAATATCAAGTTAGAATTAAGCCCAAAATTTTAAACAAATTTGAAATTTATGTATCAACATTTCTAATGAAAAAAAAGGTTTGCACACACAATACGAGTGTCGCGACCACTAGTATATTTTTAAAATCGGAGGAGGCACATACGCTGCCTCTCAGGACCAGGTACAGTTACCTATCATGTGTGAATGCACCTGAATTCAAGAAAATTATTGTAGAAATCATCAGAGATGTTCAACGATAGTTTAGATGTCTTAAGTGTTAAAGTATCTTAAACCGGTTTTTCAAATAGGTTTATGTAAGACTACATAAGTTTAGAACCCTGTTTTGAGTTGACGTGAATAAATGGAAAGACGGAAAAGCTTATTGTGACGGATTCAGATATTACGTAAATTCGACAGGTGACCTGTCGACCCTAATCATATTCCTTATTAAAAAACACACAAAGAGGTCTCATACTCGATGTACTGTAAGTTTCTTCAATTTCACTCCTTAATTGATTTATTCGTTTTTAATTTAGGAGTTTGGTGTATAGTTAGAAGCTTAGGCTAGAAAAGGAGACAACAAGCACTACTCCTAACATATGATGATTTGAAGCCCCAAAATGGAGGTAAGAAGTAATAGTAACGGTTACCAAAGCCACACTACAGAGAAGTAGTTGGTCAGTTCAGAACTTGGGCGTACCAACCAATCAACCAACCTGACGCACCCGCTATAATAGTATTCCCTTCCTTTCCGTCCCCCTCCGTGCACCAAACTTTGGTAACTTCTACTTTTCAATAAGAAAGCAAGTATAATTTGAACCTCTGCTAACAAAGCCAACCAACATCAACCCACGCACACATATATATCACCAGGCCATTTCTCCACATTTAGGCCTTCTTCTCTCTCAAGAAGAGCCAGCAAGCCATGAGAGAGAGACCAGAGAGGTTCTCAATCCTTCCCTTCTCCATCGGCTGCGTATCGCAGTCTAGCGTAGATGTTGTCACGCCAAAGAAGTCGAACTCGGAGCCCAACCCATCACCACCAAGTGAGACGATCCTCTCTTTTTTTGCGTGTTGTTATTCTTGATACCAAGCTCTGATACCATGTTACCTACAGTTCCGAATCCTTACAATTTATTTATCTAATTACGGTTATTAGCTATCAAAGATTGGTCTCCTCTGTTTATATATATATATATATATATATATATATATATATATATATATATATATATATATATAGATGCTTCAAAACGGTTCAAAAGTTAGCCGTCTAAGTCGTATGTATATCATGGCCCATTTTATTTAAAAAATAAATTATGTAAAAAATTGTTGAAAAAAGTTTAAATTTGTTATATATATATTCAACATGGGGAATCGAATTCAACCAAATAAGAAGAATAACTACTACCTTAACCACATGAGTTAGAAGAGATATTTGAGTATAATTATGATTGTATAATATTCTTATTATACGTGCAACACACGTGCATTTACTGGTAAATATCTAGGAGAGATCTCTCCTATTTTTTCCCCCCTCACACACACACAGAGCCAATGGCACGGTGGTGTACCGGTAAGTCCGTTGGCACGGTGGGGTGAGGTTCCGGGAGCGGCTCGATGGCGGTGGCCACGGCTCCCAGCCAAGGCTGGCTGGGTGGCTTTGTCCACGAGCTTTGGTCTCTCTCTCCCCCTCTCTCTCTCTCTCTCTCTCTCTCTCTCTCTCTCTCTATATATATATATATATATATATATATATATATATATATATATATATATATAGGGAAGGGATATTGCACCAAACTTATTGCATCAATTGTTGCACCAAACAATCTCAACCACACATTTATTTCTATCATGTGGTTATAAAACATTCCATAAAGTTGTTGCCACGTCAGCATGCTTTATAACCACATGATTGAAATATATGTGTGGTTGAGATTGTTTGGTGCAATAATTGATGCAATAAGTTTGGTGCAATATCCCTCCCCATATATATATATATATATATATATATATATATATATATATATATATATATATATATATATATATATATACTGGCAACTAACATAAATAAATAAAAGGATGATGCTATTTGTGCACAGTAGTGACGGCATTCCACATTAGCTTGGACCTACCATCAAAAATTGAAACCAATGGGATGCTGACACGTGGTTTGCATACCAAAGGACGGTCACAAACTGTGGGCCAAATAGCTATATCCAGATAAAAATGATAGATGGTATCAGAATATAGTATGATACATAATCAGTTATTCCTTCTTCTTCTTCTTTTTTTTTTTTTTTAAATTAATTTTTTGTAGGTGAAGAAGGAGATGAGAAGACGAAGGGATCAAACATTGCCGAAAGGCTTCAGAAGATAGTGAGGGGCTTCAAGGGCTTGCCGCAGATGTTTCAGTTGCAATGGGAGGAGGAGGAGGACGACGAGAATATTGAGATGGAGATTGGGCTACCAACTGATGTGCAACACGTGGGTCACATAGGTTGGGATGGCTCCAATAGTACTGTCCCCAGCATGAAGAGTTGGAACAGAACTCCAGATCTGCTCTCTTTCCCTTCGCTCTCACTTGGGCAGTTTGGGCTTGCCATGGCCAAGGAATCTGCTGCTGCTGCCACTATGTAACTTATGATGGACCACTCAGAATTGGAAGACTTGTTTGTTTCATGGTTTTTCCTACATTTTGGTCTTATAGATATTGATGTATATATAAGATTGGTGTGATGTGGGAACTCTTCTATTGTATCTGGTTCTTTTCCCCCCTATTTTGCATCATTGCTCAGACTTTTGAGTTCATATTATTAGTAGTTTTGATGATATTTATGTCAGAAGAGTTCTAGAGTGAAAGAATATGTTTGCGACTCCTTTTTCGTTATAAGAAATTGGCTAAAAAGCACAACAAAAAATGGATTCCTAGTTGTCACAAGGCTTCCGCTAACACCAAAGGTCTAATGAAAGTCAAGATATACGCATTCTTACCCCCTAATACATTAGAGACGCTTTCTTTCAATTGATTCCTGATTATGACTACCATCTATACCAAATTCAAACAGATGACATGTGAGCAAATTTTCTTGTATGCTAAATCACAATATATTGTACTTCCATTTTGGCAGAATTTCTAGTTCTTTTTACTTGGAGATTTATGAATTCTCTTTTAAATTTCCAGCAGTAGACTAGTTGCAAAAACTGTATGATTGTCGATAGTAGTCACATACATAACATGTACAGATAGAACAGTGCAATCCAATGCACACAAGCAACATGATTGTTTCTAATCTAGGTTTCAAACATAGCAAGCACACATTCAGAGGTTTCTGTCGACAAGAAGCTTCTCTGTAGCTAAAATGTTCTACAGTAATTCTTCAGAAAACGAAAAGTAAAATTCATTCGATGCCAGTACAGGTCCTATTCGTCGAAACAATATGAACACCAAGACTGATTTCGACGGAGAAAACCAAACTAAACGTTATATAGTTAACAAAATTGCATCAGTAGACTACAGAGAAGAGGTTCAAACTTCTCAATCAGACAAAATGAATCCTTGTTGCGTCTTGATTAGGAGATCTCTCACTTTGTGATTAATATATGCACCAACTGGTAGCACAATCCAATCTTTTGTGAGTACGTTGGACGTACGTACGTATGTGGAAATTAACATGGCAGCAGAAGCAAAAAATTAAGGACCTTCATACTGAGAAATTTGAGATCACAAGATTATCATTATCATCTCCTCCTATTGTCACGAGGAGCTAACATAATAAATAGGTTCATGAGAACGGTAGGCATAAAGGAATCGTAATTTGTTTAGAACCCTCCCTGCACACTTGGTCTATAGACCAACTGGCTACATTAAGTGCACGTTGGCCTCTTCTTCCTAATGACACCCCCACCCTCATCACGCTCCCTAGCTGTATCCATATCAATAAGATCATATATAACGTAAAAGAGAGGGGCGTTACTTGACACAGACACAGACACTCGGTAAGACTTGTCACTTGCATCCAGTTCCTCTTCATACATCCCTCCCTGGCATGGCACTGGGACGCCCTAATGTTTCGTGTGTTGGGTGCGTGCGGAAGCGTTTGCCAACCCACCTGATCAAAACCAACCTCCGTCTAACGGACACCAAACACAAGATGAAGACAAGTATATGGCGGTGACGTACGTCACCTGAACAAATCCTAACCTTTAATAACTTAGATGAAATTACAAGATTGACAGAACTCACATTGAACCCTTTGTCCTAATAGGTTCAACCCCCTCACCACTCTCGAGAAAAAAAAAATAGAAGATTACAATTGAGATCACTCACCAACCCGTAACAATCTCCCTAACAAACTTATCTTCCTCCTTCAGTCTTGGATGACGAAGTCCTAAGAGTAAAGCATGGACTTTCTCTTAGATTTCCTTGTAGACGAGCACTCCGAATCTCCACTTTGTGCTGTGCTTTGTACCTTATGGGCCAACTCCGGTTCGGGTCATACCGCGTCCCCAACATGGTGTTGTAATAGTAAAATTCTCCAGCGTGAAAACTGTATTTTTTTTTTTTTTTAAACAGCACATGAGAATTGGCAATATATGAGTCAGAAACGAAAATAGAGCACTAAGCTTTGATTCAATTATCCTCTCTCTGGTCTAGATAGCAAAGTCTTCAATAGATTGTTAGATATAATCCTGTTTGTTAGTAGCAACTAATAGCTATAATCTTGTTTGTTAGTTAGTAGCATCCTACTTGTTAGTTAGTTGCATAAAATGTGGGATATGGCATCATAATTTAGTCTAGTTTGTTGACCATAAAGGCCTATAAAAAGGCAAGGCAACAGCAAAGTTGAAGCAAGCAAATAAAATTATTGTTTCCAAATCATTGCTTCTGTTCTTCTTCTCCTGTGTAGCATCAACGAAGTTTTATCTTCGTTTTTACTGTCCAGCAACAACAAGTGGTATCAGAGCCTAATCAACTTCTGAGGCTATGGCTGGCGATGGATCACAGTCGTCGAACGTCTCGCGTACTCCTCCTCGCTCGCACCTGCAAAGCCGTGGGCGGAGCACGACCAGGAGGACCGGGGGTGAGCTGCAGGAGGTGCAGCATGTTGTGAAGGAGTCATCATGCTCCGTGGTGTATCCGAAGCTGACGCGCACCAACTACCCCGACTGGGCGATTCTCATGCGCGTGAATCTGCAAGCGCAAGGCCTCTGGGAGGCTGTGGAGCACGGCACGACCGTGGAGCGCAATGACAGGCACGCACTGGCGGCGATTCTCCGGTCTGTGCCACCAGAGATGATGCGCACGGTGGCGGCGAAGGACAACGCCAAGGATGCATGGGATGCTGTGAAGACTATGCGCATGGGCGTAGAGCGTGTGCACGAAGCAAAAGCGCAGAAGCTGCGCAAGGACTTCGAGAACATGATGTTCAAAGATGGTGAGTCTGTCGAAGATTTCGCGATGCGCTTGTCTGGTATTGTCAATGACCTGCAGGTGCTCGGCGACGACGTCTCCGAGGAGAAGGCCGTCAAGAAGTTCCTGCGTGAAGTTCCCCCGCGGTATGCGCAGGTCGCCATCTCAATTGAGACACTGGTGGATCTGAAGACCCTCTCCATCGAGGAGCTCACAGGGCGGTTGCTTGCCGTCGAGGAGCGCTACGCCATGGACGGCAACGACGGAGATGGTGGACGTCTGCTCCTCACTGAAGAGGAGTGGCAGGCGCGACAAAGCCGTCACGATCAAGACCAACGATCGTCTGCCGGCGGGGACAAGTCGCGCGGAAGGGGCAAGTGGAAGCCCAAGAGTAAGTCGTCTTCCAGTGGTGGCGGCGGCGGCTTCGATTCCAGCAAGTCGTCTTCCAGTGGCGGCGGCGGCGGCTTCGATTCCAGTGGCAAGGGAAAGACGCCAGGAAAGGGGCGGTGTCACAACTGTGGCATAAATGGCCACTGGGCTAGGGAGTGCCGTAAGCCTCGTCGTGAACGGCGCGAAGAGGCTAACCTAACACAGGCTCAGGAAGATCAGCCGACGCTGCTTCTGGCAGTGACTGGCGACACCGGTGCACGCACAGCAGGTGACACTCGTGCCGTAGCGAACGCGGGAGTGGAGCACGTGTTTCTGAACGAAGAGCGCGTCGAGCCGGCAACGTCCATCGACGATCGTTGGTACCTTGACACAGGGGCTAGCAACCACATGACGGGCATCAGATCCATGTTCACGTCACTCGACGAGACGGTGAAAGGTACTGTAAAATTCGGTGATGGCTCTATGGTTGATATACAGGGACGTGGCTCCGTTATGTTCGAGTGCAAGAATGGTGAACACCGGGTGCT
Organism: Iris pallida; assembly: GCA_029216955.1. Classification (NCBI taxonomy): domain Eukaryota; kingdom Viridiplantae; phylum Streptophyta; class Magnoliopsida; order Asparagales; family Iridaceae; genus Iris; species Iris pallida. The sequence continues at coordinate 22,045,643 of JANAVB010005599.1, forward strand.
GACAGATGTGTACTTCATACCTCAATTGCGAAGCAGCATCATCAGCTTAGGCCAACTTGATGAGGCTGGCATCAAGATGGTGATCGAGGACGGGGAGATGTGCCTCTACGATCGACAACGTCTACTGCTGGCACGGGTCAGGCGGATGAAAAATTGCCTGTACCCTGTGTCCCTGAACCTGACCACGCCGGTCTGCCTTCTTGGGAAGTCCGGAGACGTGGCATGGCGCTGGCATGCGCGCTACGGCCATCTCCATTTTTGCGCTCTCCACGACCTCGGCGTCAAACACATGGTGGAAGGGATGCCCATCATTGAGCGCATTGAGCAGTTCTGTGAGGGGTGCTCTTTGGGCAAGCAGCATCGTGCACCATTTCCACATGCCACGGCGTACCGCGCTGAAGAGAGGCTGGAGCTCATACATGGAGATCTGTGCGGGCCAATCACGCCAACCACGCCAGGAGGTAACAAATATTTTCTGTTGATTATTGATGATCACAGTAGATATATGTGGTTGGAAGTTCTCAGGACTAAAGATGAAGCGCTCAAGTTCTTCAAGAAAATCAAAGCTCTCGCTGAAAATGAACTGAACCTGAAGATGAAGGCTTTTCGATCCGATCGTGGTGGCGAGTTCAACTCCATCGAGTTCAAGGAGTACTGCAACGAGTTGGGGATAAGGCGGTACACAACCGCACCCTACTCACCGCAGCAGAACGGCGTAGTGGAGAGGCGGAACCAAACTGTCATCGAAATGGCGCGAAGTTTGCTTAAAAGCATGGGCGTGCCGGCTATGTTCTGGGCAGAGGCAGTGAAGACGGCGGTGCACATCCTCAACCGATCACCAACCCGGAGTCTCAACGGCATCACACCATACGAGGCTTGGTATAAGCGAAAACCCAACGTACGCTACCTGCGCACGTTCGGCTGTGTAGCTCACGTCAAGAATGTTGGACCCGGAGTGAAGAAGCTTGATGACAGGTCGACACCGATGGTTTTCGTCGGTTACGAGGAAGGATCAAAAGCTTACCGTGTCTACAATCCAGCTACACGTCGTCTCTATGTCACCAGGGACATAGTGTTTGAAGAAGATCGTCGATGGAACTGGGAAGCTGCCGACGATGCACCAGCCGGCTACGATCAGTTCACGGTGGAGTACTCCACCGATCAGGTTGTGGTGCAAGATGGAGCATCACATACGTCGGATGCGATGACACCGGCGGGTGATGGTATTAAATTTGTCATGCCACCAACTGGCAAATCGCACGACTCCGAGGGGGTGCCACTGCGGTACCGCAACGTGGAGGAGGTCACCGAGGCAGCGCCAATGTGTGACATCGAGTATAGTGGATTGTGCCTTCTCGCTGCAGAGGAGCCTGCTAGCGTAGAAGAGGCATTGTCTGAAGCACTATGGAGGCAAGCTATGGAAGAAGAAATGGAGTCCATACGCAGCAACGACACGTGGGAGCTGGCCACGCTCCCGGCTGGGCACCGATCTATTGGGCTCAAGTGGGTATTTAAAGTGAAGAAGGATCCTGCCGACAACATCGTCAAGTATAAAGCACATGTAGTGGCGAAAGGCTACGCTCAGCGGCAGGGCGTCGACTTTGATGAAGTCTTTGCGCCAGTTGCACGCTTGGAGACAGTGCGGATGCTCCTCGCACTAGCTGCGAACCACGGCTGGCCAGTCCATCACATGGACGTAAAGTCTGCATTCCTGAACGGAGATCTCGGGGAAGAGGTGTACGTCCATCAACCAGTCGGCTTCGTCGACGACAACAACAAGCACAAGGTGCTAAAGCTGCGGAAAGCTTTATACGGCCTACGACAAGCGCCGCGTGCCTGGAATGCCAAACTTGACGCGTCGCTGGTCTCGCTCAACTTCAAGCAGTGTCCGTTGGAGCACGCGTTGTACCGGAGAGGCAGCACAGAGTCTTTTCTGCTCGTCGGCGTTTACGTCGATGACCTGGTGATCACCGGCACCAGCACCAAGGACATTGACGATTTCAAGACTCAGATGCATGAGCTGTTCCGCATGAGCGACCTCGGACCCCTCAGTTACTACTTGGGGATTGAGGTGCGACAAGGAGATGGCGAGATCACCCTGTGCTAAGCAGGTTATACGGAAAAGATACTGGAGACCGCTGGGATGAGCAATTGCAATCCGTGCCACACGCCGATGGAAAAACACCTCAAGCTCGGGAAGCAGAACGGCGGTGACGCTGTGGATGCTACGCGGTACCGTAGTGTGGTCGGGAGCCTGCGGTATTTGGTAAACACGCGGCCTGACATCGCTTACGCGGTGGGGATCGCGAGCCGGTTTATGGAGTCTCCAGGAAGTCAGCACTGGGCCGCCGTCAAGCAAATTCTACGATATATACGCGGGACGGTTGACTATGGGTGCAGCTACAAATCTGTCACAATAGAACCTACACTGATTGGTTTCAGTGATAGCGATCTTGCGGGTGACATAGATGATCGTAAGAGTACGTCAGGGACAGTTTTCTTCCTCGGTTCGAGCATCATCACCTGGACCTCGCAAAAACAGAAAATAGTGGCGCTTTCTTCATGCGAGGCAGAATACATTCCAGCCGCAGGAGCGGCGTGTCAGGGCATCTGGCTCAGTCGATTGCTTGCTGACATGATGGGCAAAGATCCGTCGAAGATCAAGCTTCGAGTGGACAACAAGTCAGCGATAGCACTTTGCAAAAATCCGATGCATCATGAAAGGAGTAAACATATTGATACTCGATTTCACTTTATTCGTGAGTGTATTGAGACAGGGAAGTTGGATGTCGACCATGTCGGCACTGACGGTCAGTTGGCCGATATCCTTACTAAGGCACTGGGGCGTGTAAAATTCGTCGAGATGCGACAGAAGCTTGGTGTCAAGGGAGTGAAGTATGCACAACAGGATTAGGGGGTGAAATGTTAGATATAATCCTGTTTGTTAGTAGCAACTAATAGCTATAATCTTGTTTGTTAGTTAGTAGCATCCTACTTGTTAGTTAGTTGCATAAAATGTGGGATATGGCATCATAATTTAGTCTAGTTTGTTGATCCATAAAGGCCTATAAAATGGCAAGGCAACAGCAAAGTTGAAGCAAGCAAATAAAATTATTGTTTCCAAATCATTGCTTCTGTTCTTCTTCTCCTGTGTAGCATCAACGAAGTTTTCTCTTCGTTTTTACTGTCCAGCAACAACATAGATCCTTCATGGTTTAGAGACTCATGGTCTGTGCATCTCATATACTGAGGTCTGATTGACAAGGAATTAAGAACCGATATTTGTGTGATTAATGTCGTGCTTTAGCCACGCTTTCTCGACTACGACTTCGAGGGGCTTGTCCAAATTGGTAGATGCAGTTCTAATTCGGTCACCCACCACAGAAAAGAGACGGATACCGCTTGGATCGATCATTTATTTGTGCACGAGAAGAAGTGTCGCTTTTTGATGATCACTCCTCTCATTTTCACTTCTTATGCCAAAGTAGTAAAATTTCTGCCCCGAAATTGTGATTACTAGTACCTGTTGGAAAACCAAATATCACTGGTAATAGAAGACAAATGACATCAAAGACCGGTAACTGCAAAATGATCCATATCAATGATGTAAGCATTATTTTTTTCAATAAAAGCAAAGTGGTTGGAATATATTAGATAAGTTGTGGGAGATGAATGAGAGTTCAATAAAACATCCCACAAACCTACTAAAAGGCCACTTACGGTTGAGACTCTTCAATGGAAATGGAAAACGCACGTTATAGAAGAAAAGAAAAGAAAAAAAACATAAGGTACTACAGCTGTGGATTCAACTGGATTTCTCCGATGCTTCCTCTCCAGTAGCTGTTAGCTCAGAAGATCAGCTGGCGCTACAGCATTTACTTCTGGAACTGTCGAGTATTGCTGCTGCTGCTGCCAGTGACCTATTATGATTCAGCCTAGGATTTCAACTTTCAGATGTTGCTGAAACAACTGATCTTCTGTTAACCCTGCTTCTATATATGTGTCATTACTTCTTTGCCAGTGATAGCTTCCACATGTTCTTGCTGTTGACATGTATGCTAAGAGTACTTGGCCTAGTTTTCCCCTTGGACAAAGGAAATCTACAAAGATCATTGTTGTTTCTGTCTGGAGAGAGAAGAGGGACCAGTAGCAGCAAGGCTGGCCAAGGAGGTTGGATTGCCATAGCCGGAGCTAATTTTGGTTGTCCTTTGTCCTTGACTCCAAAAAAAGATCAAAAAAATTATAACAAGCTGAAAGCTATAAATGTTGAAGTGATCAACTCCAGAAAAGATATCTCTGGTTCTAACGACGACGTGGAGTTCAGATTCTGAGTTCCTTTCCTGTCTCACGAGCTACTCGAAGCCTTCCTAGTCGGAACTCAAAATATGGGCCTGGAGGATTGCTGATCAACTGATAGGGAAGAGTTGGGGTGGACCATGGAGGCTCTATTGGCAGAGAGGTACAGACTTCGGGCCGGAGGGTTGCCCAAATCCGATGACATGGCTTGTCAAGCTTATCCCAGACCCGATCGAAAGTAGGAGCCAACTTAACAACATAATTTTTCATAACATCATAACTCAGTCCCTTTTAGAACTCCCTCTCATGGATTGTGAAATGGAGTTGGGGATCGGGCGTGTGGTAGTACACTCTTGAAGGCTATAAGATGTTGACTTAAACATCACAAAGGGTTGGTATAAATTTCTTCTTACTTACAACTGTATGGACATGTATCTGATAAGATTAAGAAAGCAATTTATCTTAAGCTGGAGAAGCGCCTAGTAACATACTTCTCGAGGACCCAAAGAATATCAGAGAAGCTTTGATCAAAAGAGCTAGCAATAGCACCATGTCATACACAAGATGTTTTATTCCACCGAGAAAACTTTGTGCATGCCAGGAGGCTACTTAAAGGAAGCCTCCGGAATACTCTAGAATGGCATGGTAAATCACTAGGTTCTAGATGGTCCCATCCGTTATACAGTGAATATATGGCAGAATCTTAATCATTCGTGTAGAGTCCTTGAGGCTATAAAAGACAAGGTTTACCTTATCAGTATTGGAATCGGTTTTGGAGCCTTCTTATTTATAGTCAATTTCTGATGTTTTGGCGCGGTTTAGAATCGGTATTCTGGAGTTCTTGATTTTAGAAGCCAAAATATAATAAGATATTGTTTTAAAAATCTAGAGTTTTTTTAATTCATTTAGACATAATTTTATGCATTATTTGTTATTCCTCTACTTCTGCATAGAATAATATTCAACATTGCTCAATTATTTATCCACAATACATTGTTCTCCATTTTATTCGCTTTAGACAAAGTACCTCCATAATAGATAATTTTTTAATAAAAAAATATTTATGAAATTTTTTTATGAACGTTGTAAATTTATAGTATTCACGTATAGACAAATGGTAATAGTCACATTGTGTCATATGAATTCTCTCGACACACTCTAGCATGTTCGACAATAAGAACAAATCATAGTGTCGATTACCACGGTTTTCTCATTTTTTTTCCTTTGATAAATTGACCGTAAAAAAGATCGATAATTTTGGTATCGGGCAATATGCAACATGAATGAGTATCAAACTGAAGTTTCCAAAAACGATAAGATACAACACATACGTTTCAGTATCGGTCAACACTGTGAACCTTATTGGGCGGCGGGGAGGGGGGGGGGGGGGGGGGGGGGGGGGGGGGGGGGGGAGTGCATTTGTTACCACCCAAAAGTTATAATATTCTCTAGCACAATAGAAAATTTTAACTATCCAATCTCTCTTGGGCTCTACATTTCTCATTCTCGTCTTAACGATCTAGCTAAGCGTTTAAGAAAGCTTGTACGAATTTTCGATGATGAAGTCCATGCACTATACATATCGAGATGTAGACAAAACACTAAGTCTGTACAAGTAGTATCAAAGTGAAATTTGATGGTATCATGTCAACATCCGAGAATATCTAGGAGAAGCCCACATCACCTAAGGAAAGGAACACCAAGACCAACAAGAGGGACAAGAACAAAGAGCAAACAACAAAACATGCCCTTGTCGATCTTGCAAAATGCCTCGAGATCTTGGAGACGAGTTTGATGGACATGGATGAGCATGGGCTTCGTGAAGCAAAGCAACATAAAGCTAGAGGGAGTACTATGATGGGTTGGAACGTGATGTTGCTTCATTCATAGCAATAATTTGAGATCAAATCTAAGCGATATTATCCACACTTGATCGAGGAGTTAATCACATCCTACGGAGATTGAGAATTTGTGCAGGGAGGTCCTAGACTACGAGAAGCCAAATACCTTGGATGAGGGTTGCGGAGAACTCAAGACCGAAGTTGTGATTTTGTTGAAGGTCGTTGTAAACAGTAGAATTTTGAGTAAGGAGCACATGGAAGGAAGATCCCTGAGTCGAAACCCTTTAACGGGTTGTGAGATGCCAAAGAGGTTATTAAAAACGTTACACATCAAGAATGAGTCCGAGAGGGGGAACATTGCGTCACTCCACTTTACAAGAGATGTTCTGTTGTGGTGGTGGTGCACCGCTGGAGTAGGATTCCTGCTCAATTGAGACTTAAGAGGATTCTTTGAAGGAGATCAAGTCTTAGTTCTAAAGGATAACATATAGTTCGTAATAAAGGCAGAGCTTGCGGCAACTTAAGCACACATGATCGATCAAAAAGAACATTTTAAAGTTCACACGTTTGATGGTCGCAATATCTAGCATGGACAAGGATGGTTGTTCATTCTTCTTCCTTGATGGACTTTAACTGTGAGCGGTTCCAGAATTGCAGCAACAGAAGGTGCTGACATGAACTTCGTCATCAATAGCCGAGAGGCTCATCGAGTACAATGGAATGACAACAAAGCAAAGACCAAGGAAAAGACCACGAAGGAGAATGGAGGGGTTGAAGGAGAGCTATCCTAAAGAGGATCCGACCAAGGAAAAGAAGGGTGGAAAGAGCAGACAGTTTTATTTCCATTTGTTGTGAGAATCACTATGCTTGGGACAACAAGAGCAAGCGGAAAAACATTGTCTAAAGCGAGGAGGTAGAGAATGAAGCGTACATCGGAGTGTTGCTCTTACTCAAAGTCATCAAGGCCAGGTTCAATGTGTCGAAAACTTCGAGCATGAGGCTCATGTACGTTGACGTGAGGATCAATTGCATCAGCCAATGGATGTTGGACAATACGTACTGGACTCGTAACTTCATCTCGGACATGTAGGTCCATCGATCATTTGGATCTAGCATCGGAAAAGAATACAAACAAGATAAAGACGATCAATTTGAAGGTGCATCTTATGCAGAGGGTAGCCAAGGGATTTCACGTAAAAGTGTGACATTAGTCGGTTGTTGCTATATAATTTCACCGCTACACCATTAGATGACATGAAATGATACTTTGCATAGATTTGTTAGCAACACCAAGGCGGTTCAAATGCTACAATACTTGAGCGTCATCAGTTTTATGGAGGAAGGCTCGTCGAACATGGTGAGTAGTGCACGAGGTGAGCCATCAAAGAAAAAGTCTATCTGTTCCATTCAGCTAAAAGGAAGTAGCTAGCAGGGGGAGATGGCCTACTTGGCGGTGGTTGAGATGAAGGAGAACTTCTAGGATGAAGATTTTTCGAGGTAAATTATATTACTCATGTTTCTTCTTATATGTGTGGGAATGGCAAGGCCACTGCTGAACTACTCTCATGATTGAGCCATACATTTCCTCCAAGGACTTCATGGTCGATTCACTATCATTAGAAAGTCAAATATTCCCGATAAAGCTGATCCCTACTGCAATTTGAATCTACTCTTTGGTTCGAAATGAAGAAAAGCAACAAGAAATCAACAATGACAAAGCTCCGACGATTGAGTTCGCTGCCCTCTATGTTGCTAATCAATAATAGGCAACGCCCCCCTTTTGTGACCATTGCAATCGTCATGGCTACACCAAGACCACTTGCTACGAAATTTATTGTTAATCCTTCAAAATCCAATGATGTTGTTGCTAGAACGTGGACCAACCCTGAGTCTAACTTGACTGCTCCAATCGGTGCCTTTCGACCTATGTATTTTACACCCAAGCAATATGCAAAAATACTTAGATTATTGGCTCCGCTTCCTTCGGAAGTACCGTCTGATTCTACTACGAAATTAGCAAGTACAATTTTTTACTTTTTCTCCAGCCATTTGGATTATAGATTCTTGTTCTTCTAATCATATTCATTTTTCTTTACCATTGTTTAATTCTTATAGGCTTGTTTCTAATAATTTACTTGTGCATGTCCGATGGATCTCATGATGCCTTAGTTCACCATATTGGTTTAATTAGTTTTTCATCAAAGCTTAAATTATAATGTTTTTCACATTCCTTAATTTGTTCTCAAAAAAACATTCCTTAATTTAAGTTTAATTTATTATCCATCTCTCAAATTACTCAATATAATGATTGTGAAGTTCTTTTCTCATCTTCATAGTATCTATTTCTGGATTAACTGGCGAAGAGGGTGATCAGTTGGGGTGATCAAGGCGATGGTCTTTGTTTCTTAAAATTTTCTTTTGTGTGTTCTTCATTAGACTAAAATAGATTTGACATATGACATTTGACGCGAGACGAAGACCCAACAATAAAATATTAGTATGAAATTAGGAATTTGAGAAGGTTTGGGTACAAAAGCTTTAATTGAAGAGTGAACACCAACTATTATAAATTTATCTCAAAAATTATAATAGAAATATATGTTAGTCCCGGGGCTTGATCAAAGATGGAAAAACAAATGCAATCGAGATCTGAGATGTCCCACAAAACTTTGCAGTGATCAAACTCAAGATCTACGATGGTACAATAAATCAAATAGCCAAATTACAATCTGAAGGAGGGAAAAAAAGAAGAGAATATCTCTCTCGTTCTTCCTTGCAAACGTGTTGCAATTGGGACAGAACGAGTTACAATAAAACTAGAGAGAGATGAGAAGAAGAACAATGCTGGGGTGTCAAAACACCGTTGCTCAAAGCAAGATTCGTCCCACACGATCTGCTTCCAGAAACCAGCAAGTTGAATAACTTGTGGAACGCTCGATGTCACCTCTGTTCTGACTCCTCGGATGAACTTGCAATGGCGGCAACAGCTCTCTCTCTCTTTCTCCTTTTCTGACTTGTATTTTCGTAGTACTCACAAAGGATGCCAGAAGAGAGTATTTATAGAGAGAGGGGGGAAACCCTAGCCGCCTCTTCAGTTATGGAAAGATTGAATCAAATCACAAAAAGATAGCAACGAATTAATTCTAATCCCACAAAGATAGGAACTGAATTAATTCAAATCCCACAAATATAGTAACGAAATTAATTCAAATCCCACAAAGATAGGATCTGAATTAATCGCATTGATTCACCCTTTCCATAACCGATTTGAAATCTGCACAGTCAGCGTAGCCCTCCATGCGGCAGCAACAGCAGCAGCCTGGCCGCATGGACCGCTTGGGCCGCATGGACCGCATGTGCCGCATGAGCCGCATGGACCGCATGAACCGCATGAGCCGTATGGACCGCATGAGCCGCATGAGCCGCATGGACCGCATGGACCGCATGAGCCGCATGAGCCGCATGGACCGCATGGACCGCATGGACCGCATGGCCGCATGAACCGCATGGCCGCATGAGCCGCATGAGGCCGCATATGAGCCGCATGCCGCATAAGACTGCATGGCCGCATATGAGCCGCATAAAGACCGCATGACTGCTGACGTGCTAAGTACAAAGTGCGCCAACAAAATGCCACATTACGCCTCATGAGCCCATGAGCCCGAGCCCGAGTCCGAGTCCGAGTCCGAGTCGCTAAGCCCTTTTGGGCTTAGCTCCAAGTGGAATTAATCCAAGAGAATAAAAAAAGCATTAATGCTTAATCCTTGGAGCCTTATTCTTACCTCCTAGTAAAATCACCCACATGGTTCCCTCCTTAGGGTCATCATCCCATGTGCATCTCTCAACAACACACCCAAGTATATGTTGAGATAACTCATGGTGCTTTTCCAATGTGGGACTAAAATTTTACAAGGCATGTTGAGAGCAAGCTCTCTCCATGTAAATAAAGCACCAACAATCTCCCACATATCACAACATATATATGTGTCCAGGGTTGAGCGTTCCCCACAGTAACTGTCCATTTTGCATTAGGATAGATGTCGCTGACGACTTGAATCTTTCCGTATGGGTTAAATAACAATGTGATACAAGAATGGACTACGCCTTGAATTCTGCACCACAATTATAATTCTTCCCACTCACAAAGTGTAGTTACGTGTGCTTCTGGCTGCACATTAAAGGCCCTGTGCCAGCCTGGTTTCAGTGTATAATTTTGGGCGTCTACAAGTTTACCCTCAAGAGACGGCCTGATATCTCTTTTCATACACTATAGGTGAGTTCTTTATTAAAGAGATATGGCATGAAGCCTTGCGCTTCCTTGCGGTGCTACGCCGCTATGACATGGCCTGAAGCCGAGGCATTACCCCTACCTGGGAACCTCATCGTAGTGTCATACTACTGTAGCATGAGGTCACAAGCCTCTTTGTAGTGCCAAACTACCCAGCATGAAGCCTAAGGCTTCCTTGCGGTGTTACGCCGCAACGACATGGCTTGCAATGCCGAGGCTTTACCCCTACCTGGGTACCTCATCGTGGTGTCGTGCCACTGTAACATGGGGCCATCCTCCCCTTTGTAGTGCTGTCTACAACTCTTTAATTACGTCATACAGCATTAGGCTACCTGCCTATTTGCGGTGCTACGCCGCTATGACTTGGCTTGCAAAGCCGAGGCATTACCCCTACCTGGGAACCTCATGGTGGAGTCACCCCACTGTAGCATGGAGATTCACTCCTTGTAGTGCTGCTCTACCGTGCTTCCTGTAAAGCACACCAGACATTCACTCTGCCTGAGAACTCATTAAGGCGTTTAAGCCAACCTTCCACAGGATCTATTTTTCCGCAGAAAAATGCATAGTAGACAACAGTGGTTATGGGTGCGTATCCCTTCCATGTTCCAGAGAACAAGTACCCACTGTTACCTGATAGTTTCCCAGTCAGTGATCCTCCTTTGAACCAAAAGTTAGATGCCTAGTAGATTTCTCTTTGAACTAATAGCATAAAACTTTATGGTAGGATTACAAAGACACACTATCAGAATGCCTTCAAGCCCATTTTACAAGCTGTGTCATCGACCAACTAGCGCTTGAGGCCCTTTGTGAACGGATCTGCCAGGTTCTCTTGACTCCGAACATCAACCACTGCAATTACACCTCTTTTGATAAGATCGTGTACTGCCCTGTGCTTTAACCGCACAGTCCTCTTCTTTCCGTTGAAGAGATCATTTGATGCTACCGCCGCAGTCGCCTGGTTGTCACAGTATATCGGAATCGCCGGTATCTGAGCTCCAACCACTGGAAGATCATATATGAGCTCCCGAAGCCATTCTGCTTCATCTGCTGCAGTTTTGAGTGCATAGAATTCAGATTCCATGGAGGAACGAGAGAGTATTGTCTGCTTCTTCGACTTCCACGATATAGCAGCTCCACCCAAGGAAAAAATATATCCACCTGTGGATCTTTCGCTTTCCGCTTCTGAACACCAGCTAGCATCACTGAAGCCTTCCACTACTGTCGGATACCCGTTGTAGTGCAGTGCATATGTCTGAGTCTTCTTGAGATATCTCATAACCCGTTTCACAGCTTTCCAGTGCTCAATACCTGGATTGCTCGTGAAACGACTCAGCATTCCCACGGCGAAAGCTATGTCAGGCCTTGTGGCAGTAGTAGCATACATTAAACTCCCGATTACGCTTGCATACTCCAGCTGCCTGACGCTTTCCCTCGAGTTTGGCTTCAGCTTCTGATCACACCTGTATGGCGTATCGATCCCTGGAAGATCCTTATACCCATAGCGTGTGAGCATCTTCTCAATATAGTGAGATTGTGACAGCGCTACTCCAGTGTCTGTCCGGATGATCTTTATGCCCAAGATGACATCTGCATCCCCCAAGTCCTTCATACTGAACTTGCTTGAGAGGAACTTCTTTGTCTCTGTGACACAGCCTATATCCGTACCTAGGATTAGCATGTCGTCCACGTACAGACAAACGATGACTCCTCTTCCATCAGCGAACTTTGTGTAAACACATTTGTCCGTCTCGCTGACTCTGTAGCCGTTTGACCTAATAACTTTGTCAAACTTCTCATGCCACATCTTGGGAGCTTGCTTCAAACCATATAATGATTTCACCAACTTGCAGACTTTGTCTTCAAGACCTTTGACGACAAATCCATCTGGCTATTGCATGTAAATCTCTTCGGTCAGCTCCCCATTCAGAAACGCTGTCTTTACATCCATCTGATGTATCACCAACTTATGTATAGCTGCTAGAGCGATTAACATCCTGATGGTGGTCATCCGAGCTACTGGAGCGTACGTGTCGAAGTAGTCTATCCCCTGTTTCTGAGAAAATCCCTTGGCGACCAGCCTGGCCTTGAACTTGTCAATAGTTCCATCTGCCTTCATCTTCTTCTTGAAGATCCATTTACATCCAATAGGCTTTTCTCCTTCAGGTAGATCTACCAACACCCATGTGTTATTGGAGGTGATAGAGTCAAACTCGTCATTCACTGCCTCCTTCCAGAAGATAGCATCTCTGGTCTTCATCGCCTCATCATAGGTAAGCGGATCTGCTTCCACATGATAGGTGACAAAGTCATCTCCGAAATCTTTCGGTCTCCTCGCTCGCTTTGCTGACGGCTCTGCGAGTTCTGGTACAAGAGTTGTTTCATCAACAACAGCTTCTTCTTGGACTACTGGCTCGTATGAGATTTTAGTCTCTTTTGCACCTACATCATTTTCCGGAATGTCCGAAAGAACAATGTTTTTGTCTTTAGCAAACTTGTCTTCAAAGTATTCAGCATCGCGAGATTCGATGATATGATTTGATTCAATATCAAGAAATCTCCGAGCATCACTCTTTTCGGCATACCCCAAGAAGATCGCCTTCGTAGTCCTTGTCCCCAGCTTCTGAATCTTCAGATCTGGAAGCTTCACATACGCCAGACACCCCCACACTCGAATGACATTCAAGTTTGGTCTGACTTTGAACCAGAGTTCATGAGGAGTTACTTCCAAAGTTGCATATGGCACTCTATTCAGAATGAAAGTGGCCGTTAATGCAGCTTCTCCCCAGTAGCATTTTGGAAGACCTGCAGTGAGCAGCATAGAATTCATCATTTCTGTTAATATTCGGTTCTTCCTCTCTGCTACTCCGTTGGATTGAGGAGAATATGGAGCAGTAGTCTCGCATATGATTCCATGTTCTTTGCAGAACGATGCGAATTCATGAGACCTGTACTCCCCACCTCGATCACTTCTCAACCTCTTGAGTTGTTGTCCAGTCTGCCGTTCAGCCTCGGCCCTGAACTCTCTAAACTTCTCGAAAGCTTCGTCTTTGGACTTGAGCAAGTAGACGAACGCGTATTTTGAGAAGTCGTCGATGAAGGTTATGAAATACTTCATCCCGGCCTTCGTGGAGAAATGTTTGAAGTCACAGATATCGGAGTGCACCAACTCCAGAAGATCTGTGCTTCTATTGACCCGATGAAAGGGTTTCCTTGTGATCTTCGTCTGAGCACACACCTCACACTTCTCCACCTTACCCCCACATTTGGAGATAAGTCCTAGACTAGACATTTTGTTAATTCTCTTACAATGAACATATCCTAGTCTATTATGCCACAACTCAAGAGAATAATCAGAAAATGCAACTGCATTAATGTCTTCAAACTGGTTAACAAGCTGAATTTTAAACATGCCTTCGGTTTGATAAGCCTTCCCGAAGTATGTTCCTTTCTTGGACATCACCATCTGACCAGCATTGATGTCCATCCTCAAGCCTGCGTTGCAGAACAGGCTCCCAGAGATCAGGTTCTTGGCAATCGCCGGAACATGCTTCACACCTTGAAGCGTCAGAGTGTTCCCAGAAGTGAGTTTCAGTTCCACGGTCCCGATCCCCAGAACTTCAGCTTGGGCCTGGTTCGCCATGACAACCTTCTCAAATATCGGCTGGTACGTGACGAACCATTCCTTGCCTGAACAGACATGGCAAGTCGCACCAGTGTCTATCCACCAGTCAGAGTCAACCCCCACAGTTGTGACCTGTCCGATCATAGCAACAACGTTAGAAACCAATAAAACCTTATTAGGCTCACCTTTATCTGATTGTTTAGGCTTAGATCTGCATTCACTCTTGTAGTGGCCTTTCTTGCCACAATTATAACAAGTCACGTGGGACTTAGTCTTCTGTTGCTTGAAAGAAGGACCCTTCACTTTTAGATTAGCGAAGTCCTTCTTCTTGGGATGAGAAGCCGCCTGCTTCCCCTTGGAATCTCTCGTCTGCACAAGATTGGCTTTAGCCAACTGTTTGGACAGAGTGTCCACCTTCTGTTGAGAACGCATCTCGTCCTCAACATGGATCTCTTGAAGTAGATCTCCCAAGCTAATGTCTAGCTTCTTTCTGTGCATCCTTGCATAGAAGGTACTCCATCCTGCAGGAAGTTTTGAGACGATCCCTCCGACGACAAACTTGTCGGGAAGGGGCATCTCTTCGTCTTCCAGTTTCTGACACAGCTTCAGAAATTCCTTCACCTGTGGCAGCATGGACTTTTCGTCCTCAAAGAGCAATTTGTGATATTTTTCAACCACAAACATTTTGCTCCTGTTCTTGTCTTCTTCATACAGATTTTCTACAGACTCCCATATGTCTCTGGCAAGTTCCTTCTTCGAGTAGGATTCTGCCAGGGAGTCCTCCATAGCATTCAGGATGATAAGCCTACAGATGCTATTTTCCCTTTTCCACTTGGCCTGGAGTTTGGTAGCCGCGTTGATGGCGACAGTAGATCCAGTGTCTGGAACAGAGGGTTCTTCCTTCAACAGAACATGATCAACATCTTTCAGTTGAAGAGTTAGGTACACCTTTCTCTTCCAGACTTGATAGTGCTCTCCATCGAACTTTTTCAACTTGCAGAAGTCCGATTGGAGGAGCGAAGCATTAATGTTTTCCATCTATACGGATCTTGCTTTGAGATTGTTAGTCCCGGGGCTTGATCAAAGATGGAAAAACAAATGCAATCGAGATCTGAGATGTCCCACAAAACTTTACAGTGATCAAACTCAAGATCTACGATGGTACAATAAATCAAATAGCCAAATTGCAATCTGAAAGAGGGAAAAAAAGAAGAGAATATCTCTCGTTCTTCCTTGCAAACGTGTTGCAATTGGGACAGAACGAGTTACAATAAAACTAGAGAGAGATGAGAAGAAGAACAATGCTGGGGTATCAAAACACCGTTGCTCAAAGCAAGATTCGCCCCACACGATCTGCTTCTAGGAACCAGCAAGTTGAATAACTTGTGGAACGCTCGATGTCACCTCTGTTCTGACTCCTCGGATGGACTTGCAATGGCGGCAGCAGCTCTCTCTCTCTTTCTCCTTTTCTGACTTATATTTTCGTAGTACTCACAAAGGGTGCCAGAAGAGAGTATTTATAGAGAGAGGGGGGAAACCCTAGCCGCCTCTTCAGTTATGGAAAGATTGAATCAAATCACAAAAAGATAGCAACGAATTAATTCTAATCCCACAAAGATAGGAACTGAATTAATTTAAATCCCACAAATATAGTAACAAAATTAATTCAAATCCCACAAAGATAGGATCTGAATTAATCGCATTGATTCACCCTTTCCATAACCGATTTGAAATCTGCACAGTCAGCGTAGCCCTCCATGCGGCAGCAGCAGCAGCAGCCTGGCCGCATGGACCGCTTGGGCTGCATGGACCGCATGTGCCGCATGAGCCGCATGGACCGCATGAACCGCATGAGCCGCATGGACCGCATGAGCCGCATGAGCCGCATGGACCGCATGGACCGCATGAGCCGCATGAGCCGCATGAACCGCATGGCCGCATGAGCCGCATGAGGCCGCATGCCGCATATGAGCCGCATAAAGACCGCATGACTGCTGACGTGCTAAGTGCAAAGTGCGCCAACAAAACGCCACATTACGCCTCATGAGCCCATGAGCCCGAGCCCGAGTCCGAGTCCGAGTCCGAGTCCGAGTCTGAGTCGCTAAGCCCCTTTTGGGCTTAGCTCCAAGTGGAATTAATCCAAGAGAATGACAAAAGCATTAATGCTTAATCCTTGGAGCCTTATTCTTACCTCCTAGTAAAATCACCCACATGGTTCCCTCCTTAGGGTCACCACCCCATGTGCATCTCTCAACAACACACCCAAGTATATATGTTGAGATAACTCATGGTGCTTTTCCAATGTGGGACTAAAATTTTACAAGGCATGTTGAGAGCAAGCTCTCTCCATGTAAATAAAGCACCAACAATATATAAAATAATACTACGATTACTGTTGAAGACGTCAACGTCGAAAGCGGAGAAGCAACGTTGACAGAGAGATCCACTTTAAAGTTTCGACATCGCACCATATAAACTCAAAATAGATTTCTCATTCTCAATTCTTCGATCCATAATTTATTAAATTATAAACTATTTATAATCCACAAAATAATCAAAGAAGATAAACTAAATTCTCTTTATTTTGATTTATCCTATAACAAACAAACTAAAGAAATCCAAAATAACCGAAAATTCAAGTTGTACTCAATCATTATCCTCGACTTTAAAAAATTCACCTCCTGATGTACCAAATGTGAAATCCGAGAATTATGCTCTTGTTGATGACCTCCAATTCGGCCATGGCCGAGGCCTTTACTTTGACAACTTAGTCAACATTGAAGCTTATGACAAAAAGACAAGACTCCATGCAGTACTGGGGGTGGAAGTGGAAGAAGTAGAATATTCAACAGGGACCTATCATGTACTTCAACAACTTTTGGATGTCTCGATGTCTCCAAAGAAAAGCAAAATGATTGCCCCTACAGTCAATTTTTATTTTCTGCAAACTATTACAATTATTTGTAACAAACATATAATAGAAATTGTTCACAGGTTCAATTATTGGGACACGTTCAAAATATTTAGGTGACTTAATAGTATTTTTAAATTTATTGGTTTCATCAATGACCTATTTAATTCTTCTAATGATGATATATAACACTCATATTATTAATGACTTAAATATAGACTTATAAAACTCAAAATTTATTACTGATTTAAATTTAGACTTAGACTCAGACTTTGATTTAACTTTTGACCCATCTATGACAAACTCAGCAGGTTCCGCTAATGAATTTTTATGTGTATAAAATCACCATTAGCAATAGTTTTTATTTTATTACGATTGAAAAAAATACTTCAAACACCTTTTTCATTTCAGCAAGCATCTTATCATATATATATTATCTATTATTTGCACAAAGTTGTTGTGAGAAATTTTGTGTAGACTTTCTTGTATGGGTTTTACCTACCTTCATATACAAATATTTCTAAACCATGGTTTAGCTCTGATACCAATTTGACGCAGGACGAAGATCCAACAAGAAATTATTAGTATAAAAGTAGGAATTTGAGAAAATTTGGGTACGAAAACTTTAACCGAAGTGTGAACAACAATTATTATAAATTTGCCTCAAAAACTATAATAGAAATGCAAAATAATACGAAAAAGCTATGTTGAAGACGTCAATGTCGAAAGCGGAGAAGGTACGTTGAAAAAGTCAACGTCGAAAGCGGATAAGCAAGGTTGATAGACAGATCCACTTTAATGTTTTGGCATCACACCATATAATTAAATTTAAAATAGATTTCTCATTCTCAATTTTTTGATCCATAACTTATAAAATTACAAACTATTTATAAGCCATAAAATAATCAATAGTAGATAAACTAATTCTCTAAGTTATTATCCATAAGATAAGTCAATCCCTAACCAACCCCAACCAACTCAAGAGATAAATTTTTTTTTATTTTGATTTATCCTAATAAACAAACGAAAGAGATCCGGAATAACCGAAAATCCAAGTTGTTTTCCATCAACATTGGCGCCTAAGTCACCCATATTTGTTGCGTTTATTCTAGCTAGGAATTTTTATTATATTAAGTCGTCTTTTGGTTGTTCATGTGATGTTGGCCCATTGGCAAAACAATCTTATCTAATTTTTAATAAAAGTTCTTCAGTAAGTACTAAACCTTTTCAATTGATCCATTGTGACATGTAGGGACCATTTTTAGAACCCCCTCATAGTGGTGCTTATTTTTTTTCCTATCTATTGTTGATGATTTCACAAGTTTCACTTGGATATATCTAATAAAAGCTAAATTTGAAACAAAACAATTGTTACTTTATTTTTTACATATAGTAGAACATCAATTCTACTCCAATATCTCTCAAATTTTTCTAGTAGTGACGCTCTCTTTCTCCCACAACTCAAGAAAATACGGTACAATAATAATAGAACTGAGTTTTTATCTAAACCTTCACGGTTTCATAAAAATGGAATTATTCACCAACATAGTTGTATTGATACCCCACAACAAAATTGTGTTGTGTAGAGAAAAGATCATCATCACCTTGATGTTGTCCGTTCCTTACATTTTCAAGCATGCTTGCCTTTAAAATTTTAGGGTGAATGTGTTATGACGACTACATTTCTTATAAATATGTAGAATCCACTCATGGCTCTCCCTCCATCATATCATTCTTTAAGAGTTTTTGGATGTCTTTGTTTCGCTCTAAACACTAATATTAAAAATATTTTGACTCTCGTGTCAACCTATGAATTTTTTGTTGTTTATCGATACGGTCAATAAGGATATCATATTTATGATGTCAAATCTCACAAACTTTATACTTTTTGTGATGTCATCTTCCATGTGATCACAATATTTTTATAGGGTTAATTAGTTGTACCCCCCTATGATTTGTACATATTTTGGTAACTGTCCCTATTGTTTTAAAAAGAGGAAATTTCATTGTGGGGGGTAAACTTTAGGGTAATTATAAGAAAGGGGGTTACTTTAGTGAATTTATAAAAAAGGGGATGAAACGACATCTGTGATGGCGCCAGAGGGCTGCCACCCCCTCGGCGCCATCAGAGATGTCGCCAGACAACACCCTGGCGCCATCCATGTCGCCGGGCCCCATCTACTTTCCAACATTCATATTTCCAACGTTCACATTTATAATCGTTAATTATTAATTATTACTTAATTATTATTACTTAATTATAATTACTTAATTACTTAATTATTAATTATAGAAGACATTATCTTTCCTGACAACACCCTGGCGCCATCCTCCATGGATTTTACTATTCAAATCCAACTCCAAATCCAACTCCAACCAAACATAGGATTTTGTTTTATGATTAATAATTAAATTATAGTCATGATCAATAATTAAGCTATTAATTAATTATGATTAATTATTGTTATTATTATTTATAAAATTAATAATTAACGATTAGTAATTAATAATTGACGATTAGTTATTATTAATTATAAAATTAATAATTAATGATTAGTTAATTTTTAAATAAATAACGATTAATAATTAAATATTAATAATTAACGATTTTAATTACTAATTAATAACCATAAATTAAATAATTAATAATTAACGATTAATAATAGTAATTATAAATTAAATAATTATTAATTATTAATTAATAATTAATAATTAAGTAATTAAGTAATAATAATTAAGTAATAATTAATAATTAACGATTATAAATGTGAACGTTGGAAATATGAACGTCGGAAAGTAGATGGGGCCCGGCGACATGGAGGATGGCGCCAGGGTGTTGTCTGGCGACATCTCTGATGGCGCCGAGGGGGCCCTCTGGCGCCATCACAGATGTCGTTTCATCCCCTTTTTTATAAATTCACTAAAGTAACCCCCTTTCTTATAATTACCCTAAAGTTTACCCCCCACAATGAAATTTCCTCTTTTAAAAATAAAGAACACCCCCCTAGTTTATAAAGTTAATTAGTTATACCCTCCTGGTACATAGAAGAAAATGAGTGAAAAATTAAGCAGCAAGGGGGGTGTTCTTTATTTTTTGAAACAAAGGAAATAGTTACCAAAATACGTACAAACCATAGGGGATACAACTAATTATCATGACATGCCTTAATTAGTTCTCCTCCTTCCAGTGTTCATATTGCGCCATATATTGAAAGATGATGGCTCTTTCTACTATCCTAATACTTGTACATGATGTTACTCCTCACATTACACAAGTGCTCTCTAACAATTTTTCATCACCATCGTCTTATGAGGTTCCACACATACACTTACTCATGAAGGTCCACGTGATACATCACTATCTCCCGAAGCTACACATGATGAACCGCACCTCATGAAGCTCCACGTAATGAGGATAGTCAACCACATGAGCCCTTAGCCCCTATATCATCACAAGAAGCAAGGCTTTTGGGCCGTACCAAACGAGTCCCCTCCATTTAAAAGATTATATTTGGTCGAAAACTTCACAGGTCACTTAATACCGCTTGCAAAATCTCTTTGGCTCCAGAAATTTTCTTCTGCTTTATTTCCTCCAAGGAGACCTCTTTCACACAGGCAATGAAATCTCATTATTCTAGACCATCTAAACATATTTGTATATATGTAGTTGATACTTGTAGATTATTTTCTATCTCATTATATAAATACACAAATATACTTTTTGGTCTTTATTATTATAGGGGAACGTGCAAATATGACTTCTAAATTCAATACCTACGGTCTACCCATGGCGGCTCTTTTGGCTTTCCGAAGGCAATGCATTTTATATTCAAAGCCATTAAGGCATTAAGTTACTAAAAATCTATGATTATCATTTCTATTCAGTGGATTGTGATTGCATTATTACATAATTTATATGATTATCAAAATAATATACATATCCAAAATAGAAACAGATAAATAAAAGCAATGTTTTTCTCATGACAGTGCCAAAGGTGATAACGGATTCATGCTCATGCGTCCTACTCTTTTCTTGCCACATGGTTCATGTCAATTAATTAATTCATTCGTTCATCTATTCATTCCGCAGCTATAAAATTTCATTTTAAGTACTGCCTTTAATTTATTAAGCAAAGAGTACGAATGAAAAGAACTACCAGGTGGCATTGTATTTAAAATTCACTTATGGCAAAATGATATGATATGATACGATGTAGTGATTTTAGGAGCCAATTAATTTGCATTGTAAGTAAAGTATTAATTTGATTACCAATTAATTAGATTAAGCAAAGAACAAATTGAATAAAGGCTCAAGCCTCCTACTATATATATAGAAGACAAATAAAATTCACTCATGGCAAAATGATAAGATATGATGCAGATAATTTAGGGATTAATTTGCATTGTATGTAAAGTAGTTAATTCGATTTGATGCGCATTTGTAGTTATAAATACAAACACCAGGGGGGAATAGAGTCACACAATTGAAGTAGTGGAAAAAGGAGGAGAAATTTTGTACAAGAATGGCTGGGTTCTCTTTGCTATCATCTGCAATTCTCATTCTTTTCACAGTTGTGTTTCTGCTAGAACTCTCTCAGGTGAATCACTTCCATATTTTTATCCTTCTCTTCATTTTTAGAAGGTTTTACCACTTTTATTTTTTCAAAAATTAAACTATCATTTTACCTCCCCCAACACAACTAAATTAGAAAGGACACAACTATTTTTTTTAACTTTTGACTAAACATTTAATCAATTATTTTTGAGAGAACCGAACAATTTCTAGTCTTTCTTCCTTAAGCTAACATAAAAAGAAATCTAAACCTTCTCTTTATCAAATTTTATTAGTAAATTTTTTAATAAAAAGTAAAATGCTGAAAAGTTCTATCCATGATGAAGATGAAGGATAGTCTCGTAGAAGATGAGCAATGGTTGTTAGAAGATTTGGGATTTGAAAATATAAAAATATCATGGACGACTATGGCAATGATAAAAATGATAATATGATAATAAAAATATTTAATTGACTTAGAAATTAAGGAATATAGAGGTAAAAGAAAGAAGGTGAACTAAAAATTATATCAGGTAAAACTTGTTGGAATAATTTTGTTTTTTTATCTTTGTTATTGCATGGCACATACACACGTTTGTAGGTGTATGATGTTGCTTGTGCTTGGTCAAGCCACAAATGGAGGAAGTGGCATTAGAATAGGAGTTTAGTTGCACCATTTGTGGATCAAGCTTGTTTAGGCTATGTGTTCCTCTTCTCCTCTCTGTGCGTGTGTCCTTTTATTTTTTTAGGTTCTACAAAACTTACAAAGCCAACAAATGAGGTACAGTGAAAAAAAAAGTGTGTATCTAACAACACCCAAAAACATGATATTACAAAATTTTAAAATATAATGTGCCAAATTAATATTCGGTGCCAAATGAACTTAGATTTTGTATTGTTATCTAAGGATTCAACCTCTGAAGCATGTAGGAGTGTTCTGACTGATATTTATATTTATTTCTTGCAGGCTAATGTATACTTTCCCTCTGATGCTGCTGCTGCTACTGTTCAACCAGTAATTACTTCTCATATCCAACCAACTGTTACACTTTTAGTCTATTTAAAAGCCTATTTAAAATCTAATATATATATATATATATATATATATATATATATATATATATGTGTGTGTGTGTGTGTGTGTGTGTGTGTGTGTGTGTGTTCTAACAATCATTTCGTTTTTTTTGTCTCTTAATATATATTTCAGATGGGTGGAGAGAAATCCCTAAAGAAAGAGGGTAAGTACTGAAAACTTGACATCCATTTGAAAAAGCGGATCAATATAAAAAATATTGGATCTCATGAATGTTTGCGGATTTGAGTACAGAATGTGCGCCTGCGTGTGAATACAGATGCTCGGAGACTTCGCACAAGAAGCCTTGCCGGTTCTTCTGCAACAAGTGTTGCCAGACCTGCCTCTGCGTGCCGTCGGGCGCCTATGGCAACAAGGATGAATGCCCTTGCTACAGGGACTGGAAGACCAAGGAGGGAAAACCCAAGTGCCCTTGAAAATTGATCTATTCCAAACCTACACGCCTTAAACATAATAAATGTGCTCTCCATGCCACCTTGCTTTTGTTGTTATTTTTATAATTTTCTGAGATACTCTTTGTTTCTGGTTCTGAGTTGATGCTGCTCTTATTCAGCCCAACTATATTATCAAATTTCAGTTGTCGCCAATATCTTATCTTGTATGAGGATATTATATCTCCATTGGAGGAATGAAAATTGATAGAAGGCATTAATATATATGAATTTTCTTTGTGGTACTGATATGCACCTGAAATCTTGACCTGTAGACGAGAACAAAAGGAAACTTAGAAATCTCGTATTGTCATACAACATGTTGAGAGCTCATATTTTTTAGAAAGCCTACAACTAAGAAATTGTAGATGTAATATGCAAACTTGTATTGGTATTGGAGTTTGTAAATTTTGTGCTAGTGCAAGAACAAGCAAAGGAGGATTGAGATGAAGGTGGAGGTCATAGTATTGACTAGCCTTGACGCACTTAGGAAAAGGGTATTGACTACCTTTTGACATGTATTTACTATCCATTTGACATGCTTCTTCTCAAAAAACAAAAATAAAACACGAACAAAGTGAGGACTACGCGACTGAAGGGAGAGTGAGGTGAGGCTACATCAATATAGATGACAAATTCCACGAGAAATATAAATTAATCATTCCCAATGAAGAACATCATCTTGACCTATCATTTGTTCAAATTGGTTGATATGTATCTTGTTTAAACTTTCTTTTCTTGGTTTGTACGACCGCTCCTGAAGGGGAGTAGCGTGTGCGGCCACACAAAACCTGGCCCAAGACATAGGGAAACCAAAAAAATTCAAAGTTAATTTAGTTAGCAACCAAAAAAAATTCGAAGTTCAAGGGTCCATTCATACCTTCCCTCGTTTGCAATGAATCGGAACTAGATGGTTCCTTATATCTAAGACACCATAAAGTTAATTTAGTTAGCAACTAATTGACTCAATATGTTATACAAAGAAAGAGCAAATCAGTAAATCAACTTAGATAATGATTGGCTAAACTTAGTATGTAGTAAGAATTTGAGAGCCCTCATTATGGTCTCCTTGGGAATACTCAAGGCAGGCTCCTGCAAATTTGAACAATTTTCATAACATCGTAGTGAATTGCTCTGCCATGGGAAGATTCAATCATCCCTCGCTTATTATTGCGAGAGCTTTGTGATTTATTCTCCTTAGTTGGCACAATAGTGTGACTAAGGAGTGTATCCACCGAGTCACAGACTAGGGATGTATAGACACGATCAACAAGTGAATCCTTGTTGACAGAATTAGAACTTCCTTCCCTTTGTTAGTAGCAACATCCGAGTAGAAGATACAAGATTTTGGCAGCCAAATCTTATTTGTAATGCCCCGCTCCGCACGGTGCATTATGCTGAGTCGTTGACTCGAAGAGTTGCGTTGACCCGATTACGTATCGGTGCGAATCGATACAAGTGTTAAGTTGTCCCGAGCAACGCATCGAACTAAGTCGATGCGAAGAGTTGCCTTGTCCCAAAGAATGCATCGAGTGAATCGATGCGAAGCGCCGCGTTGCCTCGAAGGGTAAGTGCGTTGAGACGGCTCGAAGATTCTAAGAAATCGAATCGACCAAGGCGCAAGTCCGAATCGATGCAAGTGTTGATTTTAGTTGGTTTCATGTGCAGGCTATACGTTTATGCTGAAATGTTAGAGGTCGATCTTTTGCCTTATTCAGTAAGGGGTCCGCGAAAGCAAATCGTCACCTTACGACAGGCTGAGACTTGGGCACGGTAAGCCAAATCGGATGTATAATTCAATAAGCACGAAGTGCTCGAATGGCTAAGTCAGGAGAGTGGCCGTGCAACGAAGTTATAAAATCGAGCCGCAACGGCTCGACGAAACGACAAGGCACATTGATTCAAGGTGGGGGGACATTAACTCTCTTTCCTACTCCGTCATGCTTAAATAAAATACATATCATTGAATGCTAAGTTAACCTGTCAACGCCACGGGCGTGGCTCGATAGAGAGATAAACGTAGTGCGTGTCGAACACTAGATAGAACAATTGAAATGAATCGTATGACAAACGTACGAGTCGCTATGGAACATTGGATATCGCAAAGGCGAGCGCCTCGGTGCGCAAGCCGCAAGAACATGGGATAACTGTACTCGGCGAGTGCCTTAGTGCACGAACCATACCGTACCTTTGCGCACGAGTTAGAACGGCTAGAACATTGAAAGACAATAGGCGAGCGCCCTAGCGCGCAAGCCACGGATATTGATTGCTAAGTCATAGAACATCGAAAATATGGTCAAAACGTGCCTACGTGCACGAGATAATAAAAGATGGCTTCGTTGCGAAAAAATACAGTTGTGGCATGAATGTGGCGAAACTGTCGGATATGACATAATACCTCGAAAGGTGTTCGGGACCTTCGGATCATTCGGTTGACGAGCATTGAGTTGAGGCATGATACCATTGAAATATTGAAACAAAGTATGAGACGTAAGAAAGTTAAGGAAGAAATACGAGATGATAAGGCGGCATGGTGCCTTCGAAATGTTCGGGGCCTTCGGGCGTTCGTCGAGGACATTCGACGATTGTGCCAATTGAAATAGAGATAAGCGAACTTGCTTGGTTGTATGAAAGATAAGATTCGTTGCATGGTCAAATGGACTTAAAGATATAAAAGTCCATGCATGGGTATACCCTCGAACGCGGCGCGCCAGGGCGCTGAGACCGTTCGGCCTAGGAGGGATTTGTTTTCGGTATTGTTGGTGCACTTCATTTAGAAGGGTAGCGACCATCTGGTGAATGTGATAAGCCACTTGCTGCGATTATTTCGATGGCGTCTGATGTTGGTTAGCAACCGCACAGAGTTAACATCGTCTTATGTTTCGATTCGATAAATATAAGTCCATTCTAGCCCGAAAAGCTAGTGACCTTCATATAGTTAAGGGCGACGGGTTTGGAAGTGCAAGGTATGCATATATCCTGTATGGACGGATCCTGAATAGCGAGCACTTATAACATGACAGGGAAAACGGATAGGCGTATTCACCTTGCGTCGGTGCAAGGACGAGTGCGTCGATATTGCTAAGTTGTGCCATGAATCAAAC
The DNA here is from genome assembly GCA_029216955.1 of Iris pallida. Lineage (NCBI taxonomy): Eukaryota > Viridiplantae > Streptophyta > Magnoliopsida > Asparagales > Iridaceae > Iris > Iris pallida. The sequence goes on from JANAVB010005599.1 coordinate 22,071,781, forward strand.
ACAAGATTGCTTGCCTGTTTACTTATGCGAATTGAATAACATGCTTTCCATGCTTTACAGTCTTCGAATATGCCATAAACTCATCCTAAGGAGAACATAGAAAGAGAACTAAATTGTATGTTTGCATGAATCAATACAATACTAAATGTCGGTTTGTTAAGTGAGTTTTTGATCAGTACAGCGAGGACGAAAGTACTAATCCCCCACTAGTTTGCTAGCAGGTTCAGGGATTGGTCTGCTCTCGACGGAGCTTCGCTTGAGCGCTTTGAGGCTTGGAATCCCAAAGCGTATTAAAGCGTGCGATCGCTTAACGCTCGGATATACAACAGGATTGATGCGGCCGAGATATAGAAGGCATGATGTATGGAACAATGAAATCCTTTGTGGACAAGAGAGAACCTGAGTGTTGTAGCCAATCTGGCAAATTCCGTTGGGCTATCGAAAGCCTTTGTAATCTGATTTCGAATATCAATAAAGAGAATCGTTTTCGTATACTCTGTTTTGCCTTTCGTTGTTAACGTTCAACTCAAAGATAACCATTTGAGAACTTGTCATCTTGTCTTGTACGAGCGCAACTCCAGGCTCGTGCGGCATCACGCCCCAGCGAGGACGATGATTCGGGTGATTTCGGGTCGGGGCGTGACAAATTGGTATCAGAGCTCTAGGCTCAATTTCCTCTGGACGCTTGCTTCATTTCAGTTCTAAAAGTTGCCCACCACCAATCGAAATCACTCTTGACTCTACTCGATGCCGCACTGGATGTTCCATACAATAAGTCTAATACAAATCATGTAATTTTGCCGCGTGTTGTTTTGGAAATTATATGGTGTTGCTAGAAAAGTTGCGGAAGGTTTGTTGCTGCAAGTGCAACAAGTTGCGAGATTTGAATTCAAAGAATTGTTGCTGTGGATGCAACACGTCGTGAATTGTAATTTGGGATATTCGTTGTTTGCAATGAACGATACGAGAAATATTGGTTGCATCAATACAATAAAAGTCGTAGAATGTTGCTGCAGCAATTGCCACGCGTTGATTGTAAACTGATGCGTTGAAAAGAAAATGAAAGTTGATATTGAACGTGTCGAACGGATTCACATATCGATTTCGAATAAGCGTTACGATGAAAAGCGATAAGTCAATATCGAATGTGTTGAACGGATTTGAGCATTTACTTTGAATGTCGGAAATAGAATGTTGCACGAGGTGCGGTAAATATCGGAAATAAATCATTGCACGATGTGCAATGCGTATTGAAAGCAAAATGTTGCACGTGGTGCAACGCATGTCGAAAGTAAAAATATTACACGTAGTGCAACACGTATCAAAGTAATCGCTGCACGAAGTGCGACGGATATTGAAAATGAATTTTTGCACAAGATGCAACGAAAGAAAACAAAAGTTATAAATCGAGAAACGAAATTGGTTCGGTTGCGCACCGAGCTTGTGTTGGCAAATGAATGCATTGGCCGAGTTGCGTCGGATTTGTTACGGTTGTGATCAAGCACGATCACTGCAGAAATCGTGAGTCGGAAGAGATCGTTGGTTCGTAAAGAGTATGTTGCGACGGAAGTAACTTAATTTCTGGGTGGTATATGGCATACCACCGATGCAATGAATGGCTCAATTTTGAGTGGTATATGTAATACCATTTGTGCAATGAATTGCATCGACATATTGTGAGAATTGCGGAAGGTTTGTCCGCAACAGACGGGATAGCACCGAGACTCGATTGAGAATTTGTACGATGACATGTTGATGCAAGTGTTCTTCGTTGATCGATTAGAACGGTAAGGCGGGACTCGTAACATTGAATGATACGTCGATTGAAAAATTTATGTGTCGGTCGAATGACGGGAACTAGCGAAACGATTATGCCTTGAGGCAACAATCAGATCGACGAGATAGGAAACTCGAAACATTGAAATCGAACCGCACGACTTACGAGCTCGATGAAAATGTTGGGCAATACAAATTAGAATCGAATCACACGACTTGCAATTTCGATAGAAATGTTGGGCGATGCGAATTGTAATCGGATCGCACGATGTGCGACTTCGGTAAGAAAGTTGGTTGACGCGAGTAATCGTGCCTAAGAAATAGTTGGTTACTTTACGGCGAAACTCATTTGAGTACGACTGAAAATACGCAAAACTTAGAGGGCGAGATCGTATGACTTGAGGGTTCGATGTTGGATAATCGGTAACTCAGTTACGCGATCGAAGTATAGCAGGATGCGGCAAATCGGAGAACGAGTCGATGCGTATGGAAAAGTTCGTTGCGAACTTGGATGTATGCGATGCGAGTTAAGTTAACGTTGAAACGGATTCAAAGTTGACCCTTACGTTATCGAAATGGATACGGCGTATCGAGATCGATACGTAAGGAAAAGTCAACGATGTGAGAATACAAAATAGAGTGTGCCTCGCGCTATAAAATTTTATAAGTAACGATGTGAGAATGAACGAACTTGGTTGATCGTAAATTTTGTGATTGATCAAAGACGAGACTATAAGTCATCGACGATTGCTCGATGCGTATAGCATCTCGTATGTCGACCCGGAAATAAGATAGACTCGAACTCGATACGAGTAGATATTTCGTAAATTGCGGAATCATCGACGATAATGCATGACTCTACTCGGAGGATAGTTGTGCATCAGTTGCGCCGATAGAAATGGTTATGTACGGATTTGATAGTCGCATAGAAATGGTTATGTCGGAACGTGATTTGGCTCTGAATTAAGATGTAGCATGGTTCGTAGTAAACTGTCCTTCGGTGATGATCCACAATTATCGAGCGTAGCTTCGGGGCAGCTGACCCTAGAAGACTTGACCGCCAAATCAAATTGAATGCTACAGACCGTAAGATGACCTATACGATATCGCATATGAGATTGCATCGATAACAAATACAATGTAGTGCATGTTGACGATAAGTCTAGGCGATCGAGAATTGTCGAAACAACTTTCGATTGAGAATGGTATAGTTAGATTTGAGTATTCGTCGGATGAATATTTGAATGGTTATGTTGGTCGACGATCAAACTAGAAATTTACCAACGAACTTGGTGATTCGGATAGGCGATTGTGAGAATCGTACTATGCATGAGAGGGAACGATAAGGGAATGACTTATGAGTCATGTCGTTAGATTCGGATCCACCTTACAATTGAGCTTGTGTGAATTGAACTTATGTTCGATGTTGCGAGACGGATAAGTCGGAAATTTGGCTAGTGAATTTTCTACTCGATAGGAATCGAATGTAAGACGCGTCGTAAAGATTTTCGTGCTAAGGCGATCGTTGTCTTGAGCACGTTCGCCTCGATGTAAACTGTTATGTCGGATAGATTGTAGCCTTTGTGCAATGTCAATTTAAACTTTCGTTGGAAGGATTTGAGCACGGTGTCGAGGTAAGTCATCTAGCGGACGTAGTCCTGAATGTTGATGCTTATGCAAGTCAACAAAAGAGAATCATGTCGAGATAGGATACGAACTAAAACATCAGAAATCGTTGGATAGTAACGCCGAACGTAAGGCGTTACAGAGACTCGTTGTGATCGGATGCGCGACGGCTTGACGCGATACATAGAATTGATAGTCCCGAGGAAACATACAAAGTGAGAAATGTGATTTTTGAATCGCATCGTGTGCCTTGACTTTCGTTGGAGGATCACGTATGTATCAATATGCATGTGCGCTAGAATTGCAAGTACACATGATAGAGCCAAGTTCGATCGAGAATACGAGATGTCAAGTTATCGAGAATAAGAGTTACGTGTTTGCATTGTTTCGATATCTTACAACTGAGCATGGCTGAAATACATATATTAGTGGGACGCCTAAAATATGTGTATGATTCTAAACTAAGTTGTACGATCCAAACGATAGTGAGACGAGATCGTAGAACGATATAAAGAAACCCTTAAAAATTTAGTATTGGTTTCGGTTCGGGGCGAACCTTATTTTGAGTGGTATATTCTGTAATGCCCCGCTCCGCACTGTACATTATGCTGAGTCGTTGACTCGAAGAGTTGCGTTGACCCGATTACGTATCGGTGCAAATCGATACAAGTGTTAAGTTGTCCCGAGCAACGCATCGAACTAAGTCGATGCGAAGAGTTGCCTTGTCCCAAAGAATGCATCGAGTGAATCGATGCGAAGCGTCGCGTTGCCTCGAAGGATAAGTGCGTTGAGACGGCTCGAAGATTCTAAGAAATCGAATCGACCAAGGCGCAAGTCCGAATCGATGCAAGTGTTGATTTTAGTTGGTTTCATGTGCAGGCTATACGTTTACGCTGAAATGTTAAAGGTCGATCTTTTGCCTTATTCAGTAAGGGGTCCGCGAAAGCAAATTGTCGCATTGCGACGGGCTGAGACTTGGGCACGGTAAGCCAAATCGGATGTATAATTTAATAAGCACGAAGTGCTCGAATGGCCAAGTTAGGAGAGTGGTCGTGCAACAAAGTTATGAAATCGAGCCGCAACGGCTCGGCAAAACGACAAGGCACATTGATTCAAGGTGGGGGGACATTAACTCTCTTTCCTACTCCGTCATGCTTAAATAAAATATATATTATTGAATGCTGAGTTAACCTATCAATGCCACGGGCATGGCTCGATAGAGAGATAAACGTAGTGCGTGTCGAACACTAGATAGAACAATTAAAATGAATCGTACGGCAAACATACGAGTCGCTATGGAACATTGGATATCGCAAAGGCGAGCGTCTCGGTGCGCAAGCCACAAGAACATGGAATAACTGTACTCGGCGAGTGCCTTAGTGCACGAACCATACCGTGCCTTTGCGTACGAGTTAGAACGGCTAGAACATTGAAAGACAATAGGCGAGCGCCCTAGCGCGCAAGCCACGGACATTGATTGCTAAGTCATAGAACATCAAAAATATGGTCAAAATGTGCCTACGTGCATGAGATAATAAAATATGGCTTCGTTGCAAAAGAATACAGTTGTGGCATGAATGTGGCGGAACTGTCGGATATGACATAATGCCTCGAAAGGTGTTCGGGACCTTCGGGTGATTCGGTTGACGAGCATTGAGTTGAGGCATGATGCCATTGAAACATTGAAACGAAGTATGAGACGTAAGAAAGTTAACGGAAGAAATACGAGATGATAAGGCGGCATGGTGCCTTCGGAATGTTTGGGGCCTTCGGGCGTTCGTCGAGGACATTCGGGCGATTATGCCAATTGAAATAGAGATAAGCGAACTTGCTTGGTTGTATGAAAGATAAGATTCGTTGCATGGTCAAATGGACTTAAAGATATAAAAGCCCGTGCATGGATATTCCCTCGAACACGGCGCGCCAGGACACTGGGACCATTCGGCCTAGGAGGGATTCGTTTTCGGTATTGTTGGTGCACTTCATTTAGAAGGGTAGCGACCTTCTGGTGAATGTGATAAGCCACTTGCTGCGATTATTTCGATGGCCTCTGATGTTGGTTAGCAACCGCACAGAGTTAACATCGTCTTATGTTTCGATTCGATAAATATATGTCCATTCTAGCCCAAAAAGCTAGTGACCTTCATATAGTTAAGGGCGACGGGTTTGGAAGTGCAAGGTGTCACGACCCACACCCTAGAGTTAGGGCACGAAAACGTAACAACGCCCAGCCTACGCCGCAGTGTCGGCGGTAGAACGCTGTCCTAGGTCTCAATGCATCTAACAGTATAAGACTAAACAGTTTATACTCCCCGAATGGGGGTGACATAGCAGAATATAAACTCAATCACATCTAAGGTAGAGCATAAAGGAAGATAGATAAAACATGAAATCAAAAAGAGATACAACAGATAGAAGTCTAAGTGTCTAAGATACAAACTCAGAATACATCTCAAAACTCAAATACAGTAATCCATAAATACAACTCAAGATGACTGAAAATAAACTATAAGCAAAAACCCTAGCTATCTATGCAACCTCTACTGTCTCCTCTAGGCTAGCAGGCAACCTCCAGGCTATCTGTAAAATTTATCAACAGGTCCAGTCAGGACAGGAGCGAGCACAATACATCTCAACAAGTCATAACAGGAAAGGAAATGTAATCATGCTAGAGAATAAAATACAGGATCTGAAGAAATAGCATAATGTAAAAGAGAGACTGTAAGTAAATATCTATAATATATATAAAGAGAGTCAGTGCTAGTGATTCAGAGTACTGCATAAACATGTGAATGGCTAAGGACTGATTCATGATTACACTACTTGGAATTGATTCATGATTACACTACTTGGATTTATTCACATGTTCACTTATACTCCCCCATCCCCAATTAATACACAAGGATTCATTCAAGTTACGTTAAAATTCATGATTATACTACGTTGCCCATAAATGGTGATTCATGAATTGATTCGTGAAGGCTCGGTGATCATGAGGGTACATGAGTCACTAGCTGATTCTCGAAGATTTATGATGATAGAAGCATATGATACGTGATGTAAGTGAAACACACATGACAAAAGTATCTGATGCTCTCGAGGGGGATAACATCTCATGAAGGGATCCATATAGTACCAATTCGTGTTACCAACGTGTCAGCATCAAGTAAGATAGTCTAAAGCAGGAAATATAATCCTAAACATGATATGAAATGATCAGAGAATGTACTCGCCTGATATCTGAATGTCCAAGGTAAAGATACTGTCCGTGGAGAGGTGTCTGGCTCCTAATTAGAACAGCACAAGTCACAACATGTCCAGAAGGGTAATATAAAGCACTATAATGCATTCTACATGAATCTAGGTCAAACTAGGCCAAAGTCAACCCTTGGTCAACTCTGGTCAACTCCACTAGTCAAACTAGGTCAAACTAGGTCATGTCCTAACCCAGCAAGTCTTACTAGGCCTAACCAAGACTATCCTAGCAAGCACACATCAATACAAGGCTATACAAGCCAACATACACCCAACTCTATATAGCATACAATTATTCAATACTCAAATAGGCAAGAATTCACATTGGATATACACTAGGTAATCTATTACTTTAAGCTATATATGTCTACACATATATACACATGCATATATTGGTATTCAACATTAGGTCTATAATCATGGTATTTCAAATGGTTATATAAACTTATATATTACAACACAATATGCTAACATATATATAATATACATACATAGCTAAGTTAACTATATTCATAAATACTTATTTAAGAGGCTATGTATGCGTAGGTGAACATGAAAAAGGGGCAAGTGAGGGTTAAATGGGCATACATAGTGTATACATATCAAAGAGTGTCAAAGTGTAAGTGAACAAAGTGTCAAGTGTGATAGTGTCAACATAGTGTAAGGGGTACATGAGGTAATATAGGATTTGTGTTAACATAGAACATTACATCTCATTAACTTGTATATTGTATACATTACATCTATTATTATATTACATTCATGCTTGCATTCATTCATCATTCATTTATTCTCTTGCACTGCTATATGCACAACCTACATATTCATTACAAGCCATACTTAAACATGCTTACATTAGATAGGATACTTACATCTCATACATCATTTATTTAAACATTTACTCATGCTTGCATTCTCTATTTAATTACATAATGTATATACATTAACATGGGTTAAAATCAAATAGAACATTATATTACACACAAGGGTACACAAAATGTATATGCCGAATAGTAACTCCTACTAATAATCAATACTGTACCAACTTAGCATAAATTAAAATCTAGGATTAAAGTATGTTATATATCTATGTGTTAGCTTTCCGAAACTTCAAACGGATCACGTTTTCGTTTCTGAAAACTTCCGGAATCGCAAAAATACCGAGAACGCATTTGTCTTTCATACAACTGACACTCAAATAATTCTCTAGAAAGTTACAGAAATAATCAGGCCTATTAATACATGTTTTTGGAAAGCTAACTTCAATACGCTTCTTTCAAAAAAACGGAAGATTAAACCGAGCTTTGAGCTAGAAGTTATGATATTTCTAAGTTAGGGCTGAAATTAAAAACGTGGATAAAAATCATGACGGATTTAGATAGTTTGAGCCAAAAGAATACATAATATATATCCTAATTATCCACAACAATAACGACAATAATAATATGAGGAACCACACTCACAAACTTGATTATATAATCATCATGAACCATTTATTACATATATAAATATAGATACACTCCTATTACAATATATATATATATATATATATATATATATATATATATATATATATATATATATATATATATATATATATATATATATATATATATATATATATATATATATACATATAAATACACAAATCTATATATGTAACATGAACACATCTATAAGAGATACATGAATGAAATGTAAAGTACTCAAGAACACATCTCTACATATTCAAATCTGAGATTTAATATGAATTAATTCATTTAATTAATATTTTAAATATAAAGTGTGTCCAAGTTTGGGGGTTTTCCCCATGAACACAAGACACAACAATAATACAATAGAAATCCCTAAAGGACACATAATGGACACAAGAGGACACAAAATAGAGACACAACAATGGGGGTCATTCCTATGGTTAAAACTTTCCTAAATGCAAAATGGAGAAATAAATGAGAAGGAAATATTACCTAAATGATAGAAAATCTAAGGAGAAAGGCTTCTTCCTTGGGAGAGCTTGAGAGCACTTGGGGAAGAAGACTTCTCAAAGAAAGGAAATGAGATGGGAGTCCTATTAGGGCCGGCCACAATGGTTATCCTCCCCCTCATTGAATATTACAAGTTTGCCCCTCCCTTAGTTACAAGTGTTTAAAACAATTTTGGTTAGGGTTTGGGGGTAAAAGGGTCAAAATAAAAACTCTAAATGGTTAACCTAATAATTAGGATTATGACTAATATTTCTAATATGATTAATTAAAATGTGGGCCATGGCTAATTAATGCATGGGTCCAACTAGAGTCTAAGTTACCCTGGGTCCCCGTTACAAGTCGGATTGAGATGAAATTCGAACCCGACTCAAATAACCCCAAAACAATATCATAAATAATAAAATAAATATCAGAATAATTCAAAGAGGTCAAATGCAAAATATCCTTAGGCCAGAAATGACATTAAAATATCATAATTATATGGTTAGGCTCTAGGTCAAACAGTCTCTAGGGTTTCACTAGCAAAACGTCAAAACTACAAGTCATTGATTTAAATAATTTTAAAATAATTTAAAATCACCAAAAATCATATCATGAATTAAATATCATTATTAAAATAATTATAAATACGAAATTTTAAAATTACCCTCATTTGGAAAACTGGGTGCTACACAAGGTATGCATATATCCTGTATGGACGGATCCTGAATAGCGAGCACTTATAACATGACATAGAAAATGGATAGGCGTATTCACCTTGCATCGGTGCAAGGGCGAGTGCGTCGATATTGCTAAGTTGTGCCACGAATCAAACACGAGATTGCTTGCCTGTTTACTTATGCGAATTGAACAACATGCTTGTCATGCTTTACAGTCTTCGAATATGCTATGAACTCATCCTAAGGAGAACATAGAAAGAGAACTAAATTGTATGTTTGCATGAATCAATACAATACTAAATGTCGGTTTGTTAAGTAGGTTTTTGATCGGTACAGCGAGGACGAAAGTACTAATTTTCTACTAGTTTGCTAGCAGGTTCAGGGATTGGTCTGCTCTCGGTGGAGCTTCGCTTGAGCGCGTTGAGGCTTGGAATGCCAAAGCGTATTGAAGTGTACGATCGCTTAACGCTCGGATATGCAACAGGATTGATGTGGCCGAGATATAGAAGGTATAATGTATAGAACGATGAAATCCTTTGTGGGCAAGAGAGAACCTAAGTGTTGTAGCCAATCTGGCAAATTCCCTTGGGCTATCGAAAGCCTTTGTAATCTGATTTCGAATATCAATAAAGAGAATCGTTTTCGTATACTCTGTTTTGTCTTTTGTTGTTAACGTTTAACTTAAAAATAACCATTTGAGAACTTGTCATCTTGCCTTGCACGAGCGCAACTCCAGGCTCATGCGGCATCACGCCCCAGCGAGGACGATGATTCGGGTGATTCCGGGTCGGGGTGTGACATTATTAACCTTCTTTGCCTTGGTTGTGGTTGAGGACTTTACACTACCCCTGGCAAGCATTTTCTCATAAGCTTATTGGAACTGGACGACCAACGTCTTCTGCGTTGTTCCCATCAATGCGGTGTCAAGTTGAGCTACTACCTTCTCATCAGAGGAGAAGGTCATCTCCAATAGACTCGCTATTTTGTTTTCCATAAACAAAAAGGTTGAACGAACCTTTGTTCTTACAAACTTTTATAAAAGAATGATGTACATTAAACCTTATAAAATAATTTAAAGTACAAATATTTCTGGGGAAGTATAGCTGTAAAGATATGATCTGCAGTCGATCACTTTACTCCTTGGACCGCTTGACACGAAGAAGGAATGCAAGATACTTGAACACTTGAGAAATTCAGCAACAGGGAAACCATCGCAACATTGGCAAAGTCTCTGTCTGGCTCTCTCTGCCTCAATGCATGTTTATGTATGTGTAGGATGGCATATCCTGTATTTATAGCTTTCAAAATGGTTATCTGCATATGCGCGTACTAATGAGCAATATGCACTGTATTTGTTATTGTACGCACACTATTTGAAAATCAACATCCCCCTTCGACTTCATGGGAGCACAAATTGTTGTCTGTTTGACACATGGCTTCCTATACGAGGAAAGCTTAGGTTGTGGCGACAGTTATCTATGCACATTCTACGAGAATTGGCATGATGTACACATAATCATAACTGTTCATTGTCGTTTACAAAGCGTACTTTGGACGAATCACCATACTGGCGTAGAAATAGCTTATTGGCACACTCTCATAGATCGAGGTAGCACGTAAGTGTACTCTGATAGAGGTAGCATACTAGCGTACTCTGATAGAGCTTATAGCCTGATAGCATATTCTGTTAGAGAAAGTTGGGTAGCGTAATCTTATAAAGATAGCATGATCAGACTATCTACTAAATAACAACCTGAGTCTTTGTGTCAAGAAATCTTCTACATTAAATACATCTTGATCTGTTTGTGCCCAATATTTGTCAGTTCATTACATTAAACGAAGAAGACAATACGATAAATGTGCACTTATTATTGTTGAATAATAACATGCTGGAATACGCCTTTTGAAGACTTAAGTGATATGTCAATCTTCAATCTGAAACCTTGAGAAAGTACATCCCTGATTGTTTAGGCTCTTTATTGATTATAAGTGTATTTTTATGCTTATACATTTAGCAAGGGATTCCACTCCAGCTTTCAGAATACGAATGACATCTGGAATTGGTGTCGTAACAGCAGGTTACATTTGTTGGGCAACCAACATTAGTGGCTGGGGCCCACCTCCAATAGCTGTTGTATTTGGGGGAGTCGCCATTGGCTCTTGATGGTCTTCTACCTCCGGGTTTAGATGAATCGGTGCTGGTTGTGGTGTTGGCAAAAAAAGGCATGTTCAAAGCTATTATTTGCTGCTTCATAAGCCGAACTTCTTGGATTATATTATCAATATTGTCCAGGCATTGATCACTAAAATTACCACTGTTTCCCTTATTTTCTCTAGTTATGTAGGAGGTCATTATAGCCTGTTCATGAAAGGAGCATTCAAAAATGTTGTGTGGCTAGAGCCCACACTATCAGCTTCTAACTCTGAAGGTGCACTACCCCCAACTAGAGGCACTTCGCTGGTCTATGGAGATGCCGTCCTAGAATGAGTGCCTTGATATACATTCTCCATAGGATGTTCCACAGATCGATTATGGGTTGATATTAGAATCTGAAGAGTTAGATGGAGTAGACGAAGAGTGAGAAGTCACCCCCTTTCTCTAATTCTTGCTTTTACAAGAAGACCACCATGTCATATTAGCGGAGGCAAAGAGCAAGTCCTCATCGTGACTGCATCTTCGCCTTCAGGATCACTATCTAGTGGGTAAAATGTCTTACAACCTTCTATGAAACCAAGTGTGCAGTGTAACATTTGAAATATGTACAGTAAATACATATTCTTTTTGATCTATTTTTCGTATTCAAGATCTTGTAGTATCGTATCTGTGAAAAGTCCCCTAGTGGGACTGTCCTAAGATATGTAGTATCGTATCTGTGAAACCAAGTGTGCAGTGTCACATTTGCAATATATACAGTGAATACATATTCTCTTTGAGCTATTACTCATATTCAATAGTCTTGAATACACCACGAGTAATAGATCCACAGAAGTTCCCTAGTGGGACTATCCTCAGATATGTAGTATCATATCTCTGAAACCAAGTGTGCAGTGTCACATTTGCAATATGTACAGTGAATACATATTTTGCTCGAGCTATTACCTATATTTAAAGGGTCTTGAATACACCATGGGTGATAACACCACAAACTGTCTTCAGATATACAATATCATATATGTGAAACCAAGTGTGTAGTGTCACATTTGTAATATATACACTAAATACATATTATATTTGAGCTATTACTCGTATTCAAGAGTCTTGAATATACCACGGGTGATAGATAGTGGGATTGTCATCAGATATATAGTGTCATATATGTGAAACCAAGTATGCAGTGTCACATTTGCAAATATGTACAGTGAATAAATACTTCATTCATGCTATTACACATATTCAAGGGTCTTGAATATGCCATAGGTGATCGACCCATAAAATTTTTCCAGCGGAGTTGTCCTCAGATACTACGAGATGTTCTTATTGAGATCACAAGAAAAATATAGAAATGAGATATATACATAATCTTAAATAAATTATCATAAATTTTCTATTTTGAATGAAATTGTGAACACGTTCAATACAAATTTAGATTTAAAACTAAACGAAAAATTAAGTAGATCTAGAAAACTCATGTTTTAATCAATCTATAAACATGTAAATCAAATATGTATGTAAATTTACTAAAAATATGTATCTAAATATATGAGATTAAACTTACATCTTCAATACCTTTCTTTTCTTAAGAGAACTCTTTCTCCATTCTTTTATTCTCTAGAGCAATTGGTGCTGATAACGTGTTGTAAAGTAGACAAATGGAAGAATTGTTTCTTTCATTGACCATATCAAATAAACTATTAAAAATGTCATTTATATAGGCTTACAATGAAGGTTATTATCATAATGATAATATCGATTATGGTGATTCAATAATTCCGATAATTATGGTGAATCTATTCATATTTACAACAACAATCAAAATAATATACATATCCAAAATAGAAACAGATAAAACAAGAAATGTTTTTCTCATGACAATGCCAAGGGTTATAATGGATTCATGCTCATGCTTACTACTCACTTTTTTTTTCACGTGGTTCATGTCAATTAATTCATTCATTCATCTATTCATTCCGCATATAAAATTCCATTTTTAAGTACTGCCTTTTATTATACTACCATGACTAGATTAGGCAACGAATGAAAAAGAACCACCAGTAGTTTTATTTAAAACCTTAAGGGTCTGCTTGGCAAGGGGCAGCGGTTATGACGTGTTTTTCGAGTACCTGTTACGAGCGGTTATGAGGAGTCCGATTTTTGGTGGTTTTAAGTAGCAGCTTTTAAACCTGTCCAATCCATGTTTGGTAATTTACTAACGAGCGATTCTGAATTTTTTTTACACGAATAAAATTAAATATGGAAGGTATTAGTAGTTATAATTATATATTTTTGGTGAGGATATAAATGAATAAAATTATAAAACTCCTCAAAATCCATCGATTTGGGGTGTTTATAAAGCTGCCCAAAATTATATTACATTGGTTTTCAGATTTTTTTTTTGAACCGACTAAAACCGGTGTCCCAAAATAATTAACAAGCAGATGTTTTCATAAACGATCTATTCAAAAATATCTCAAAACAGGTAAAAATATCTTTACCAAGCAGACCCTCTGTAATAAAAGATAAATAAAATCCACTGATGCCAAAATGATATGATATGATGTATAGATTTTTGGGATTAATTAATTTGCATTGCATGTACAATATTAATTTGATTACCATAACTAGATCAAGCGAAAAAATGGAACAAAAGCTCAAGCCTCTTAATATAAAAAATAAAATAAAAAATTTGAGTTGCACCCTACTTTATTTATCCATATTCACGGTGCACCCCATCCGATTACTAAAACGCATGCTACCCCCTCCCACTTTTGATGGAAACTAACAGTCAACTTGTCACGACCCGCACCCTGAAGAGGGGCACGAGCACGTGGTTACGTCCAGCCTACGCCGCAGTATCGGCGGTAGAACGCTGTATATAGGGTCTGTAAATACTACGACTAAAACAGATAAATGAACCTATACAGTATATACTCTCCGAATGGAGGTGACATAGCAATACAGTCTCAATCACATATATCAAACTAAGGAAGATAGCACGGAAAAAGAAATATAATAGATGAGAGCAGGAAATAGTCCAAGATCCACACAAACCAGAGTTATGCACAAACATCCAGGGTCACAGAAAATATATCTAAGGTACTACAAACTGAAAGTACTAGCTGGCTCGCAGGCCAGGCAAACCTAACTAGCTATACTACTCAAGGTCAGCGAAGTCTAGTGGCTCTACCAACAAGCCACTGTCTAAGTCTACTCCGTCAGACTCGACCCCATAGTAGGTCGGGCAATCAGTCTCAGAATCATCTGTAATATGTCAACGGTATCCTGTCAGGAAAATAAGCAAGTACAAACACCAACATCAGTTACATATGAATTGACAAATACTATAAGAGACAGTATAATGAAATACAAGACAAAGATATAGGCGGCTTGGGAACCATTTGAAAGCCGAGTTACAACCCTTGAACCAAACAAGGACCGGGATTATAGCCCTTCTTTCAAATAGAACTTAGTCTCAAATCATGGTACAGTATAAAAGCAGGTAGAGCATGTGAGTAATGGAATCATAGCATGGTGAGAAGTACAGAAAGTAAAGCTGAACTGGAATATAAGATACAATAATAAATGTAAAATATGACTTGAATTATTAGAGCGATATGTGATCGACTAGGGAGTCATGGTGGGGTTATCTACTTGGCCCGGCAATCCGCGGTAACCTCAACGGAGAGTCATGCCGGCCAACCTGGATAACCTGGCATGGGGTATCTGCTACACCCTACGTGAGGTGAGGGTGGCACTAGCAAAATAGTGACAGGGAGGCTTTGATCACATAACCCCTAATAATTCCCCCATCCCCGAATAGTATCATGGATCCGGACATGGCACATCATGACACGGATTCGAAAGCAGGTGATCAGCCCACTCCCAAATCGATGTCTATATAAGTACATGAACATGGATATCACATACCAACATACCAAGGAAAATCCGGGAATAACATCTCATGACAGGATCCAACGTATACTAGTCCGTGAACCGTCGTGTCGGGAATCATGTAAGACACTACAACTGAATCGGATATAGTAGATATCAAGACAATGAAAACTATCAGTGAATGTACTCGCCTGTGGTCCTGAGCTGATAAGGTGAACAGACGCTCAGAGTAATCACAGACCTAAAATGAGATACTATGAGTCAAACATGGCTTTATACTGAAAAAGGAACTAATACAAGTCATGAATGCAAGTCTAAGTCAAAACTAGGTCAATCTAGGTCAAACTGAGTCACACTAGGTCATATTGGTTCATACTAGGTCGTACCAGGTCACTGGGAGTCAATCCAAGTCAAATTAGGTCGAACGGGGTCAAAGGTTGACTTACAGTTAACTTTTGGTCAAAACGTCAACTCTGGTCAACTCTGGTCAACACAGAGTCAACCCTGGGTCAACCCTAGGTCAAATAAGTCTAATGTTGACCAACTGTCGACTTTTAGTCAACTGGTCAACTCTGGTTTGGTTTTGGTCAAATCTAGTCGCTTAAAGACTAAGTTTGACTCTCGGTTGACTTTTGTTGACTTTTGGTCAAAATGGTCAACCGACGTCAAAACTAGTCTAGGAGCACTATATTTGATCATTACCAACCAAGGGAATCAAATTCTAACCCTATCTTAGACTCCAAACTCAAATACCCTATTTCTAGGTAAACCTACATTACCTTACCAAGGTAAATCCTGGTACCTTGTCCAATACCAAGGAAAACCCGCTAATACCCAAGATACTAGCCTACGCTCCTTAGGGTAGCTAGATACTATCCTATCTAAGGCTTACTACCAAAGAAAATAGATATCCTAGGTATCTAACCTATTTTAGGACATGTATTGGTTATCTACCCATTACCCCTACCAATATCATGAATCCTCACATCACTCTAGCACTCACCCACACCACTCACATATAACACTCTCACTCACATACAACACTCTCATAGTCTCTCCTATAGGGTTTTCCTATTAGTTATTTGCTATACTCATTTAGACTCTCACACACATATCACAACTCACAAATACACACACACAAGCTCATAATGCACACACTCAAGGCTCAATTTGTGGACTGATTTCAAGGTGGAATGTTGGACTGTTTTGTGTGGCACTTGGGGACTAAAATTTGGCACAGCCATGTAGCTATCTAGGGGGCTAATGTGAAGGGTGTACATGACAGGAATATGGGGACTGAAATGGCATGGTTAAAGACAGGTTTTAGGCTAAGCTTTGGGCTGATTTAAGGGTGGTTTATGGACTGATTTTGGACTGCTAATATAGTGTTTAAAGGGATGATATATGGTGTCCTATAGGCTGGATTTAGTGGACAGGTTTTGGGGTGAAATGGCTGAACAAAGGGCAGGTTTTGGGGACTGCTTATAGGTGGTTAAGGGGCAGGTTAAGGGGCTGTACCATGGGTGAAACATGGGGATGTCAAAGGGTGCTATGGCTGTCCTAATGTGGACTGTTTTGGGGTGAAATGGGGACAGCCATGTGGCTGTGTTGGGGGCTGTTTTGGGGCCTATTTAGGACAGGTTTTGACATGGTTTTAAGGGTGGTTAGGAGGCTGCTATGGGGGAAAATAGGACAACCATATAGGCTGGATAGGAGGGGGTTTTAGGGACTGCTATGTAGTGAAATGGGGGCTGTTTATATGCCCTGCTACTGCTGCTGTTAGAGCTGCTGTTAGCAGCAGGTAGTCCTCCCTCCTCATCTCAGCATTCCATCATTCACACCCTCTAAATCTCTCACCAAAACAAACACAAACACACACACTACCAACACCAACACCACTCTCAAAACTCTCACAAATAACTCTCTATCCCTCTCTCACACCAACTCTCAAACACCCTCCATACAACACTCTTCTATTCTAAACACACACATTCTAAATCCTTGGCCGAACCTACCATACCCACAACCAAATGAATATGCAATATATCACACCATAATATATATACATATATTTATATATAAGCCACAAAATATATATATACACACACATATATATATATATAGAGATAATAATATATATACAACCATATATATATATATATACATATATAGATAACTAATAAGATACAATATGATACATAGAAAAACACATCCCAAAGCCATTAGAAATCTGGGATTAAATATTAAAACAACATTTAGTCAATATATAAATATTCTACATGTGTCCAAATAGGGATTTTCCCACTAGGACACGATCCTACACATAGGACACATATCTACGTCTCCAAATGGACACGAAATGGACACAAATGGAGACACAACCATGGGGGTCATTCCTATGGGTCAAAAATCATCCTACAGGCATGAGAAAATGAAAAGGAGAAGGGGTTTATACCTCCCGGTAGATCGGATCGAAGAAAAGCCTTCCCGATGCGACACCGACACGTAGAGATTCCAAAAGGACACGAACGAGGTTCGATTTCTCCCAAACTTGGCTAGCACCCTCTAACTATGGAGTATAGGAGAAGAGAAGAAGATTTGGTGGAAGAAATGGTGGATTTGGAGATGAAATCAATGGGTTTGCTCTCTAGAAATTTAGGGAAGAACAAGAGAGAGAAAAGTTGTGGATAAAATGAAATGGAGAAGATGGTGACTCACACCTTATCCCCTCTAGAGGTGGCCGGCCCCTACATGCTAGGTGTCCCTATTTTAAAATGTCTAAAATACCCTCCACTTTCTTTAAATGAATTAAAATAGGAAAGGCTTAGGTTGAGGCTAAATTAGTCTAGTTTTAAATGTTCTAATTAACTAAACCTATCCATGAAAATTTACTCTAACACACTAACCCAAAAATATTATTATGTGGGCCATGCCTCACTAATGGATGGGTCCACTAGAGTCAAAACTACCCCGGATCCCCGTTTCAAGTCGGATTGAGCTGAAATTCGAACCCGACTCAAATAACCCCAAAATAATATTATAAATAAATAAAAAAATTCAAAAATATTCTAAAATGAAAATGACAAAAATACTCCTATTTCTGAAAACTGGGGGTGACAAATCTATCCACCTTAAAAAAAATTTTGTCCTCGAAATTAAAACCAAATAATAGTAAAATATCAGAATCACAAGTCATGGCTAAAAATTTAAAATAATTAAAATCTCAAAAATCAAAGCATGAATTAATTGACTAAAATTGTAAAATTTGAAATTACTCTCAAATAGAAACTTCAAGTCTATCCACCTTAAAAGAATTCATCCTCAAAAATTAAGACAAAGTAAACACTGAAAGAAAAAAAATCATACAAATTGATAATCGTATGCGTCTGTCCAATCATCATGATACTCAGAATCTCTGTCATGCCAGTGAGCAAGGCTACGATAATTACAGAGCCCTCAACTATGGTACATACCTCTAGAATTATGGTATTTAAAATTTTTGCATTGCCGCATGCTTGGCAGCGAAAACCTTAAATTTCCCACATCCGAGAAATACGTCCATAATCCGACTATATGTCCTCACTATGCCTGCTAGCATGACCCTAGAGTATTCTAAAAACTCATAATCGAGGCGACCTAGCCCATACGACTTATCTTAGAAGGAAATCATATCACAAGAACAATTTTCATCCAACGATCAAGAACAGATAGAATCGAATTTCAAGACGGTTTATTAAGAAGGCAAATACGGAAAAGAGATTCGAAATATTGGAATATGCTATCTGCTCTGCCACTGCCTGAGTGGGCTCAACTGTCATGGCGAAAGCCCGCCCCTGCTGGCCTCCTCTAGCCTGCTGTATGCCGTCCTGGCCTCTTCGGATTCTACTAGCGTGGCAATCCCTCAGCTGGTGGTCAGGCGCCCCACAGTATAGGCAGACGCCCAACCTTTTCCTACAAGCCTCTCTGGTGTGCCTCGGCTTCCCGCAGAAGGTGTACTATGTAGCCGGCCTCTGACCCTGACTCTGACCCTGGTGTTGCTGGACACGCGTCGGTGCCTGCTGAAACTACAACTGAGGCTGCTGCTGCTGGAACTGCCTCTGCCGAAAATATGGGAGCTTCGCTGGCTCTGCACTCGAACTAGCTCCAAGAGCGTCACTGCCCCTCTTCAGCTTGAGGTCGAAGTCCTCCTCTGCAATTTGTGCCTCCATAAGGATCTGCTCGAAGGTCGCGTCATGTCTCCCAGAGGTGCGAGTGCGCACTACATGTATAAGGCCCCTCCGGAACTTCCGGGCCTTGTACCCCTCATCCTGGACCAAACTAGGTGCAAACCTGCTCAGGCGAAAGAACTCTGCTGCATACTCGTCTACCGACGAGTTCCCCTGCACCAGACTGGCAACTGCCCCTCCAAAGCTGTCAAGGCTACATCTGGGTAGAACTTCTCCTTAAAGAGTTTCCTGAAGTCCTCCCAAGACAATCCCCTCACTGACGTATGCGGAACCGTACGGTACCAAGTCAGCGCTATGTCAAAAAACTGGCTCGCTGCAGAAGTCACCCACAGACCTCTCGGGACCTCTGCCAACTCCAGACTCCGCTGGATATCCTCTAGCCAGTCGTCCGCGTATAGGATACCCTCAGTACCCTTGAACTCTCGCAGTTTCATCTTCCTGAAGTCGAGGTGTGTATCGGGCCTCCCCTGGCCCTGCTGCTGTATTGGTGCTCCCTGAACTGTAGTTTGTGCACCTCTCTCCACTGCTGCCATCGCTAGCTGATGCGAGTTCTCCATAGTCTGTCGCAGCACCTCTGCCTGATGGTGCTATGCCTCTGCCTGTGCTCTTTGTGTCTGCTGCAGAAGGGCCATCATCTCCTCAGTATCTGTCGGTAGCTGAGGCGGCGGTGGAAGAACGTCAGGGATGACCATGGACGGTCTCGCTGTTGGAGGTGGAAGACCTCCTGAAACCGTCTCTGCTGCTCCCGCCTAGGGCAGGGACTGAGGTGGAAGCTCCCTGAACTGCAGCTCCCTCTGCTGAAGGTGGAAGACCTCCGGGAACTGCCGCTGCTACTCCTGCCTGAAGGGCAGAAACTGAGGCTACTGCTCTCTCTACTGCTACTCCCGTAGCCGGAGGTGGAAGACCTCCCGGATCTGACCTCTCTGGAACTGTACTGGGCCATGCTGCCTGAGAACGAGTCACCGTCATCCTGAAGATGAATTAAACCCAAGAGATCAATATGGCACATGATAAGATATTATCAAAGGAGAACAATTGAATTCAAATGCAAGAAGAGTTGTCATGGCAATCAAAAGATCAGAAATTTCCTAAAATGTGATTGAGTAACTCCTATCATATCCTAGATCCTACGTCCTAGTCCCAGGCTCGTAATTAGCACTCTAAGTCGAGCACCATTACGAGATCGCATTAATTACGACTCTGACCTGCATGGGCCACCACAAAAATATGTCACGACCCGTACGCTGAAGAGGGGCACGAGCACGTGGGTACGTCCAGCCTACGCCGCAGTATCGGTGGTAGAACGCTGTATATAGGGTCTATAAATACTACGACTAAAACAGATAAATGTACCTGTATAGTATATACTCTCCGAATGGAGGTGACATAGCAATACAGTCTCAATCACATATATCAAACTAAGGAAGATAGCACGGAAAAGGAAATATAATAGATGAGAGCAGGAAATAGTCTAAGATCCACACAAACCAGAGCTATACACAAACATCCAGGGTCACAGAAAATATATCTAAGGTACTACAAACTGAAAGTACTGGCTGGCTCGCAGGCCAGGCAAACCTAACTAGCTATACTACTCAGGGTGAGCGAAGTCTAGTGACTCTACCAACAAGCCACTGTCTAAGTCTACTCCGTCAGACTCGACCCCATAGTAGGTCGGGCAATCAGTCTCAGAATCATCTGTAATATGTCAACGATATCCTGTCAGGAAAATGAGCAAGTACAAACACCAACAGCAGTTCCATATGAATTGACAAATACTATAAGAGACAGTATAATAAAATACAAGACAAAGATATAGGCGACTTGGGAACCATTTGAAAGCCGAGTTACAACCCTTGAACCAAACAAGGACCGAGATTGTAGCCCTTCTTTCAAATAGAACTTAGTCTTAAATCATGGTATAGTATAAAAGCAGGTAGAGCATGTGAGTAATGGAATCATAGCATGGTAAGAAGTACAGAAAGTAAAGCTGAACTGGAATATAAGATACGACAATAAATGTAAAATGTGATTTGAATTATTAGAGCGATATGTGATCGGCTAGGGAGTCATAGTAGGGTTATCCACTTGGTCCGACAATCCGTGGTAACCTCAACGGAGAGTCATACCGGCCAACCTGGATAACCTGGCATGGGGTATCTGCTACACCCTACGTGAGGTGAGGGTGGCGCTAGCAAAATAATGACAGGAAGGCTTTGATCACATAACCCCTAATAATTCCTCCATCTCCGAATAGTATCATGGATCCGGACATGGCACATCATGACACGAATTCGAAAGTAGGTGGTCAGCCCACTCCCAAATCGATGTCTATATAAGTACATGAACATGGATATCACATACCAACATACCAAGGAAAATCCGGGAATAACATCTCATGACAGGATCTAACGTATACTAGTCCGTGAACCGTCGTGTCGGAAATCATGTAAGATACTACAACTAAATCGGATATAGTAGATATCAAGACAATAAAAACTATCAGTGAATGTACTCGCCTGTGGTCTTGAGCTGATAAGGTGAACAGACGCTCAGAGTAATCACAGACCTAAAATGAGATACTATGAGTCAAACAGGGCTTTATACTGAAAAATGAACTAACATTAGTCATGAATGCAAGTCTAAGTCAAAACTAGGTAAATCTAGGTCAAACTGAGTCGCACTAGGTCATATTGGTTCATACTAGGTCATACCAGGTCACTGGGAGTCAATCCAAGTCAATTTAGGTCGAATGGGGTCAAAGGTTGACTTACAGTTGATTTTTGGTCAAAAAATCAACTCTGGTCAACTCTGGTCAACACTGAGTCAACACTGGGTCAACCCTAGGTCAAACATGTCTAATGTTGACCAACTGTCGACTTTCAGTCAACTGGTCAACTCTGGTTTGGTTTCGGTCAAATCTAGTCGCTTAAAGACTAAGTTTGACTCTCGGTTGACTTTTGTTGAATTTTGGTCAAAATGGTCAACCGACATCAAAACTAGTCTAGGAGCACTATATTTGATCATTACCAACCAAGGGAATCAAGTTCTAACCCTATCTTAGACTCCAAACTCAAATACCCTATTTCTAGGGAAACCTACATTACCTTACCAAGGTAAATCCCGATACCTTACCCAATACCAAGGAAATCTCGCTAATACTCAAGATACTAGCCTAGGCTCCTTAGGGTAGCTAGATACTATCCTATCTAAGGCTTACCTACCAAGGAAAATAGATATCCTAGGTATCTAACCTATTTCAGGACATGTATTGGTTATCTACCCATTACCCCTACCAATATCATGAATCCTCACATCACTCTAGCACTCACCCACACCACTGACATATAACACTCTCACTCACACACAACACTCACATAGGCTCTCCTATAGGGTTTTCCTATTAGTTATTTGCTATACTCATTTAGACTCTCACACACATATCACAACTCACAAATACACACACACACAAGCTCATAATGCACACACTCAAGGCTCAATTTGTGGACTGATTTCAAGGTGGAATATTGGACTATTTTGTGTAGCACTTGGGGACTGAAATTTGGCACAGCCATGTAGCTATCTAGGGGGCTAATGTGAAGGGTGTACATGACAGGAATATGGGGACTGAAATGGCATGGTTAAAGACAGGTTTTAGGCTAAGCTTTGGGCTGATTTAAGGGTGGTTTATGGACTGATTTTGGACTGCTAATATAGTGTTTAAAGGGCTGATATGTGGTGTCCTATAGGCTGGATTTAGTGGACAGGTTTTGGGGTGAAATGGCTGAACAAAGGGCAGGTTTTGGGGACTGCTTATAGGTGGTTAAGGGGCAGGTTAAGGGGCTGTACCATGGGTGAAACATGGGGCTGTCAAAGGGTGCTATGGCTGTCCTAATGTGGACTATTTTGGGGTAAAATGGGGACAGCCATGTGGCTGTGTTAGGGGCTATTTTGGGGCCTATTTAGGACAGGTTTTGACATGGTTTTAAGGGTGGTTAGGAGGCTGCTATGGGGGAAAATGGGACAACCATATAGGCTGGATAGGAGGGGGTTTTAGGGACTGCTATGTGGTAAAATGGGGGTTGTTTATATGCCCTGCTACTGCTGCTGTTAGAGCTGCTGTTAGCAGCAGGTAGTCCCCCCTCCTCATCTCATCATTCCATCATTCACACCCTCCAAATCTCTCACCAAAACTGTAATGCCCCGCTCCGCACGGTGTATTATGCTGAGTCGTTGACTCGAAGAGTTGCCTTGCCCCGAAAGAATGCATCGAGTTGAATCGATACGAAGTGCCGCGTTGCCCCGAAGGATGAGTACGTTGAATCGGCTCGATGATTCTAAGAAATCGAATCGACCAAGGCGCAAGTCCAAATCGATGCAAGTATTGATTTTAGTTGGTTTCGTGTACAGGTTATACTTTGACGGGAAAATATTAGAGTCGATATTTTATGATATTTAGTAAGGGGTCCGCGAAATCAAATCGTCGCCTTGCGACGAGCTAAGACTTGGGCATGCTAAGGCGAATTGGGCATATAACTCAACGAAGCACGAAGTGCTCGAATGGCTAAGTCAGGAGAGTGGCCGTGCAACAAAGTTAGGGAATCGAGCCGCATCGGCTCGGCGAAACGACGAAGGCGTATCGACTCAAGGTAGAAGGATTGACTTCTTTTTACTCCTTCATTCAATAAGTCAAATATATCATTGTATGCTGAGTTAACCTATCAACGCCACGGGCGTGGCTCGATAGAGAGATAAACGTAGTGCGTGTCGAATACTAGATAGAACAATTGAAATGAATCGTACGACAAACGTACGAGTCGCTATGGAACATTTGTTATCGTAAAGGTGAGCGCCTCGGTACGCAAGTCGCAAGAACATGGGATAACTGTACTCGGCGAGTGCCTTAGTGCACGAACCATACCGTGCCTTCGCGCACGAGTTAGAACGGCTAGAACATTGAAAGACAATAGGCGAGCGCCCTAGCGCGGAAGCCATGGACATTGAATGCTAAGTCATAGAACATCGGAATACGGTCGAAACGTGCCTACGTGTACGGGACAATAAAAGACGGCTTCGTTGCGAAAGAATACAGTTGTGGCATGAATGTGGCAGAACTGTCGGATATGACATAATGCCTCGAAAGGTGTTCGAGACCTTCGGGTCGTTCGGTTGACGAGCATTGAGTTGAGGCATGATGCCATTGAAACATTGAAACGAAGAATGAAACGTAAGAACATAGAAAGTTAACGAAGAAATGCGAGATGATAATGCGGCATGGTGCCCTTCGAAATATTCATGGCCTTCGGGCATTCGTTGAGAACATTCGGGCGTTGTGCCAATTGAAATAGAGATAAGCAAACTTGCTTGGTTGTTTGAAAATAAGATGCGTTGCATGGTCAAATGGACTTAAAGATATAAAAGCCCGTGCATGGGTATTCCCTCGAATGCGGCGCGCCAGGGCGCTGGGACCGTTCGGCCTAGGAGGGATTCGTTTACGGTATTGTTGGTGCACTTCATTTAGATGGGTAGCGACCGTCTGGTGAATGTGATAAGCCACTTGCTGCGATTATTTCGGTGGCCTCTGATGTTGGTTAGCAACCACACAGAGTTAACATCATCTTATGTTTCGATTCGATAAACATAAGTCCATTCTAGCCCGAAAAGCTAGTGACCTTCATATAGATAAGGGCGATGGGTTTGGAAGTGCAAGGTATGCGTATATCCTGCATGGACGGATTCTGAATAGAGGGCACTTATAACATGACAGGGAAAACGGATAGGCCTATTCACCTTGCGTCAGTTGCAAGGGCGGGTGCGTCGATATTTTAAGTTGCGCCACGAATCAAACACGAGATTGCTTGTCTGTTTACTTATGCAAATTGAATAACATGCTTGCCATTCTTTACGCTTTCGAATATTCCATAAAATTGACCCTAAGGAGAACATAGCAAGATCATAAGCTAAGTTGCATGATTCAACATAAATATTAAAATATCGATTTGGAAAGATGATCTTTGTTTCAGTACATGCGAGGACGAACGTACTGATCCTCCACCAGCTTCATGCAGGGTGCAGGGAATAGATTGCCCGCGGCGAAGCGTTGCTTGAACGCGTTGAGGCTTAGAATACCGAAGCGTATTGAAGCGTGCGATCGCTTGACGCTCGGACTCGCGACAGGATTGATGCGGCCGAGATATAGAAGGCATGATGTATGGAACGACAAAATCCTTTGTGGGCAAGAGAGAACCTGAGTGCTGTAGCCAAATCTGGCGAATTCCGTTAGGCTATCGTAAGCCTTTGTAATTTGATTTCGAAGATCAATAAAGAGATTTGTTTCGTATACTCTGTTTTCCTTTCGTTGTGAATATCAACTCAAAAGATAACCATTTGAGAACTTGTCATCTTGCCTTGTACGAGCGCAACTCCAGGCTCGTACGATATCACGCCCCTGCGAGGACGATGATTCGGGTGATTCCGGGTCGGGGCGTGACAAATTGGTATCAGAGCTCTAGGCTCAATTTCCTCTGGACGCTCGCTCCATTACAATTCTAAAAGTTGCCCACCACCACTTGATATCACTCTTGACTCTACTCGATGCCGCACTGGATGTTCCATACAATAAGTCTAATACAAATCGTAAAATTTTGCCGCATGTGTTTTGGAAATTTCACGATGTTTGCTAAGAAAGTCGCGAAGGGTATATTGCATTGAATGCAACGAGCCATAAAAATGTTAGTTGTTGCAAGCGCAACAAATTATGAAATACGATTTGAGATGTTGTCGTAATGTAATATGTTGAAAGAGAAATAAAATTATGTACGAAGTGCAACGAGTAATGGTGAATATGCGTTAAAATGAAAGTGAGAAGTGATAAGCCAATACCGAATGTGTTAAAACGGATTGTGCATTGACTTGGAAAGTCGAGAGTAATTCGTTGCACGAGGTGTTGTAAATGTCGAAAATGATCCTTGCACGATGTGCAACGCGTATTGAAAGTAAAAATTATTGTACGTGGTGCAACGCATATCAAATTAATCGTTGCACGAAGTGCAAAGGAAATTGGAAATGAATCGTTGTACAAAGTGAAATAAAAGTGTCAGAAATAAATCGTAGCACGATGTACAACGCGTATCGAAAGTAAAATTTGTTGCACGGGGTGCAACGCATATCAAATAAATTGTTGCACGAGATGCAACGTAAGGAAAAAATTGAAATCATAAATCGATAGAACGAATCGTCGGTTGCACACCAAACTTATGTTGGCAAACGAAAACATTGACCGAATCGTGTCGGATTTTGATAGAATCAAAGTTACGGTTGTGATCAAGCACGATCACTGCGGAAATCGTGAGTCGGAAGAGATCGTTGGTTACACTAAGTGTAGCGCGAGGGAAATGGCTTGAATTCCGAGTGGTATATGCCATACCACGTAGGCGATGAATGACTCGATTTCGAGTGGTATATGGTATATCACTTGTGCGATGAATTGCGTCAATGCCTTGTGAGAATTGCGGAAGAATTGTCCGCAACAGACGGGGGATTACCGAGACTCGATTGAAAATTTGTATGGCGATATGTTGATGCAAGTGTTCTTCGAAAATCGGTTGGGACGATAAGGCGAGACTTGTATCGATGAACGATACGTCAGACGAAAGTTATAAGTTGGTCGGACGACCGAGACTAGCGAAACGATTATGCCTTGACGCAATAATCGGATCGACGGAAAAGGGATACTCGAGCTTACAAATGAGTCGTACGACTTGCGATCTCGGTAGAAATGTTGGGCGAGACGAATCGAATCCCACGACTTGCGATTTCGATAGGAATGTTAGGCGATGCGAATTGTATTCGAATCGCACGAATTGTGACTTCGGTGAAGAGTTGGTTGACGTGAGTAATCATGCCTAAGAAATAGTTGGTTACGCTACGGCGACACTCATTTGAGTATGACTGGAAAATACGCAAAACTTAGAGGGCGTGATCGTATAACTCAAGGGTTCGATGTTGGATAATCGGTAACTCAGTTACGCGATCAAAGTATAGCAGGATGCGATGAATCAGAGAACGAGTGGATGCATATGAAAAAGTTTGTTGCGAACTTGGATGTATGCGATGCAAGTTAAGTTGACGTTAAAACGGATTCGAAGTCGACCCTCTTGCTATCGAAATTGATATGAACTATCAAGATCGATATGCAAGGAAACATAAGCACGATGTGAGAATACAAAATGGAGTGCGCCTTGTGCTATCAACATTTTTGTAAGTAAGGATACGAGAATGAACGAACTTGGTTGATCGTAAATTTTGTGATTGATCAAAAACGAGACTATAAGCATCGACGATTGCTCGATGCGTATAGCATCTTGTGTGTCGACCCGCAAATAAGATAGACTCGAACTCGATACGAGTAGATGTTTCGTAAATTGCGGAATCATCGACGGTAGTGTATGACTTGACTCGGAGGATAGTTGCGCATCAGTTGCGCCGATAGAAACGGTTTTGTCCAAAATTGGGTAGTCGCATAGAATTGTCGGAACGTGATTTGGCTCCGAAATAAGATATAGCATGGTTCGTAGTAAACTGTCCTTCGGTGATGATCCACAATTATCGAGCGTAGCTTCGGGGCAGCTGACCCTAGAAGACTTGACCGCCAAATCGAATTGAATGCTGCAGACCGTAAGATGACCCATGCGATATCGCATATGAGATTGCATCGATAACAAATACAATGTGGTGCATGTTGACGATAAGTCTAGGCGATCGAGAATTGTTGGAACAACTTTTGATTGAGAATGGTATAGTTAGATTTGAGTATTCGTCGGATGAATATTTGAATGGTTATGTTGGTCGACGAACAAACTAGAAAATTCACCAACGAACTTGGTGATTCGAATAGGCGTTTGCGAGAATCGTGCTATGCACGAGAGGGAACGATAAAGAAATGACTTACGAGTTGTACCGTTAGATTCGGATTCACCTCGCAATTGAGCCTGCGTGAATCGAACCTATATTCGATGTTGCGAGACGGGTAAGTTGGGAATTTGGCTAGTAAATTCCTACTCGTTAGGAATCGAATGTAAGGCGTATCGTAAAGACCCTAGTGTCAAGGCGATCGTTGTCTTGAGCACCGTCGCCTTGATATAAACTATTGAGTCGGAAAGATTGTGGCCTTTGTGCAATATCAATTTAAACTTGCGTCGGAAGGATTTGAGCACGGTGCCTAGGTAAGTAACCTAGCGGATGTTGTCCTGAATGTTGATGTTTTTGCAAGTCAACAAAAAGAATCATGTCGAGATAGGATACGAAGTGAAACATTAGAAATCGTTGGATAGTGACGCCGAACGTAAGGCGTTACGGAGACTCGTTGTGATCGGATGCGCGACGGCTTGACGCGACGCGTAAGAATTGATAGTCCCGATGAAACATACAAAGTAAGAAATGCGATTTTTGAATCGCATCGTGTACCTTGACTTTTGTTGGCGAATCGCGTATGTATCAATATGCATGTGCGCTGGAATTGCGAGAACA
The DNA here is from genome assembly GCA_029216955.1 of Iris pallida. Taxonomy (NCBI): domain Eukaryota; kingdom Viridiplantae; phylum Streptophyta; class Magnoliopsida; order Asparagales; family Iridaceae; genus Iris; species Iris pallida. The sequence continues at coordinate 22,100,885 of JANAVB010005599.1, forward strand.
AGTAATAGAACCAAGTCCGATCAAGAATACGAGATGGCAAGTAATAGAGAATGAGAAGTTACGTGTTTGCATTGTTCTGATATCTTACAACTGAGCTTGGTCAAAATGCATATATTGGTGGGACGCCTAAAATATGTGCATGATTCCAAACTAAGTTGTACGATCCAAACGATAGTGAGACAAGATCGTGGAACGATCTAATAAAACCCTTAGAAATTTAGTATTGGTTTCGGTTCGGGACGAACCTTGTTTTGAGTGGTATATTCTGTAATGCCCCACTCCGCACGGTGCATTATACTGAGTCGTTGACTCGAAGAGTTGCCTTGCCCCGAAAGAATGCATCGAGTTGAATCGATGCGAAGCGCCGCGTTGTCCCGAAGGATGAGTGCGTTGAATCGGTTTGAAGATTCTAAGAAATCGAATCGACCAAGGCGCAAGTCCAAATCGATGCAAGTATTGATTTTAGTTGGTTTCGTGTACAGGTTATACTTTGACGGAAAAATATTAGAGGTCGATCTTTTGCAATATTTAGTAAGGGGTCCGCAAAATCAAATCGTCGCCTTGCGACGGGCTAAGACTTGGGCATGCTAAGGCGAATTGGGCGTATAACTCAACGAAGCACGAAGTGCTCGAATGGATAAGTCAGGAGAGTGGCCGTGCAACAAAGTTAGGAAATCGAGCCGCATCGGCTCGGCGAAACGACGAAGGCGTACCGACTCAAGGTGGAAGGATTGACTTCTTTTTACTCCTTCATTCGATAAATCAAATATATTATTGTATGCTGAGTTAACCTATCAACGCCACGGGTGTGGCTCGATAGAGAGATAAACGTAGTGCGTGTCGAACACTAGATAGAACAATTGAAAAGAATCGTACGGCAAACGTACGAGTCGCTATGGAACATTTGATATCGCAAAGGCGAGCGCCTCGGTGCGCAAGCCGCAAGAACATGGGATAACTGTACTCGGCGAGTGCCTTAGTGCACGAACCACACCGTGCCTTCGTGCACGAGTTAGAACGGCTAGAACATTGAAAGACAATAGGCGAGCGCCCTAGCGCGCAAGCCACGGACATTGAATGCTAAGTCATAGAACATCGGAATACGGTCGAAACGTGCCTACGTGCACAGGACAATAAAAGATGGCTTCGTTGCGAAAGAATACAGTTATGGCATGAATGTGGCAGAACTGTCGGATATGACATAATGCCTCGAAAGGTGTTCGAGACCTTCGGGTCGTTCGGTTGACGAGCATTGAGTTGAGGCATGATGCCATTGAAACATTGAAACGAAGAATGAAACGTAAGAACATAGAAAGTTAACAGAGAAATGCGAGATGATAATGCGGCATGGTGCCCTTCGAAATGTTCACGGCCTTCGGGCGTTCGTTGAGAACATTCGGGCGTTGTGCCAATTGAAATAGAGATAAGCGAACTTGCTTGGTTGTTTGAAAATAAGATGCGTTGCATGGTCAAATGGACTTAAAGATATAAAAGCCCGTGCATGGGTATTTCCTCGAACGCGGTGCGCCAGGGCGCTGGGACCGTTCGGCCTAGGAGGGATTCGTTTACGGTATTATTGGTGCACTTCATTTAGATGGGTAGCGACCGTCTGGTGAATATAATAAGCCACTTGCTGCGATTATTTCGGTGGCCTCTAATGTTGGTTAGCAACCGCACAGAGTTAACATCGTCTTATGTTTCGATTCGATAAATATAAGTCCATTCTAGCCCGAAAAGCTAGTAACCTTCATATAGATAAGGGCGATGGGTTTGGAAGTGCAAGGTATGCGTATATCCTGCATGGACGGATTCTGAATAGAGGGCACTTATAACATGACAGGAAAAACGGAAAGGCGTATTCACCTTGCGTCAGTTGCAAGGGCGGGTGCGTCGATATTGTAAGTTGTGCCACGAATCAAACACGAGATTGCCTGTCAGTTTACTTATGCAAATTGAATAACATGCTTGCCATGCTTTACGCTTTCGAATATTCTACGAAATTGACCCTAAGGAGAACATAGCAAGATCATAAGCTAAGTTGCATGATTCAACATAAATATTAAAATGTCGGTTTGGAAATATGATCTTTGTTTCAGTACATGCGAGGACGAACGTACTGTCACGACCCGCTCCCGAATAATCGGACACGAGTCGGACACGCCCAGCCTTTATTGTTAGACACAATGAAGTAAGCTGTACCAAGCTAGGGAAAGCTAACCAGATAAATATGAAAGTGTAGAATCACAGCATCTAAAAACGTATCCCAGAATGATCACCATAATCCACAAATCTAGATATCATAATGTACCAGAATCAACAGGAATGAAAAGTGCTATGAACTCTAAAGTCAATATCTCAAAGTAAAGCTAAGTAATCTAAACCTGGAGCCTCAAGCTAAGCCTCATCCTGCTCAGCTAAATCCTGGGCTCTGGCCCATATAGTAGAACAATGTCCTACAAGTATACCTGCAACTTATCCAGTCAGGAGCGGAGCAAAGTACAGTTCTAGGTAATGAACAAGAACATGATATGAAAATGAGTACAGGGGAACATGAACTATAAAGTACAAGAAAAGAACATGAAAGTACCTGAATATAAAGTACATGAATGTAAGTACAGGAAGGTAAAGTACATGAATGTAAAGTACATGAATGTAACCATGAACCTGAAGTACAAGACACGACCAAGTGCACTATGTTTGAAATACAACTAGCTCATGTGACCGGCTGGGGTAAGCACATGAAAGCACATGAAAGTACATAAATGGTACGACTTAGGACCCGCGTGCACGATGCGAGGCCTAAGCTAGGCACATGAATATAGTAACCGGGATTGGTCACATGGCTAGTGTATTTCCCCACCCGACACAAGAAAGTACAAGAACAGGAGTACAGGGTACATGATATCGTGTCATGACGTGTCACAAGCATGAGTACAAGAATGTAAATGCACAAAACCGTAGAAAAGTACTTGCCTTTGCTCCAGGAAAAGTACGGGTAATCAATAGAGCTGTAAGTCCTCCTGCAAGTAGGTACAAGTTGATTAATTTATGGATAAGTATTCACTAGTTATCTATATAGTATTATCATATCACTGACCCTATTTAGGATATAATTATCCTACTATAATAAAATTAGTTACACTTAATTTTTTTTAGAAAAGCATTTTAGGGTAACTTATATATCAGTGTATTGAATATATATATAAAAACTTTATTACCAAAACTACTACAGTAGTATTAGTTATAAAAACTAACTCAATCCAAGCTCATGAGAATAGATTCAAACTATTTTCCTTACCAACTGACAATGCAACACTACTAGAGTATTCAAAATACTCCAGCAAAACCTATGGGCCATATAATAATTAACATTTGTAATGGTAGTAAAGAAAATAAAATACCACCCCATTATTCAACCTACACAACCAGCTCAAGCCTCACAACCATATATCTAATTTCCTCTCTGGCCCAGATCAATCAGGCCCAACCCAATACTTCAAGGTTGAAACAATAATATTTATTTCTCTTCCCCATTTATACATAGCCAACCCATTAAATCAGCAAGGTCACAACCCAGCTGCTGAGACTAAGCTCACTAGAACCCACACCACATTTCCTAAATCACAAAATAGTTTGCCCAAACCCCATCACAATCCTAATTAAACTCCAAAGCTCAATAGCATGAGCAGAACCCCGCAGACTAAAAAAAACCTTAACTCAGCAAGTATAATTGAAAGCCTACATATAGAAAACCAATGCTTAAAAAATATACTACTCCCAGTCTTATACAACCAACAGTATACAAACGAAATCCTATAGAATATAAGTAGACCCTTCACTTGTATACAGAGCTTGAGGTTGCTTTCAAAGTCTGGTCCAACCAATGCTACACAACTCCTTGACTCTATCAATTTGAAAACTTCATTGACGCCACTTCGGACTCCAGTCTAAGCTAGTTCTTGTTCTTGACGTCGACTCAAACGCGGCTGGACACGATCAACGTCTAGACGTGAACAACACTGGACACGAACGATCCAATTCCCGTACTCCAGTCGAGATCCTGACCAACATTCCATCAACTCTAGATAAACAACGATGTATGCTTCAACATCAAGAAGAGTAGAGATATACCTGAGGAAAGTCGATTCGATCTGATGGGTGAAACCAAGAATGTTTGCATCCGACCCAGTCCTTTACATTCCCAGGCACGAACGATATCCGATCTGGATACGGCTCCACAAGTTTAATTGAAACTCGAATTCCTGTTGTGACATAGCACCAACAGATCCAAGCATCAAAACAGACGTTTAGAGAAATTGAGGCCGCACTAGGAATTCATCTAGAAAAAAAAATCAAGAATTATAGAATCCTTACGTTCAATCTGTCCTCCAAATTGTTACTCTACCCAATCAACACTTAAATCCTCGATCTGCTCGATCAAACAAGCACAAGATAGAAGAATTTCATTAACTAATTTCATATAACACAGTACGTCCAGATATGAGAAAATAACACTGTGCTACCTATCGGAATTTAATGATGGAAGCAACTTTGCCGAGGAAACACTTGAACAAGGAACTATCGAGTTCGATATGAAATCCCAGATCAATGATGAGTATACCGATCAACGATCTCGAAGTAAAGGAAAAGACGAACAAACAGGGCTCACCGGGCTAGTACGTTCTTGAGCCTTCGACGTTGCCGAGGAACCAAGAATTGTCGGAGAGAAATCGTCCACCATTGTCGATGTCACCGTCGTCTGGGAAAATAATGAGACACCGCCGGAACTCTCTCAATCGCCAAAATCGACCGAGAGCTGCTGAGCAGTCCGTCGAGAAAACGCGTGCGCCGCCGAGGAAGAATGGATCGCCGGAGAAACAACTCAGACGTCAGTTGGAGAGAAACGCCACCGGATCTCGTCGGTTGTGGAACTGCTCGTCGCCACTGGTGCCATTGCAATCGTTTAGCCACCGTGAGCAGGTGGCTCCACCATCGGTTGTCGGGAGTGGCGAAGTCACCTGGGACGGAGGAGGAGTGTACGCCGCCGCTCGACTTGGCCGTAGATTGAGTCCGCCGCCGCTCGAGGATCTCGACACCGGGGAAGAGCTGAGCGCCACCGTCGTCGTCGCTCCTAGGGTCGTCGCTGTCGGGGTCGTCGTCGTCTATTGTCGGGATCGTCGCCATCGCCGTCGGGATCGTCGTCGTCGTTCTCGTTCTCAGGAAGGGGAAAACCAACAGAATGAAAATAAATTCTGAAATGAGAGAGAATGAGAAATCTGTTCTCTCATTCCCTAAGTAATAAAAGTGCAAATTTGCACTTTGCCCCCTCCACTCTAAACCATTTTTGTATGGGTCCCTCCGGTTAAGATAAGTTTTCAAAATCACCCTCCCCCTTTTCATTATTTCAGAAATTAAAGAAAAATCAGTTAGAACTTTTAAAAAAAAAGAGTGGGGACCACTAAGTTGGTTATAACAAACTTGAATTTTGAAAATCCTGCTATTAAATCGATTTCCCTCCACAAATAAATCAAAATATTTATTCGAAAATATTTAATGAAACCTTATCAATATTCAACATTAATTAAATTAAACTTGTTATTATTATTAGGAACTTTAAAATTTTCACTAAAAATGGTAGGGTGGAGTTACAAATTCTATCCCCCTTAAGAAAATTTCGTCCTCGAAATTCAAAGATGTATCATGACACAGAAAATGACACAAGGTTCTAAAATTGGTTAGGAACGAGTTTATACGTTTGATAAACCGGTACTAATTTCGTCAAGAATTTAGAAACAACTTAGCATACCAAAATAAATAAAAGTGGCACGATTTAAAAATGATAAAAAAAATTGGTCATCACAGAGTGAAACAAAGTTTAAATTAGGACCAAATATGATAATTTCATACAGGGAGTTGAAATATTACGAACTATCAATGGTCAAGAATCAATAGGCACGAGATGGAATGAAATTTCAATTACGATTTAGAGGAGCAAAACCCTGGAGGCACGAATTTTTTTTTTAAGCATGATTAATTTCAAAAATTTAACACAACGGAGCTAGAACAAGGTAGGAAGATCGTGGTTTAGACTATCATGATATTACAAGTACAAGGGATAGAAATATTTGGTGGGGTGGGATCAAATTTAGCAAGATGTCTATATTGAGAAAAATCAAACGATTCAACGATATAATGCAAGAAAGGGAAGTTTGCAAGGGCTGATTGAGAAAATGTACGAAATACCCAGGAGGTATTAGTACCAAATAAGGTGAACGTGCAGGGATTTTCGAAATATCAATATCCATATGGAAAAATTTAGTCTCCATGGTACCAGAGAACATATAGGTATTTGAAATCACTTTGCCTAGAATCCCTACCCCGCCAGTATATATCTGACTGCAGTGGACTTCGGCTCCGTGACTCAAATAAAAATATGTCACCGAATATTCTGTCAACTTATCTATTTCCAACAATCATTGACGAAGTAACCCAAGAGATCAAGATATGAAGAATATGACAAAGTCTCAATAATACTCGAAAACCTATGAATGTCTGAATCACTTCGACTTAGAATTCCTGCCTCGCCAATGCACTGTTGGCTGCAGTGAACCCTCAGTATCCGTGGTCCAGATAAAGATTGTAACACGCAACTGCCACGCCCCAGTAGATCGTCGAATAGTCTCTCAACCTTATCCGTAGGAATTTTAAAGGTTTCAAGGAATCTAAATAAATTTTGATAGTCCAAGTCACGATAATGGTGAGATTATCTAACGATAAGAAGACAAGGGTTTATTAAGTACTAAGAAGCAACAATGAGCCCGATCAAAGAGTAGTGAGTTCGAAATGCAAACAAGAAGATTTAAAATTTTGAACAGGGAATCGAGGTTCAAATAGTAATCGAAATCTCAAATGAAATACAGGATGGTAACAAGATTTCGTATATGAATGGTAATCCTGGATAGGTAACGAAATCTCAAAGATGGCATAGAAGCAAGATATCAGATATAAAACAGAGCCTCGAATTAGGGACCAGAAACCTCGTACAGAGATCAGAGTATAACAAAATCTTAATTGGCAATGAAGTCTCGAACTATATTGGAAAATTTTCAATAGAAAACAATTCTCGGATAGAAAATTCAACAATAACAAAGCCGCGAATAGGAAGTAAAATCTTGAATAAAATCTCAAATAGGAAGCAAGGTTATGAAGAGTGAATGGAGGCCTATCAATCAATAATTTGGAAACAAGGTTCCGGATTCGTGAATATGAAACAACAAAATCTCAATAAGGTTGAAATAAAGTCGCGAATAGAAAGCAACCCCGAATAAATAATGAATAGAATTTCAAACAAAGAACTAGTCAAGGTCTCAAAATAGAAAACAAAATCTCGAACGGATAACAAGGTCCCGAAGTGGTAATCAGAAAGCAGAGTACAAAATAGAAACAAAATTTTGAAGTAAGGAGCAATTCTCATATCAAAAACAGAGTTTAACAAATTCTCGGCTAACAGCGAAATCTCGAACAGGTCTTGAATGAAAAACGAAATCTCCAATAGAATACAAAAATTTGCAGATGGAAAGTACTTCCCGAATAGGAATTCTCGAACGAAAAGCAAGACCATGGATAGGGAATAGAGTACCAATTAATGAAATAGGGAACAAGCATCAATTTGTGTATGTGAAACAAACAAAATCTCAATTTGGAAACGAGGTCAATCAAGGTCGTAAACAGAAATAAATCCTTGAATATGAACAAGTCATGAATAGGAAACAAAATCCTTGAGTAGAATCTCGAAAAGAGTAAGGTTACGAAGAATAGATTGGAGGAGTACCAATCAACGAATATGAAACAATATCTCGAGTTAAGTTTCGAATACCAACCAAGATTCCAAATTAGAAAATAAGAAGTTCCAAGAAATGGTCTAGATGCTAAAAGAAATTTAAGAAAAACTAGGTTGCTAATCAAGATACATGGTTTTCCCAACCATGCAAAAATCTTCAATCTTTAGTCTGTCTTCAGTATTCCTCCGGAACGAAAATCTCTCTAACTTCCTTCAATTGTCCTGACGTAGGTTGATCCTTGCGGTAGTACTCCATGTGGTTGCTGAATCTAGAGAGGCTGGTCCCCTTGCTGTAGTCCCGGTGCTCTTCGTGTTCGCCCTTGGGCAGTGTGATCAATGGTCTCTGGCAATCCCTGACTGGGTGGGCAGATGATCCGTAGAACAAGCATAGCCTCCGTCTTTTGCGGTACTCCTCGAAGCAATGTCCTGGATGGCGGCAGGAAGCACAATTGGTCATTGTCTGAATCTGACGATGCGATTGAAGAAACACTATCCGAGTCTGATGACGCTTTATGGAACTAGGCTAGTTGATATCTTCATCATAAGTCTTCATGTCTTTCATGAGCTTCAGCTTCCGATTTCATTCCATTGTCTGTGCTACATTCTGGATCTCTAGGCTGGTGGCTCTAATCTTCAGAGAAGTCGGATCCTCACATGCTGAGAAGATCTTCAGTGGTGGCTTCAGGTTCTCGATCGGCTCCCTGGTGCAAGATATGCGCTCGGTGTCGGAAAAATCCAAGTGCCTGAGAGTCTGGAAATCAGAAGTCCTTCCTAGCTCGGAGAGTGTATCCACAAGTCTGACTTGGAAAGGGTGGCATGCTTTCTCTGGTTGTCAAGGGACTCTTCAGACGTCTCCGTCAACTACGTACTACCCATGGGGATAGTAGAGTGATAGAAGGTAGTGGAAGATCGGAAACGTCAAGTGCAGGTGAATTGACAGTTCTGGTGTCGCATGCTTTTGAACTATCTACAAAACAGAAAACTGTTAAAATAACCTACATACAAAAAGTGTTTATAGAATATCAAAATACCTGATATACCTGATATACCCTTATTTCCCAATTTTTCTATGCTGTGATCAAGTTTCCCTAGTGTAATCAAGTCCTCCAATAGTACGCTAAGACCTAAGTACCATTAAGATAGACCTGCATGGGCCACCACTAAAAACATGTCACGACCCGCTCCCGAATAATCGGACAAGAGTCGGACATGCCCAGCCTTCATTGTTAGACACAATGAAGTAAGCTGTACCAAGCTAGGGAAAGCTAACCAGATAAATATAAAAGTGTAGAATCACAACATCTAAAAACGTATCCCAGAATGATCACCATAATCCACAAATCTAGATATCATAATGTACCAGAATAAACAGGAATAAAAAGTGCTATGAACTCTAAAGTCAATATCTCAAAGTAAAGCTAAGTAATCTAAACCTGGAGCCTCAAGCTAAGCCTCATCCTGCTCAGCTAAATCCTGGGCTCTGGCCCATATAGTAGAACAATGTCCTGCAAGTATACCTGCAACTTATCCAGTCAGGAGCGGAGCAAAGTACAGTTCTAGGTAATGAACAAGAACATGATATAAAAATGAGTACAAGGGAACATGAACTATAAAGTACAGGAAAAGAACATGAAAGTACCTGAATATAAAGTACATGAATGTAAGTACAGGAAGGTAAAGTACATGAATGTAAAGTACATGAATGTAACCATGAACCTGAAGTACAAGGCACGACCAAGTGTACTATGTTTGAAATACAACTAGCTCATGTGACCGGCTGGGGTAAGCACATGAAAGCACATGAAATTACATGAATGGTACGACTTAGGACCCGCGTGCACGATGCGAGGCCTAAGCTAGGCACATGAATATAGTAACCGGGATTGGTCACATGGCTAGTGTATTTCCCCACCCGACATAAGAAAGTACAAGAACAGGAGTACAGGGTACATGATATCGTGTCATGACGTGTCACAAGCATGAGTACAAGAATGTAAATGCACAAAACCGTAGAAAAGTACTTGCCTTTGCTCCGGGGAAAGTACGGGTAATCAATAGAGCTGTAAGTCCTCCTGCTAGTAGGTACAAGTTGATTAATTTATGGATAAGTATTCACTAGTTATCTATATAGTATTATCATATCACTGACCCTATTTAGGATATAATTATCCTACTATAATAAAATTAGTTACACTTAATTTTTTTTAGAAAAGCATTTTAGGGTAACTTATATATCAGTGTATTGAATATATATAAAAACTTTATTACCAAAACTACTATAGTAGTATTAGTTATAAAAACTAACTCAATCCAAGCTCATGAGAATAGATTCAAACTATTTCCCTTACCAACTGACAATGCAACACTACTAGAGTATTCAAAATACTCCAGCAAAACCTATGGGCCATATAATAATTAACATTTGTAATGGTAGTAAAGAAAATAAAATACCACCCCATTATTCAACCTACACAACCAGCTCAAGCCTCACAACCATATATCTAATTTCCTCTCTGGCCCAGATCAATTAGGCCCAACCCAATACTTCAAGGTTGAAACAATAATATTTATTTCTCTTCCCCATTTATACATAGCCAACCCATTAAATCAGCAAGGTCACAACCCAGCTGCTGAGACTAAGCTCACTAGAACCCACACCACATTTCCTAAATCACAAAATAGTTTGCCCAAACCCCATCAAAATCCTAATTAAACTCCAAAGCCCAATAGCATGATCTGAACCCCGCAGACTAAAAAAAACCTTAACTCAGCAAGTATAATTGAAAGCCTACATATAGAAAACCAATGCTTAAAAAATATACTACTCCCAGTCTTATACAACCAACAGTATACAAACGAAATCCTATAGAATATAAGTAGACCCTTCACTTGTATACGGAGCTTGAGGTTGCTTTCAAAGTCTGGTCCAACCAATGCTACACAACTCCTTGACTCTATCAATTTGAAAACTTCATTGACGCCACTTCGGACTCCAGTCTAAGCTAGTTCTTGTTCTTGACGTCGACTCAAACGCGGCTGGACACGATCAACGTCTAGACGTGAACAACACTGGACACGAACGATCCAATTCCCGTACTCCAGTCGAGATCCTGACCAACATTCCATCAACTCTAGATAAACAACGATGTATGCTTCAACATCAAGAAGAGTAGAGATATACCTGAGGAAAGTCGATTCGATCTGATGGGTGAAACCAAGAATGTTTGCATCCGAACCAGTCCTTTACATTCCCAGGCACGAACGATATCCGATCTGGATACGGCTCCACGAGTTTAATTGAAACTCGAATTCCTGTTGTGACATAGCACCAATAGATCCAAGCATCAAAACAGACGTTTAGAGAAATTAAGGCCGCACTAGGAATTCATCAAGAAAAAAAATCAAGAATTATAGAATCCTTACGTTCAATCTGTCCTCCAAATTGTTACTCTATCCAATCAACACTTAAATCCTCGATCTGCTCGATCAAACAAGCACAAGATAGAAGAATTCTATTAACTAATTTCATATAACACAGTACGTCCAGATCTGAGAAAATAACACTGTGCTACCTACCGGAATTTAATGATGGAATCAACTTTGCCGAGGAAACACTTGAACAAGGAACTATCGAGTTCGATATGAAATCCCAGATAAATGATGAGTATACCAATCAACGATCTCGAAGTAAAGGAAAAGACGAACAAACAGGGCTCACCGGGCTAGTATGTTCTTGAGCCTTCGACGTTGCCGAGGAACCAAGAATTGCCGGAGAGAAATCGTCCACCACTGTCGATGTCACCGTCGTCTGGGGAAATAATGAGACACCGCTGGAACTCTCTCAATCGCGAAAATCGACCGAGAGCTGCTGAGCAGTCCGCCGAGAAAATGCGTGCACCGCCGAGGAAGAATGGATCGCCGGAGAAACGACTCAGACGTCAGTTGGGGAGAAACGCCACCGGATCTCGTCGGTGGTGGAACTGCTCGTCGCCACTGGTGCCATTGCAATCGTCTAGCCACCGTGAGACCATCGGTTGTCGGGAGTGGCGAAGTCGCCTGGGACGGAGGAGGAGTGTACGCCGCCGCTCGACTTGGCCGTAGATTGAGTCCGTCGCCGCTCGAGGATCTCGACACCGGGGAAGAGCTGAGCGCCACCGTCGTCGTCGCTCCTAGGGTAGTCGCTGTCGGGGTCGTCGTCGTCTATTGTCGGGATCGTCGCCGTCGCCGTCGGGATCGTCGTCGTCGTTCTCGTTCTCAGGAAGGGGAAAACCAACAGAATGAAAATAAATTCTGAAATGAGAGAGAATGAGAACTCTGTTCTCTCATTCCCTAAGTAATAAAAGTGCAAATTTGCACTTTGCCCCCTCCACTCTAAACCATTTTTGTATGGGTCCCTCCGGTTAAGATAAGTTTTCAAAATCACCCTCCCCCTTTTCATTATTTCAGAAATTGAAGAAAAATCAGTTAGAACTTTTAAAAAAAAGAGTGGGGACCACTAAGTTGGTTATAACAAACTTGAATTTTGAAAATCCTGCTATTAAATCGATTTCCCTCCACAAATAAATCAAAATATTTATTCAAAAATATTTAATGAAACCTTATCAATATTCAACATTAATTAAATTAAACTTGTTATTATTATTAGGAACTTTTAAATTTTCACTAAAAATGGTAGGGTGGAGTTACACGTACTGATCCCCCACCAGCTTCATGCAGGGTGCAGGGAATGGATTGCCCGCGGCGAAGCGTTGCTTGAACGCGTTGAGGCTTGGAATGCCGAAGCGTATTGAAGCGTGCGATCGCTTGACGCTCGGACTTGCAACAGGATTGATGCGGCTGAGATATAGAAGGCATGATGTATGGAACGACGAAATCCTTTGTGGGCAAGAGAGAACCTGAGTGTTGTAGCCAAATCTGGCGAATTCCGTTAGGCTATCGTAAGCCTTTGTAATCTGATTTCGAAGATCAATAAAGAGATTTGTTTCGTATACTCTATTTTTCTTTCATTGTGAATATCAACTCAAAAGATAACCATTTGAGAACTTGTCATCTTGCCTTGCACGAGCGCAACTCCAGGCTCGTGCGGCATCACGCCCCAGCGAGGACGATGATTCGGGTGATTCCGGGTCGGGGCGTGACAAAAACAAACACAAACACATACACTACCAATACCAACACCACTCTCAAAACTCTCACAAATAACTCTCTATCCCTCTCTCACACCAACTCTCAAACACCCTCCATACAACACTATTCCATTCTAAACACACACATTCTAAATCCTTGGCCGAACCTACCATACCCACAACCATATGAATATGCAATATATCACACCATAATATATACATATATTTATATATAAGCCACAAAATATATATATACACACATATATATATATATATAGAGATAATAATATATATACAACCATATATATATACATATATAGATAACTAATAAGATACAATATGATACATAGAAAAACACATCCCAAAGCCATTAGAAATCTGGGATTAAATATTAAAACAACATTTAGTCAATATATAAATATTCTACATGTGTCCAAATAGGGATTTTCCTACTAGGACACAATCCTACACATAGGACACATATCTACGTCTCCAAATGGACACGAAATGGACACAAATGGAGACACAACCATGGGGGTCATTCCTATGGGTCGAAAATCATCCTACATGCATGAGAAAATGAAAAGGAGAAGGGGTTTATACCTCCCGGTAGATCGGATCGAAGAAAAGCCTTCCCGATGCGACACCGACACGTAGAGATTCCAAAAGGACACGAACGAGGTCCGATTTCTCCCAAACTTGGCTAGCACCCTCTAACTATGGAGTAGAGGAGAAGAAAAGAAGATTTGGTGGAAGAAATGGTGGATTTGGAGATGAAATCAATGGGTTTGCTCTCTAGAAATTTGGGAAAGAACAAGAGAGAGAAAAGTTGTGGATAAAATGAAATGGAGTAGATGGTGACTCACACCTTAATCCCCTCTAGAGATGGCCGGCCCCTACATGTTAGGTGTCCCTATTTTAAAATGTCTAAAATACCCTCCACTCTCTCTAAATGAATTAAAATAGGAAAGGCTATAGGTTGAGGCTAAATTAGTCTAGTTTTAAATGCTCTAATTAACTAAACCTATCCATGAAAATTTACTCTAACACACTAACCCAAAAATATTATTATGTGGGTCATGCCTCACTAATGGGTGGGTCCACTAGAGTCAAAACTACCCCGGGTCCCCGTTTCAAGTCGGATTGAGCTGAAATTCGAACCCGACTCAAATAACCCCAAAATAATATTATAAATAAATAAAAAAAATTAAAAAATATTCTAAAATAAAAAATGACAAACATACCCCTGTTTTTGAAAACTGGGGGTGACACAACTGCTGTTAATTTTTGATCGAAATACCACTCCCCTTTCATCTTCTTCCCAGTCCCCTTCCCCACCCCCCTCCCACGCACCCTCTACCCCTCGCCCCCCGCTCCCACTCCACGCCGCAGACGAGGGGATCGAGATCGAGCTCGTAATTAATGGTCGAAGCCCTCTAACTCCGCAACGATGGCCACAAGACGGGGGCGCTCGGCGCGGCGCTGTGGGAGGAAGAGGTGCTATGGGAAGGGGGGACCAGTAATGGAGGGGGGAAGGTGCGGGGGACAGCAACCGCGCTACGGCGGGGTGCTGCGACGAGGCACGATAGTTGCGGCAGGGGTGCGACGCCCACCCTCCTCTCCCTCTCCTACCCCCCCTTTCTGAACCGGGGGAGGGATCTGGTTGGGGTGCGCAACGGAAAGAAGGGCAACGCGGCATTGGGAGCCCGCAGTGGAAAGAGAGGCAGCAGCAGGAGAAGAAAGAGTTAAGGGGTATTTTTGTCCAAATTTTTTTGGTCAAAGGAGTTTACCGTAAGTTGGAGACAATTTCCATCGAAAGTGGGAGGTATCCTGAATTATGGTAATGGTAAAACTTGAATATGGATAAATAAAGTGGGGTACAAGTCAAATTTTCTCGAAATAAAATTCATTTATGGGTAAATGATAAGATATAGTGCAGAAAATTTACGGATTAATTTGCTAAAGTATATAATTAGAATATTTGATGCCCTTTTGTAGTTATAAAAACAAACACCGGGGGAATAAAGTCATACAATTGAAGTAACAGAAAGAGTAGGAGAAAATTTGTACAAGAATGGCTGGGTTCACTTTGCTATCATCTGCAATTCCTATTCTCTTCGCATTTGTGTTTCTGCTAAAACTCTCTCAGGTGAATCACTTTCATACTTTTATCCTTCTCTTCATTTTTAGAAGGTTTTACCACTTTTATTTTTTCAAAAGTTAAACTATCTTTTTACCTCCCCAACACAACAAAATTAGAAAGAACATACAACTATTTTTTTTAACTTTTGACTAAACATTTAATCAATTTTTTTTAGAGAACCGAACAATTTCTTGTCTTTCTTCCTTAAGCTAACATAAAAAGAAATCTAAACCTTCTCTTTATCAAATTTTATTAGTAATTTTTTTAATAAAAAGTAAAATGTTGAAAAGTTCTATCCATGATGAAGATGAATGATAGGCTCGAAGAAGATGAGCAATGATTGTTAGAAGATTTGGAATTTGAAAATATAGAAATATCATGGATGAATATGGCGACGATAAAAATAATAATATGACAATAAAAATATTTAATTGATTTTAGAAATTAAGGAATATAGAGTAAAAAGAAAGAAGGTGAATTAAAAACATATATCAGGTAAAACTTACAACGTCAACAAACGAGGTACAGTGAAAAGAGAGAGTAAGTGTGTATCTAACAACACCCAAAAATTGATATTACAAAAATTTAAAATGTAACTGTGCCAAATTAATATTCGGTGCTAAATAAACTAATTAGATTTTGGGTTGTTATCTAAGGATTCAGCCTCTGAAGCATGTAGGAGTGTTCTGACTGATATTTATATTTATTTCTTGCAGGCTAATGTATACTTTCCCTCTGCTGCTGCTGCTGCTGCTGTTCAACCAGTAATTCCTTCTCATATCCAACCAACTGTTACACTTTTAGTCTATTTAAAAGCTGATATATATATATATATATATATATATATATATATATATATATATATATATATATATATATATATATATATATATATATATATATATATATATATATATATATATATGGGATGAGGGAGGTGAGGTGCCACCCTATGGAGGGTGTCTACTTGTTATTCCCCACATGCTATCATCATGCACCCATGTGCATGATGATAGCATGGGGGGTGACAAGTAGACAGCCCCCGTGAGGTGGCACCCTACCTCCCTTATTCTCTATATATGTGTGTGTGTTCTAACAATCATTTCGTTTTTTTTGTCTCTTAATATATATTTCAGATGGGTGGAGAGAAATCCCTGAAGAAAGAGGGTAGGTACTGAAAACTTGACATCCATTTGAAAAAGCAGATCAATATAAAAAATATTGGATCTCATGAATGTTTGCGGATTTGAGTGCAGAATGTGCGCCTGCGTGTGAATACAGATGCTCGGAGACTTCGCACAAGAAGCCTTGCCGGTTCTTCTGCAACAAGTGTTGCCAGACCTGCCTCTGCATGCCGTCTGGCGCCTATGGCCACAAGGATGAATGCCCTTGCTACAGGGACTGGAAGACCAAGGAGGGAAAACCCAAGTGCCCTTGAAAATGTTTTGTTGTTATTTTTATAATTTTTTGAGATACTCTTTGTTTCTGGTTCTGAGTTGATGCTGCTCTTATTCAGCCCAACTATATTATCAAATAAAGGTTTCTGTTGTCGCCAATATCTTATCTTGTATGAGGATATTATATTTCCATTGGAGGAATGAAAATTGATAGAAGGCATTAATACATATGAATTTTCTTTGTGGTAGCTGATATGCACCTGAAATCTTGACCTGTAGACGAGAACAAAAGGAAGCTTAGAAATCTCGTATTGTCATACAACATGTTGAGAGCTCATATTTTTTAGAAAGCCTACAACTAAGAAATTGTAGATGTAAGATGCAAACTTGTATTGGTATTAGAGTTTGTAATTTTTGTGCTAGTGCAAGAACAAGCAAAGTAGGATTGAGATGAAGGTGGAGGTCATAGTATTGACTAGCCTTGACGCCCTTAGGAAACGGGTATTGACTATCTTTTTGACATGTATTGACTATCCTTTTGACATACTTCTTCTCAAAAAATAAAAATAAACACGAACAAAGTGTGGACTACGCGACTGAAGGGAGAGTGAGGTGAGGCTACATCAATATAGATGACAAATTCCACGAGAAATATAAATTAATCATTCCCAATGAAGAACATCATCTTGACCTATCATTTATTCAAATTGGTTGATATGTATCTTGTTTAATCTTTCTTTTCTTGGTTTGTACGGCCGCTCCTGAGGGGGAGTAGCGTGTGCGACCACACAAGACATGGCCCAAGACATAGGGAAACCAAAAAAAATTCAAAGTTAATTTGTCACGACCCGCACCCAGTTTTCGTCCGAAAACCGGGTGTAGTCCGCTCGATACGTATAAGCTGTCAAGGTCATGGTATCATGGCTAATATGGTGATCTACAGTATATCTCAATCCACATGAATATATAAGACAAGAATGAAGAAGTATGTGTCGTGGTCTGCAGCCCACTAGCATATATATCCAATTAGACTCCAAGAATATTATGAGTGTATAAGGCTAAGCTGATAAGCATGATATATCATGAAAGCACGAGAAAGATAGTAAATCAATAACACTAACAAAATACCTGAATCATGCGATTGAAGTCAACTACCACATGCTCAGCTAACTAACTCCTTGCAATCAGCTACCTGAAGAGATCATTAGGTCCTCAGAGGACTAGCAAGATACATAAAATAAGCCTACTAATATGACAGTAAATAACATGTAAGAAGGATAAGAACACTGCAAGGAGAACATCTAAGGACGACGAGTCGTGTGGAAATGTAATACTAGACTTGTATTGGTATTGGAGTTAGCAACCAAAAAAAATTCAAAGTTAATTTAGTTAGCAACCAAAAAACATTTCAAAGTTCAAGGGTCCATTCATACCTTCCCTCGTTTGCAATGAATCAGAACTAGATGGTTCTTTATATCTAAGACACCATAAAGTTAATTTAGTTAGCAACTAATTAACTCAATATATTATACAAAGAAAGAGCAAATCGGTAAATTAACTTAGATAATGATTAGCTAAACTTAGTATGTAGTAAGACTTTGAGAGCCCTCATTATGGTCTCCTTGGGAATACTCAAGGCAGGCTCCTGCAAATTTGAACAATTTCCATAACATTATAGTGAATTGCTCTGCCATAGGAAGATTCAATCATCCCTCGCTTATTATTGCGAGAGCTTTGTGATTTATTCTCCTTAGTTGGCACAATAGTGTGACTAAGGAGTGTATCCACCGAGTCACAGACTAGGGATGTATAGACAGGATCAACAAGTGAATCCTTGTTGACAGAAATTAGAACTTCCTTCCTTTTGTTAGTAGCAACATCCGAGTAGGAGATACAAGATTTTGGCAGCCAAATCTTATTAACCTTCTTTGCTTTGGTTGTGGTTGAGGACTTTACACTACCCATGGCGAGCATTTTCTCATAAGCTTGTTGGAACTGGACGACCAACGTCTTCTGCGTTGTTTCCATCAATGCGATGTCAAGTTGAGCTACTACCTTCTCATCAGAGGCGAATGTCGTCTCCAACAGAGTCGCTATTTTGTTTTCCATAAACAAAAAGGTTGAACGAACCTTTGTTCTTACAAAATTTTATAAAAGAATGATGTACATTAAACCTTATAAAAGAATTTAAAGTACAAATATATCTGGGGAAGTATAGCTGTAGAGATATGATCTGCAGTCGATCACTTTACTCCTTGGACCGCTTGACACGAAGAAGGAATGCAAGACACTTGAACACTTGAGAAATTCAGCAACAGGGAAACCATCGCAATTAACAAAGTCTCTGTCTGGCTCTCTCTGCCTCAATGCATGTTTATGTATGTGTAGGATGGCATATCCTGTATTTATAGCTTTCGAAACGATTATCTGGATATGCGCGTACGAATGAGCAATATGCACTGTATTTGTCATTGTACGCACACTATTTGAAAATCAACATCCCCCTTCGACTTCATGGGAGCACAAATTGTTGTTTGTTTGACACATGGCTTCTTATACGAGGAAAGCTTAGGTTGTGGCGACAGTTTTCTATACACATTCTACGAGAATTGGCATGATGTACACATAATCATAACTGTTCATTGTCGGTTACAAAGCCTACTTTGGACGAATCACTATACTGGCGTAGAAATAGCTTATTGGCACACTCTCATAGATCGAGGTAGCAAATAAGCGTACTCTGATAGACGTAGAATACTAGCGTACTCTGATAGAGCTTATAGCCTGATAGCACATTCTGTTAGAGAAAGTTGGGTAGCATAATCTTATAAAGATAGCATGATCAGACTATCTACTAAATGACAACCTGAGTCTTTGTGTCAAAAAATCTTCTACATCTCTCGGGTGGTATGTGGGGGCACCTGGAACCGCTTGACTTAGGGGAGATTAGGGACTCCATGTGAAAATAGGAGTCGATATCTGAGTCCTTAGCGACGAGCTAACCCAAGAGAGTCACAACGACTAATCATAGGGATAACCCATGGACCAACATGTAGAATAGTCCACCTGCATGACCCGAATGACAACTTCAATATCTGCGTGAATGAAACATGAATTACTCGTTATGCAAATTGTGCTAACATGTTTTTGTGCAGGGATGACTGCCGGCGTTGGTAAGATGCTTATGATATATTCTACTATCTTGTTGTTATGAATTGTTAAAAAGAACCTAGACAAGTAGAAAGATCACTAGTAAATGTTAGCTTCACATGTTGATTTAGTGCAGAGATTTGCGAGTTTGGCCAAAAGCCGCTCGCCAGTATATGATGTGTACTGACCCACGTTGTGGGAATTCTTTTCAGAAAGCAAAAGTAGACAAGAGGATTTCAAATGAGGCACCGAAGCTCGTCTAGCCCAGTAGAGCTGTGGATTGCCTCGAAGCTACTTTACAATTCCAGTCAATTTGTAAGTTTCTTTTCCTTTGAAGGTGTCTTTCATTTCCAACATATAATAAAGGGATATGATGTATGGGCATTACGACTATTTTTAAAGAGAGTTTTAAAGAGAATTATGTAGCTAATATAAGGCACTCTGAGTTTGTAAAGCTTTGTACTTGTATTCCTATCAAGTTTATCAATAAAAGAAGTATTTCTATTTCAAATCTCTGTGTCCAATTGTCACGACCCGCACCCGCTTTTCGGACGCGAGCTCGTGAGCAAGCCAGCTACGTATCGAGCGGACTCCAGCCCGACTCGAGTACGTATAAGTTGTCAAGGTCATGGTATCATATCTAATCTAAACTATATCTCAATCCACAGGAATCATATAAAGCAAGAAAGAACAAGTATGGGTCATGGTCTGCAGCCCATTAGCATATTGTTCGATTAGACTCTAAGAATGATATGAGCCTATAATTAAGCAGAGTATATCATGGTACTGAATATAAAGCACAAAAAGATAATAAAGAATTAACACAAACAGATACCTGTATCATACATCGCAATCCTCTACCATCCTGCTCTGCTACTAACTCCATGCGATCGCTAAACCTGAAGAGATCATCAGGTCCTCGGAAGACTAGCAAGATACATAAAACATGCCTATCTAACAGTTTAATCATGCAGTAATATATACTGGGTATAAACAGAAACTAAACAGGAAACTGACAAGTGACTACTGACAGGGAGCTATGAACACGGATACTGGACCAAGTATGCATGAATGAACTGCTGGTAGATCAATGGATAACCAACCCTCGCCCCGATTGTGGACTCGCAGGTCAGTTTCAAGACAAGTCACCCTCGTCCCGGCAACTTCGTGATCATGAGAAGAATTACCCGACCCACGACTTGGAATTGGCGGCGGTAGTGTTTGCTTTGAAGTTGTTGAGACACTACTTGTACGGAGATAGAGTGGAGATCTTTACTGATCATATGAGCCTGAAGTATGTTTTCACCCAGAAGGACCTTAATATACGGCAGAGAAGATGGCTCGAGCTACTGGTAGACTATGATGTGGATTTGCAGTATCATCCCGGAAAGGCCAACGTCGTAGCAGATGCATTGAGTAGGAGAGCCGGAGTTTATTTCCTGATGGCGCAACCAAAATTATTGGCAGATCTTCAGAAGATAGGAATTGAAGTGGTTCTTCCAACCAGCGTGGCATTGATGGCCAGTCTACAGGTTCAGTCCAGCATAGTTGAGAGGATCCGGATTGCACAGTCAGCAGATTCCAAGATCCAGCGACTCAGAGCAGAGTGTGAAACAGGAAGAAGGTCAGAGTTACGTATCCATGAAGACGGTACCCTTTGGCACGGCACTCGTCTTTGTGTACCCAGTGGAGATATCAGACAGGAAGTCATGGTAGAAGCCCACAGTTCACAATATTCTATTCATCCGGGTGGTACGAAGATGTACCGTGATATTCGTCAGCATTTTTGGTGGAATGGCATGAAGAGGGAGATAGCCCGGTTTGTCTCTCGATGTTTGGTTTGCCAACAGGTTAAAACTGAACATCAGAGGCCCGCTGGACTTCTTCAACCCTTACCGATCCCAGAATGGAAATGGGAGCATATAACCCTGGATTTCGTGACCGGATTGCCCAGATCTCCGGCCGGCAGAGATGCTATTTGGGTAATTGTGGACAGGCTTACCAAGGTGGCACACTTTCTTCCATTCAGAGTTGGACAGACGACGGCACAGCTAGCAGAGATGTACCTCAGGCAGATCGTCAGGCTTCACGGTGTGCCAGTCAGCATCACCTCAGACAGGGATTCAAGATTCATATCACACTTTTGGTGTAGCTTGCAGAAGAGTTTGGGGACTCGTCTTCAGTTCAGCTCAGCTTATCACCCACAGACGGATGGACAATCAGAGCGCACAATCCAGACTCTTGAAGATATATTGAGATCTTGTACCCTTGACTTCGATGGTTCATGGGAGAATCATCTGCACCTGGTGGAATTCTCGTACAACAACAGTTATCAGGCCAGTATCCAGATGGCACCCTTCGAGGCTCTTTATGACAGGAAGTGTAGGTCCCCGCTAGCATGGGACGATGTCGGGGAGAGGCAGATGCTCAGACCCGAATTGATTTCCCAGACGGTTGAAGTGGTCAGGAAGGTCAGAGATCACCTCCGAGTTGTCCAGGACCGCCAGCGCCATTGGGCCGATGCTCATCGGCGTCCCTTAGAATTTGCTGTCGGCGACCATGTATTCCTTAGGATCTCTCCTAACCGCGGCGTCATTCGCTTTGGCGTACGGGAAAAGCTTAGTCCTAGGTATATAGGGCCGTTCGATATTCTAGAGCGAGTAGGAGATGTATCCTATCGTCTCGCTCTTCCGCCGTCGTTAAGTGAGGTGCATGATGTATTCCATGTGTCCCAATTACGACGGTATATTCCGAACTCGAGCCACGTCCTAGACCATTCGGAATTGGTTGTTGGTACCAACCTTTCGTATGAGGAGAGGCCCGTGTCTATTTTGGACCGGAGAGAAAAGATACTCAAGAACAAGACTATTAAATTAGTCCGTGTTACTTGGGGTCATCACTCTCTAGGTGGGTCAACGTGGGAGCGTGAGGACGACATCCGATCGCGATATCCCTACCTGTTTGACTCGTGAGGTATAATGTCTTTCTTATGCCTTACGTTTTCCCTTCCTTGCTTGCATTGTATGATTGTATGATCGAACTGCTTAGTGTAACTTGCCTGTGCTTAGTATAGCTTGTCGTGGCAATCTCTAGCTCCCTGATTAAATTTCGAGGACGGAATTCTTTTAAGGTGGGTAGAGTTGTCACCCTCATTTCCTGTATTTCCCGTATTTCCCGTATTTTGTATTTATACTCGTATCTATATTTTGGCATATATTTTTTATTTTTCTCGACTTATGGAATTTCGGTATTCTCGTATTTGGGTTTTGGTTTGGCTCGGTTTTAATGGGGATGGTTCGGTTTGGTTCGGTTTTATGAGCATTGGATCACCATAGCCCTAAGCTCCACCCTCAAAAAACACCACAACACCCTCTTTATAACTCCACCAACCTCTTCTCTCTCTTCATAACCACCATTAATTTCTTTTTCTTCTTCTTCTTCCTCCACACAACTCCCCAACCGAAATAGGCAAGTGCATCTTGCCACCACATGAGAACCATATTTTTTTTGTCCATTTGTTAGACTAGGACATGGTGATCAACATTAGAACTTGCTATTTTGTGATTTAGAGCTTCCTTTGTTCTAGATCTAAGTTTAGCTATTTTCGAATTTTGCATGGTTTGATCTACTTGGGTTGGATTTTCATGGGTTTTGATGCTTCCATGTGGAAGAGCATTCAGTTTCACTCCAGTTAGAACCTTGGAAATCCGGATTTGGAGTTCGGATGACCAAGTTATGTTGTTTTGAAGTTTTGGGTTCTGCCATGGTGTTCTTGCTGTTTGGAGAAGACAGTGAGCAGTGTGTAGAGCTTCTTAGCTCACACACACTGAGCTACGTGCGCTCTTTAGCGCTGCGTACGCAGACTTGGGTACGCTCCCTGTTGGAAGCTGCTCCCTTGAGCGTGCGTGACTTTTCACGCAGCTGCTC
The DNA here is from genome assembly GCA_029216955.1 of Iris pallida. Classification (NCBI taxonomy): domain Eukaryota; kingdom Viridiplantae; phylum Streptophyta; class Magnoliopsida; order Asparagales; family Iridaceae; genus Iris; species Iris pallida. The sequence continues at coordinate 22,124,468 of JANAVB010005599.1, forward strand.
CCTTGAGCGTGCGTGACTTTTCTCACAGCTGCTCCCTTGAGCGTGCGTGACTTTTCACGCAGCTGCTCCCTTGAGCCTGCATGACTTTTTCACGTACACTGATCCCTGTAGCGTGCGTGACTTTCACGTATGCTGCTTCCTTGAGCGTACGTGACTTTCACGTATGCTGCTCCCTTGAGCGTGCGCGACTTTTCACGCAGCTGCTCCCTGTAGCGTACGTGACTTTCACGTACACTGCTCCCTGTAGCATGCGTGACTTTCACGTACACTGCTCCTGTAGCGTGCGTGACTTTCACCTATGCTGCTCTCTCAGCGTGCGTGACTTTTCGTACGCTGCTTCCCTGACCCCCTTGCTTAACCCGTTAGCTCTTGGAGTTTTGGTCTTAATTCTTTAAGCTTGGCTTTTCTATTGTCCTGTATATTGATATTTTATTAGATATTTTACGTCCAGTTTATATCCTTACGCCTTTTGTCATGAACTTGATTTTACTTAATATGTTTGGAATGACTATTGCACATGGCTTGATATGACAAGGAACTTACATAACACGATAGTGGCCGGTGGTGGCGCACTCCTGATAAGTACCCTGACATGATTTATCTTGATAACTTGATAGTGGCCATGGCGGCGCACTCCTGACTTGACATGACCTGATAACGGAACTTGACCTGCCTTGACACCGTGGGTGGTTCTACTTGCTTACTTGTTAATCCACTTGTCCAGTCTTGCATCATGTCTAGGATGGGACTCCTGAGTACCACGGTCAGGAGTACCTACTAAAATGGATTAAGGCTAATAACTAGAATAACACAGTAGTCATGAAGAGATGACACAGCTACAGGCAATCTCGTTACCTGGGCGCTCTTGGGATCTGTAGCCTGCCGTCGAGTAGGGCACATTTCCAGCGCACCGTCGAATGTTGCACCCTCTAAGTCACCTAAGGGTACATTTGTCTTCTGGGCGATATACCCACCTGAATTTAACCCTAATCTTTCGTCCTGGGTAACCTGGATGGTCTGCAGGGCTTGTCGCTGTAGAACAATCTCACTGCATCTTGTTAGTAATTAGGCCTGTGATAACCGTAGTTAGTTAAAGTAGTAAGCCGTAGTATCTGCTTGGTCGTGATTGAATGAATGAGGTATAACCAGTCTAGATATGTCTCGATCCAGTACAAGATTGCTTCCTGTCTTGATTTCTTACATTATTATCTTGCCAATAAATAGTGAAAAACCAAGCTCTGTTCAGATGAAGGGTTACAACCCCGGTCCTTGTTTGGTTTACGGGTTGTAACCTGGCTATCGGAATAGTCCCATGGTTATCTCGTCGTATATCATCCTGGCATGTTTTCGTAATTTTAGTTTTAATATTAGATTTTTGTGCTGATTGCTGGCTTTTGTTCTTATCTCGTGGCCCCCTTGTGGCACTTGCTCTTTCTGGGGTTGACCCAGCTGGTTTTGTGTGGCCAGATTTCGGAGCAGCTCCCGAGGATCTACCAAGCTTCCAGCCCAATGGTGAACACTAGACGGAATCCGGGCCAAGAGTGGGTTTTCTATTTTGTTTCGCTCACTCTACTGTAAAAATTATTCTTTTGAGGCGTTTAGCCGACGAGCACCTGTTAGCTCGGAGCACTTTTACTTACTGTCTGCCTACGGGCTGTAAACATGATTGACAAATCCTAGGGTTGATCATGTATGACTAAACTCTTGCTAGTCCTAACATTTTGTAACGACTAGCTTCATGATCAGCTGAATATGTAATATTTGGGACGCCTTATTATTGTATATTTAATGATCATACATCTTGCAACTTTACTTACTTGTGGTGATTGAGACACTAGGCTTGTTCATGACCATAAGAGACTGTTGGCTTGTAGAAAACCCTCACATATCTAGACAGCCGTGACCGTATATCGAGGTGGTTTCCATTTCAATATACGTAGCTGGCTATGTCTGCCCCTGCTCTCCAGTATTCTGGTTCTGGGGCGTGACACATAGGCTGGGATTTGGTTCGGGTCCAGACTGGACTAAATCGACACACGCGGGTCATCTATAATCAATATATGTAATTAATAAATAAATAGTTCATTGGTGGGGGTTAAGTCGTAACTTAATCTGGTTTTCCTAGTTAGGAAACTCATCTGGCTCTGTATTCCCCTACCATGGCTAAACACTAGTCAAGGCATGCTACTGTACTATCCGTGCCACGATTCCTGGTCGCCTTGTACTCTAAAACTCATCTATGGCTAAAGTCATATATCGTAATAATTAACTAAATAATTATTTATAAAAATTATAAAATCACCATTTAAAACAAATAAATAAATAAATAAAAATATTTCCAAGAATTTTCGGGAAGGGGAGCTACACCAATATTTGGTTTTCTGCAATGAATGGGTGCGTGCGTGTGTTTTGGCTTAACTAGTGGGTGCGTGCGTGTATTTTTGCTTGACTAGTTGTTTTTGTGCAGGTACATGACCTTGTGCAAGCGCAACTTAGGCTTGCACGACATCACGCCTTAGCGAGGACAATCGATCCTGCAGGGATCCAGGCAAGACGGACGATCCTAGCGGGATCGGGGCGTGACAAAGTGGTATCAGAGCACAGTTTTACGTCCTTGGCCTCTTGCAAATATCGTTTTCAAAAAAGCATAAAAAGTATTTTGATGGCTTTCAAAAGAGTCCCGATTTTGAGTTATGAAAACTAATGCCCCATATAATGTCCATAATATTTTATGAGACTGACAGAATTTATACTATTTTGTAGAGAAATGGCTCCTCCTCGACCATTTGGCCTGACCGATCCGGTAGGACGGATAATGACCATGTTGGAATTATAGAGGCAGGACAATGAGAAACGTAATCAGATACAACAGGCTCGAATGGAGGCCCAACAGAAATAGTTGGATGCCTTGACCCAACTGGTAACTGCGCTTGCGGCAAATCGGGATACCACCGCAGCGACCAAACTAACGGGCACACCCGAGATCGAGCCCGTGGATGGCGACGAATCCCAGTCGGTACAAATGCACTCTTCCTTTAGGCCAAAGGACTTCTTAGACGCAAGATCTCCGAAATTTGAAGGCAGGACATCACCCGATAAGGTGATGGACTGGATTGATAAAATGGAGAGTCTGTTCGCGTTCGTAGGAGTTCCGAGTAGCAAGAAGGTAGTTTGTGTCGTTCTGCTTCTACGCCTGCGGGCAAAGGATTGGTAGAAGACGAAGAAGCCGGCACTGCTCGCAACGGCTAGAAATGGGAAGATCTTATGGGCCTCGTTCAAGAAAGCATTCCTGGATCAATATCTGCCTCCAGCCATGAGCAAGAAGATGGAGAATAGCTTTATCACACTGAAACAAGAAGATATGTACGTGGAGGACAATGAGTCTGAATTTGCTAAGCTGGCAAATTTTGCAGGTGTTAGCTTCCCACCGAGCAGGCTCGCATAAATCGATTCGTTGGAGGTCTGAATGATGACATTCAATTGAGTATGTTGAATCGAGAATGTGGGTCGTATTCTCAGGCCTTTGAGGCGGCACTACAGTTGGAACAGTTCTGCCTAAAGAAGGCGTCTAATATAATACAGTACAATCAGAATCAGCCCGCCAAGAGATATCATGACGGAGAGAAAAATACTGACGGAGAACAAAACACAAGCCTGTATGCACCTTCTGCGGTCAATGAGGGCATGTTAAGGAAGACTGTCGCTATGTGAATGGTCAGAGTTACAGTTACTGTGTCAAGAGTGGGCACAACAAGGAGGACTGTCGTGTCACTAATAATGCTTGTTTTGATTGTGGCCAACAGGGCCACTCAGTCAGAAATTGCCCGAAAAAGAATAGAACGGCTCAAAATCGTAATAACACTGAAGAGCATGGGTAGCTTGTCACCCCCAGTTGTAGGTCCTAAAAAATCAAGTTGCATCAATCAACAAAGTCAAAAGATCAAGATATACATCATTTAATTCAACTGCACAGACAATGGATTGTGCAGCAATCCGATTGCGCAGACCAGACTGCGCAAGCACCCATTGCGCAAGCTGACGTAGCAAGGATCATCATTACCTGACAACAGATCAAATCTTCTGACAGCTGACAACACAAAATACGAGGAAACCGTTCGTTTCTTTGTGCAGCACAGTGCTCGAGCACAGCTGTCCAGTCTCGGGTGCAATCCATCTATGCGCAGTCCATCTATGCGCAATCTATCTCATGCGCAATCTAACTCTTGCGCAGCTCAACTCAGGCGCAGTTCATCAAAGAAACTGACAAATGTACACGTGGCCTTCATGCCATCAATTACTCAGTACGTGGTAACTGCCTGTGCACGACCATGCGCATTTCAATCAGAAGATGCCAAGTGTCCAAGACAGGTGGCCCATGATCAAGCAACTGCCTGCGCAATCCAGCCTCTGCGCAATCCAAACCCTGCGCAGTCCAGTCTGCGCAAATCCAGAATAACTGAAAGTTGGTTATTTCCAGAACTATATAAATAGAGTTTCAAGTCTTCATTTCAGGAGGATCACAGACATATCAGATCACACACAGAGAGATTCTTCTCTTCAGAGAGTTCAGGAGTTCTTGCCAAAGTGCTGCTGCATTCTTCAGAGACTTTTTGCCTTCAATTCATTAGAGGCTCTTGCCTTCAGATTCAGAAGCTATCGTCTTCAAAGTTCACATCGTCCAAGGGATAAAGCAATCGTCATCTAGATTGGATTCCTACAGTTGTACTTTCCCAGAATTCAAATTATAATATTCTTTTACAAAGTTTGTATCAACATCTTTTATTTTTGCAAACAAAATGGCGACTCTGCTGGGGACGACTTTCTCCTCCGACGAGGAAGTGACAACTCAATGTGACGTAGCGTCTATCAGAAAGACGCAGAAGACTCTGGTTGTGAAAGTCAACCAGACTGCTTATGAAGCCATGATTCACTCTAAATCCACTCCTCGCACTGCAACTACTCCTGCCACCAACAAAGTGCGCTCGGTATGGATCAGCAAGACTGCTGCGCAGTCCACAACTTCTGCTGCCAAGACTGTTGCGCAGTCTACTGTTGTGCAATATGTCTCTCCTTCTCTTGTGCAAACTGCTATTTCTAATGGACAGGCTACTACATATGCTGCCCTGTCTAAGTGCAAAACTGCTCTGCCCCTTGCGCAATTGGCTGCCACTATCTCTGCGCAGTCCAATGGTCCAGCAACCAAAGTACATCCTAAAAGCTCTATGGTAAGAACTCCACATGCGCAATCTGTGTCTGCACAATGCAAGAAAAATAGCTTTTTAGCTAAACTCTCTTCTTTCCACAAACTCCCTGTTGCCCTTGCGCAATCCACTGGGGGTAGTCATTTGGCTCTTCCTCCTACTCCACAAAACAAAGGAAAAGGCTATTTAGTCTTTCCTCAAACTTCCTCGTCTCACGACTTGGAAGACAACAGAGGAAAATGCTCTTTAGCTAACCCTTCATTACAAAATGGAAAAGGCCCTTTGGTCTTTTCTCAGTCTTCTTCGGTCTTTACCGTAGAAGATCAATCTGCACGTGCTTCGGCACCTGTCAATACAAGAATTCTTTCAAATAAGGGTTCTTCTTCCCTTTATGCTAAGAAAACTTGTACTGATCAAAGAGGAATTCTGCCTACCCCTGTAGCAGAATTTCAAGATCTCCCCACTCTCAAGATATCCCGGTCAAAATAAGAGAAACTACTAGTGTCTCAAACAGAAACCCCTGGGGGTGAATTTGCTGATCTAAGAAGGCCAACTTCGGCAAAATGTAAACAACCAATGCCAAAAGTAAACCTGCATCACAAGCAAACTTCCAGGATAAAAAATCCCAACACTTATGCCAATGAAGTGAGCACTTCCCTATACACTCAAGGGACAAAACACTTGAAGAATCGGAATCATGTTCCAAATGTTATCAAGGAACATATTCCTTAGACTTTTTCTCGTATCACTATGGTTCCTGATCTCAGGGAACATCTTAGACAAAAGCGTGACAACATCCCAACATCTATAATTCAACCCTCTGATCATCATTACAATCACAAAGTCATCATTCAATGTTGTTGTCAAACAACAAAACGATCTGTCTTCGATCGTTTGGACTTTGTGGACTCAGAACCAATGTCAGAAGATGAACTATTGTACGCTTCTGTCAATATGGAATCCCGAGACACTGGGGGTAAGAAGTGTTCTAAGCACGGCAAATCTCGCCGTCCCAGTCAACGGTATCTAGATCTACTCCAGGAATCTTCTGAAGGAGTATTTCAACATACTCGATCCCGAAGCCGAGAAACAATCGGTCAAAGGAATTTTCATCCTTCCAGTCCTCTCTCTACTTCTCATCCAGAAGATGATTCCTTCTCTGACTATGATGCCTACAGTAAGAGTTCAGATCGAACAATGTCTTCCACTATACCAAGAGAGGTGACGGCTTACACTGTCACTGATGATCCTGATGCTTCTAGCTCATCTAATCAAGACCAGCGGATAGTGGCACTGGAAGACAAGCTGAAGACCATGGCTGAAATGGTCGCTAGTATGTATTCTATCATGGCAGCTTAACATGCAGTACCACCAACTGTACCAGCTGTAAGTCCTGAAATTATAGCATCGTCGGTGCCCGTCAATGCAGGACTGGGGGTAGTCTCTCCTCAAATACCTCCTGTGCAAGTTCAACCCACACCAAGTCAATCAGGTGCTGGGGGTAGTGCATACCATGCTGTTCCTCCTCCTCATACTCTGTCTCGACCTGTTCCTTCTTCATCTTCTGAGGATGCTAATGAAGCGGTCAAGCTCTTGCGATCTCAATTTGAGGCCTTTAAGGAGAAAGAAAATTTGCAAAGACTGGGAATCAAGCAGCCCTACCCAATTGAATGGAAGAAAGTCCCCTTTCCTCCAAAATACAAGATCCCTACAATTGCATAATTTGACGGCAATACCTTGACAATTCAATTTATCAATCACTTCGAGGTGATGACTGTTCAACTCCAACCTAATGACGCTCTTCTTACCAGAGTGTTCGTCGGCTGTTTAGCAGGCGTAGCATACGATTGGTATAGAAGCTTGCCAGATGGTTGTATCACTTCTTTCTCTGGTCTCAAACAAATCTTTTTAGAGAGATTCTATGAGGGAATCAATGACGTGACTATGTCAGCCCTCAACAAAATTAAGCAAAAGCATAATAAAACCGCTGAAAGTTTCATTGAGAGGTTCCGTCGAGAAGCCTTGAAGATGCCTCCAGGAACTCCTACTGCCATAACTATTGATACCTGCAAGGCAAATCTTTTGCCTATCATTAGTATGTGGACTGGTTCAACACAGTTTCAAGACTGGCCATCCTTCATCGTCAATGCTAAATCAGCAGAAGTTAGTGCTGACAAGTTCAAGCAATTGGGGGTACATATGTCTAATCCCGATCGGAAGGAACATCAAACATCAAGCAGCGGTAATTGCCAGAACAACCGCAAGAGCAAAGAAACTTTGAACATCAACTTACAAAGTAAAGAATCTTTGGCGGTCAATGTAGCTCCACCTGCGTCTACATCCACTCCTTCTGTATTTCCACCGAGGGAACCTCGTCCTAAAGTAGAGTATTCCTTTGATGAGAATGATACTGCAAGCATCTTTGATTGCTTACTCAAGAGTAATAAGATCCAGCTTCCCGACCCAAAGAAGCCTGATGAAGTCGGTAAGACCGATCACCCAAAATACTGTGTCTACCACAGGTTCGTCGGACATCCTACTCGAGCATGCTATGTGCTCAAAGGCAAAATCCAAGAGCTGGTCAACGCTGGTGTCGTCACTCTACAACAAGATGAAAAGACCGTGACTGCAAACATGGTCTCGGTACAATTCGGTGACTTTCCTCCGCAGATGGTGCAACATGGCTTCATCCCTATTCCCAAAGCCACTCTTGAGATTGAGAATCTCCCTCCTCCTCAAAATGAAGGCCTCGTCCCCTTATCTCTTGATAATGGCGAGATTCTGTGGATCCATCCCGATCTTGCTTCAGAATTTGAAGTCTCCTCTTCCAAAATGAAAGATCGCTCTAAAGGCAAGACAAAGACTTTCAACATGGTGTCCTTTGACCCTATAAATAAAGAAGAAATCCTGATGGGCACCAGATCAGGGAAAGCCTATTTACGAAAAGTTTCTGAGGTTCAAGAGAATTCTGCTTCCTCTTCTGAATCTACTCCAGTGCAGCCTGCTTTCACTGAAGAGATACCTTCTACAGCATCACCAGTTGTAGTATCTATTCCTCCCAAACCAACAACAGCTGACAAGGGCAAACGACAAGTTCGCTTCGAAAAACCTCTGAAGAAGTCATCTCCTACAGGACTTGAAAAGCCTTACAACTTCGACATTTTGGCTCAATTAGCCAATACACCAGTCAGATTGTCATTTTTCGAGCTCTTACGCCTCTCTAAAGAGACTCAAGAAACTCTAAGTGAAGCCTGTTACAAGCAGAAACTTGTCTAACTTTTCTTAAGAAGCCGAAAGTAGAACCAGTCTCTTGCCTTCATTGTCATAGTGTGTTGGAGTTAATTCCAAACATCACCTTCACGCAGGACGATATGCTGCTGGAGGATAATCGACACGACCGTCCTTTATATTATACAGGATACGTCGATTCTATGAAGGTTGATCGTCTCCTAATTGATCCAGGATCTGCTCTCAGCATCATGCCAAAGACTATGTTAGATACACTGAAGATCCCTGTGCATAGTCTTTTCGGCACAATCACTACCATTTTAGGATTCAATCAAGGAAAAAGGGAACCTCTGGGCAAGATTCGCCTGAAACTCCAAATAGGCAATCTTCGTACTAAGGTTACCTTTTACATCATTGACAATCATGGTTGTTCATATAATGCTCTATTGGGGAGGCCATTTTTACATGAGCATAATATTGTTCCCTCAACTCTTCATCAATGTTTCAAATATGTTGATGATAATGGAGAGGTCAAAAAGGCGATTGCTGATCTTTATCCATTCAGAGGCGTCAAAGCATATTGCAACGACGCTCGCATGTACAAGGAAGAATTTATGAAGGTTGTTCTATCTCTAGACACTGAAGAAGAGCAAGAAATAATACCTAAAGAAACCCTCATCATACATGTCAAAGGGCGGGTTTCTCATCCCCAATCTTCTAAATCACTGGCTATTCACTTGCCAGTCCAGAAGCAATCAATTGATCCAAGTCAAAGGAAGCTCACCTCTTCTGAGCCACTTGTTATTGACTTACGTCGTAACAAGGATAAAAAGCAGCTCACTTCTTCTGAGCCACTTGTTATTCATAACAAGGACGAAAGGGAGCTCACCTCCTCTGAGCCACTTGTTATCGATCTACGTCGTAACAAGTCCAATCCTCCTCCACGTTCTTCTTCTCCCTCTCTTATAATCAATCTGACCAAGTCTGCTAAGACTAAAGGTCATGCTGTAAATACCAGTGTACATATCAATGAAAAAGCATCTACTTTCCAGTATACTGATGTCATTTTTTATACTAAATGCTATCTAGACATGTTAGAAAGCTTTCGATCATTTACAATGGGAGCTGTACAAACTCTTTAGACTGAAGTTTCATTTGAACACTCAGATGAATCGTATTTTGTCGTTCCTTCTCGGAAAAAAGGCGAGAGTCCAATACTTTTTAGTAAAGGACCAGAATAGAAATTCAGCTATACGGATGATAGCAAGATTAACGATACCGGACATCTTCAACTCCGTCGTTATAGTCAACAATCGAAAGACATCATCCGGAAGATGGGTTACGATTTCAAAAGTGGCCTCAACTACGGTAAAGGAAGACGAACTCCTATCCGTACAGCTGTTCCAGAAGGAAAGTCAGAGATGTATTACAGCAAGACCAAAAGAGGTCTCAGATATGCTTCTCCTCCGGTGTTATCCCCAACAGTCTCTGAATCTGATAGCGACGAACGTTCTAACTCTTCTGATTCCAGATCGTAGGATTCTGACACCAGCATCGGTCAAGTTCATCGGCTGATCGTATCTTCTAACATGGTCACCGCTGAATTTCCAGAAGATTATGACGAAGATATCGAAGATTATCCCGAAATTGATCCATGGGCTCAAAGGATGGATAACCAATGGGAACTTCGATTCGAACAAAGAGAACCTCCTACCGAAGATCAACTAATCCAAGTTGATGTAGGACAAAGCGGGTCACCTCGTCCAATATTCATCAGCAAGAATCTTTTCAAAGCTGATAAACAAGAATTAATTCTTCTTATTCAAGAATATATAGATGTCTTTGCCTGGAGCTATGAAGATATGCCAGGTCTAGATCCCAAAGTTGCTACCCACAAACTGAATATCATGCCTAATGCCAAGACAGTCAAACAGCAACAACGGCGATTCAAGCCAAAAATGATGGACGCAATCGATGACGAAGTCAAAAAGCTCATCGCTTGTGGATTCATTCGAGAAGAACAATATCCTGATTGGGTAGCAAACGTTGTTCCAGTCCTGAAGAAAATTGGCAAAGTTCGAGTCTACATCGACTTTCGGGATCTCAATGAAGCTTGTCCAAAAGATGAGTTCTCTCTCCCTATCACGGACGTCATGATTGACAACACTTATGGGTTCGAGCGAATATCCTTTATGGATGGATTCTCCGGATACAATCAGATTCTGATGAATCCCGAAGATGAAAAACACACGTCTTTTCTCACTCCTCCCGGTGTCTATTGCTATACTGTAATGCCATTTGGTCTCAAGAATGCTGGTGCAACTTACCAACGAGCTATGAGCACCATCTTTCGAGATTATCTGCACAAAAATGTCGAATGCTATGTTGACGATATCGCCGTCAAAAGTCGTAAAAAGGAAGATCACATTCAAGATTTGAGAACAATCTTTAATGTCATGCGCCAACATCAACTCAAGATGAATCCCACCAAGTCATTCCTGGGTGTCTCTAGTGGTAAATTTCTTGGCTTCGTCATTACCTCTAAGGGTATACACGTGGATCCCGAGAAGATCAAAGCCATTCAAGAGATGTGTCCTCCACGCAATCTAAAAGAGCTACGAGGATTTCAAGGACGACTTGCGTACATCAGGAGATTCATTTCGAATTTGTCTGGACGCTGCAGACCATTCACTCAACTAATGAAGAAGGGTGTATCTTTCGTTTGGATTGAAGAATGTCAACGAGTATTCGAAGATATAAAACGATATCTCATGAACCCACCAATTTTAGTGCCACCTATCTCTGGCATACCATTCTTAATATACGTCTGTGTAATGGATCATTCATTGGGTGCTTTACTTGCCCAAAAGAACAAAGAAGGTCATGAACATGCTATCTACTATCTCAGTCGTACTATGATTGGTGCTGAACACCGTTATAGTCTGGTCGAAAAAGAATGCTTAGCTCTTATGTTCGCTGTGCAAAAGACTCGGCATTACATCATTAGACAATCTATTCATTTCATATCCAGAGTCAATCCTCTTCGGGTACTCATGAAGAAACCCAGCACTCTTAATTCTCGGCTGGCGACATGGGCCATTCTGCTAGCTCAATATGACATGACATATGTTCCACAAAAGTCTGTTAAAGGTCAAGTGTTGGCAGATTTCTTAGCTGCTCATCCTGTTCCAGAAACATCCAAACTCTATGATGAAATTCCAGATGAGACCTTGGAAATCAACATGATCTCTGAAGAATTTCCTACAAGGCGTTTATTCTTTGATGGTGCATCCAGAATCGGACCAAATGGTATCATTGTCGCTGGAGTAGGAGTTGTCCTTATTTCTCCAGACGGGTCAACTATTCAAAGAGCCTACTCTCTAAATGAATCTTGTTCTAACAACGTAGCGGAGTACAATGCTCTACTTATTGGCCTTCAGCTGGCTAAATAATTGGATGTCGAATATCTCGAAGTCTATGGTGACTCTAAACTGGTTGTTAATCAGGTTAGAGGAACGTATGAAGTTCGTCATCAAGATCTGGTGCCTTATCATGAAGCAGCGATCAAACTGGCTATATCATTCAAAGCCTTCTTCATCGATTATGTTCGTCGTGCTTGCAATACTGAAGCAGATGCATTAGCCAATCTTGCAGCAGTTTTAGCCATCCCTATTAAAAGACAGCAGGTGGTGGTTGTGTCAAATCGAGAATTGTTTTGTGTAGAAAATAATTGTAATATTGAGTTCAGTAACTTTGCTGAGGTCAATGTTATAAATAAAGACTGGAGAGTTCCCGTCACCGACTTTATAGTTCATGACATACTTCCTGAAGATCCTAAGGAAGCTACGAGTATTCGTCGACGATCTCTTCGGTTCTATTACAATCAAACCACCAAAACTCTCTATCGGCAGGCTTATGACGGTCTTCTCTTGCGCTGTCTCGCCGATGATGAAGCAAAGCAAGTACTGCGTGAAGCTCACGATGGCGTCTGTGGAGCACATCAACCAGGTCCTAAATTATAAGATCGTATTCGACGCATGGGTTATTACTGGCCCTCTATGGTATCAGATGCCATCGAATATGCACGGAAGTGTCGAGCTTGTCAAATCCATGCAGACTTCATTCATCAACCTTCAGAATTTCTGCATCCGACTGCTGCTTCTTGGCCTTTCGAAGCTTGTGGCATGGACGTCATAGGTTCTATCAATCCTCCTTCTTCTAGAGGACATCGATTTATTCTAGCAATCACCGATTACTTCTCCAAGTGGGCTGAAATTATACCTCTGGCTGAAGTTAAAACCAGCAGCGTCATTAACTTCGTCAAACATCATGTTATCTACAGATTTGGTGTACCCCGAAGGATCATACATGATAATGGACCACAATTCATCAGTCAAAAGTTCACAAGATTTTGTGACGATCATCGGATTGATAATGTCGCTTCGACAGCTTATAATCCTACCGCTAATGGTCTAGCTGAAGCCTTCAACAAAACTATCATCAAGCTCCTGAAGAAGTTTGTATCTACTAACAAACGAAACTGGAGTGAAAAGTTGGGCGAATGTCTTTGGGCTTATCGAACTACAGTCCGTAACCCTACAGGTTGTACACCTTTCTCTTTGGTGTACGGCTGTAAAGCAGTTCTACCTTTGGAACTCCAAATCCCATCCTTAAGGATCGCTATTGCCAATGAGCTTGCTACTGAGAACAACGATCTTCTTCGACTTCAGGAATCAGAAGCACTTGACGAAAAACGGATAATGGCTCAACAACATATTGAGTTATATCAGGCTCGTATATCGAAGACTTTCAACCGTAAGGTTAAAGTCAGAACCTTCCAGAAGGGAGAACTTGTTCTAACAGTCAGACGTCCTATGACTATGACTCATATGAGCAAGGGTAAATTCGATGCGAAGTGGGAAGGACGCTATATTGTAAGCAAAGTTTTCTCAAACGGAGCTTATCAACTTACTGAGCTAGGCGGTCGAATTGCAATGATGCCTATCAATGGCAAATTCCTTAAAAAATACTATGCATGAATGTAAAAGAGACTATTTATAAATATTATCAGACAAATTTATAAATAAAAGTCGATTTTATTTCATGAATAATAGTACAATATCATGGAAGGTCACTATCATCCTTCTCAATCTTGGGACGCGGGCCACTACCGTCCTTATCAAATATATAATCAGCGAAAGAGTCGAGCACATCATTGCTCGACCTCACCAGAAATTGGCAGGCGGCCAGTCGTTTAGCTTCTTCTTCTTCAGTCTTTCCTGGTTCAAGCAAGAAGTCCAGGATATCCTTTGGTGGCTTGGGAGCAGTGGAGCCTTCACCTATTTCTGTCTTCGGCAGAGCTGACTTGTCCAGACGTTCTTCAGTACTCTCATCAACCTTTGGGGCGATTCCAGCCTTCTTCGAAATATCTTTGGAAGACATTATAAGCAGAGAAGAATGATGTTGATTATCCCACTCAAAAGTTCTGTTCTATTTATAAATAGTTGGCTACAAAGATCGAAGCAACGCATCTTTCTCAAGATACATTCATCCGATGGTTTGTCCATTTATTACATTCATCCGATGGTTCGTCCATTTATTACATTCATCCGATAGTTCGTCCATTCATTAACATTCATCCAATGGTTCGTCCATTCATTTCGTTCATCAGACGGTTTATTCGTTCATTTCCCTATTTTGACGGTTCATCCATTCATTTCGCTATTTGACGACTTGCTCGTTCATTTATCATCATCCAACGGCTCGTCCGTTCTTTACATCCATTTGACGATTCATTTTGTTCCACTCGACGATTCATTTCGTTCATTCGACGGTTCGCCCGTTCATCCCGACGATTCATTTCTTTCATTCGACGGTTCGCCCGTTTATCACGATAATTCATTTTGTTCATTCGACGGTTCGCCCGTTCATCCCGACGATTCATTATCGTTCGTTATTCATATTAGCAACTTGTTATTTTTGATTAAGTTGTCCATTGAAATAGTCATATTCGACAAATTATATTCTGCTATGTCCACATTACCTCTGAGCAGATATAATGAATATAATTATTTTTCTAAATCAAGAAATATATCATGTCCTGTACCTCTGAATATATTTTATATTTTTATTATTTATATCTGAACAAGATATACAACAAATAATAGATCCACAGCAAAATGTCTTTTTATTTAATCAAAACTAAAGACATTACAAAACATCCACATTTCAGAAATATGAAGATACAAAGAGTCTTTTTAGACTGGTGGTTTTGTCAAATTGGTGATCTGCTGCTTAAGAGTTCGCAGTCGCTCTTCACGTGACTCCGTCACTCGTCTTTTGGCCTCTTCCATCCCAGATACGTCGTTGAAAGTTGGCATGGTTACCATCCGGCGAGTAACTTCGGCATGATGAGCTACAGCATACTCATCTCTCTCTTTGGTCAAAGCATTGAGTTGTTGAATAGCAGTCTGATGTTCAACAACTTTACTTTCTAACTCCTCTTGAAGGCGGGCAATCTCTGCCTTCAAATCAGCGATTCGCCTTTCCTTTCTTTCAGCAACCAATGATACAATCTCTACTTTAGAGTTATACTCAGCAGACTGAGCAGCAAAAGTATCCAAGAGAGTTTGGAGATTTACTCTTTCAACTGCGGCCTCTTGAGACATTCTTTCAAATTCAGCCTGTATCAAAGGCTCTAGTTCTCCTCTGTTTAGCTCCTTGTAGCTCTTGGTGGAAGTTTCCAGCTCATCCAAAATATGTTCAAGGAATGTGGCCTGACCCTCATCGCCTTGTAGACGGATGGCATTTATCAGGAAAGAGGTTGGAGTTTTAACTGTGTCAAAGTCGACATCCTCCTTCTCCATTACCCTGTTTATCAGAGGCCCCAATGAATCAAAGAAACATCTTGTAAAGGAGCCTACGACAAACTGGTTGGTCGCCACAGCACCAGGAGTGGCAGCTACTCCTGAAGAAGATAAAGGTGCAGGATATTTAGGTTCTTGCGCTCGGACGGGTGGTTCTTTAAACAGGGGAGCCGAGGTTAAGCTGGATTCTTCTCTTGGTTCTTCTGCAAAACAGATGAACTCAATCATTTTTTGCTTGATATTTACCACTATCAAAGAGATCAAGAATAAAAGTAGCCTTACCAGTTACAGGCTTGTCAGTTGTTGGGACAACTTCCAATCTAACAGAAGTAGCCTCAGACATAATCGCCTGGCTACTACCTGTCTCTGAACCACAAGTCAAATGTCGACTGCTGCCAGCTATTGGTGTTGCCAGCACGATATCCATACATGCAACAGGAACTGACGAAGATCCAAGTTCTGCATGGATAAAGATGAGAGATGTCAGTTATCAATCTATATAAAAAGATTGTTAAATGTCATTCTATACCTTGGGAAGCAACAGTAGGAGTTTCCTCTGCAGCTGTTTCCTCGGTTGCTGTCTTTTCTGGAGATATCTGTACCTCAACATCCTTTTTAGGATCTAAGGTATCATCAACAATTTCGGGAGCCACCTCCTCAGCATCATTCTCAGGATTCAGAGTATCATCAGCAACTTCAGGAGCTACTTCCTCAATGTCCTGATCAGGATCCATTGTGTCATTAGCAGCTTCTTCATCACCCTCTTCTGATGAAGAATTATGTTCATCCTCGTTACCCTCTGGTACTTCTGCAATGGCAGATGTAGTAGCTTCAGCAAGATAATCACCAAAGTCATAGCCATCCAGTGCCGCAATCATCTCACGGTCTTCTTCCTCACGAAGAGTTCTTAGAGTAGCAGGAAGTTGGGTAGTATCTGCTGCCGGTAGAGGAGATTGCAAAGCTGTCTGCTATGTTTCTATGACATCTGGTCTGGGCTCTACGGCCTCATCTCTCTGACCAGCTTCTTCTCTGGTCTTCGTTACATCAATCCTCTGTTCTGGACTTTCCTGGGCAGGTGTTGGGGATGCCATTGTTACTCCAGCAACAGCACTAGCCACGGTTGAAGACAGAATGGACCTCGGAGGAGTAATCGTCTTCTTTCTTCGGTGAGCCAACTTCTTTCTATGAAGAGGTCTTTCCGGACTCTCTACATTTATAACTTTCTCTCGCCTCTGGAGAGAAGTAGGAGTTGTTGCTTCTGGTGGAGTCGACTCGACTAATTGTCGAGATTGAGATCTAGTAGTCACTCTCTCGGAAGAGTGTTCCAAGATCAGTTTCTTCTTAGCAGCTGGGGAGGAAGGTGGTTCCCTCATTCTTTTTCTCTCCTTGGCCGGAGATTTAACAACTTTCAGAGAAATCCTCAATGGTGGATTGATCTCCTCTGGGAAGTCTGCTTCTCTTGAAGCTTCCAAAGGATTATCTGCCGGTTCAAGCTCTTTATCATTATTTGGAGCTATTGTAGCAGTGGCTCCTCTCTTCAGACGTGTCCCTGTTGCAAAGTTATCAACAAGGCTAAAGTTTTCAGCAAATGTATTTGCTGATATATAAAAAACTGAATATGTAGACAACATCATTGGGCCTTGATTATTTCTTGGTAGCATCGAGAACATAGCTCTTGTGTCTCGAGCGTTGTAGTAGGCCTACGCTCTGGCACCATCGATCAAATATCCCTTTTCTTGTAGACAAGTTATGGCATTGTCTACATGGAACTGGTCATAACCGAATTGGCGGGCAAAACGGCTTGGCAAATATGGCTCGAGATAATATTCTTCTTCAAATCTATATACTAAGTGAGATGGTCTGATTGTTCTCAGCCATTCAAATACAGATCGACCCAGTGGTTGTCTTCCGAAGTTAACTAAATTTGTGGACATGTTCTCATATCCGGCTGGAGGAGGAGTACAGAAGAAGTTCCATCCTTTTCCAAGGTTTAATGCACGTCTGCAATCTCTCAGACTTGTGTATATCCATTTGCTCTGAGAGAATCTTCGCAGAAAGCTGCCGCCAACTGCTCCCATGGCGGGGTGCATCAGTGACGGATGGTGTAAGAGCAACCATCCGAATAAATAAGTGTAAGGCAATTCCAATCTAGGAAAGCTATCCTTATCTTCTTTACACTTCAACATGGAGTCTACATACAGACGAAGACCTGCATTTATTCTACAGGTCATCGCTGATAGTAAATCTATCCGGTAGCCGAAGACTAACCGGACAGCAGCAAAAAGAACACCGCGGTGGAAGCGATCTACAGCACTTGCTCCGGGCACTACGAACCGACGAAGCCAGTACGTCAAAAATCCTGCTAGCTGGGCTTCTTTAGACATGGATCTATAGCCCATTCTTATAAAGCTTTCAACAGTATCTCCAGTCTTGAGCGGAGGGTATTGGTGGTCATCAGTGACTCTAATATCCAGTTTCTTGCTTTCTTTCATCAAACCCATCACTTCGCTATGACTGAAGCATTCAAAGAAAGTTGGGTTGCAAGCATCATGTTCCTTAACCTTTTTCTCGATGATATGCTTAAGGAATAGATAAGGTAACCATTTTGATGTGTAACAAGTGCCCAGAAGACCAACTCTTATAGAGCAGCGAGCATATGTTGTAGTGGTATAGCAGTTCGTCAAAAACTGCCACCATCTCGATATTCTCTCGACGTAGTCTATCTAACTCGTCGTTTGTCGGAACATATTCCTCATAAGGAAGATCTCATGTTGGTAGGCATGAGATATACTTCATCTCATGAAGGGCCAATCCAATTTTCCCAAAGGGCGTCATGAATGTCCCTGTTCTATAGTTATACCTCTCTGCCAATGCCAGAAACAGATAAGAATTTAGGTAGAATCCATATACAGTAGCATATATCGTATCATAAAGATCAATCTCTTTCAGCTTTGCTTCAAACTGGACCAATATCCAGTTTTCTATACTACTCCATCTCCTGGAATCTGGAGTCACTAGACCTGTTAGCCGGATATCTTGATCTGGATATCTCCCCTCGGCCTTCGCAAATTCATTTACAAATATCGGAACTCTAACTGGTAGCAGTAAGGAAGAGTTCTCTGGAGGAATGCAACTTGGCTTCAATCCTCTAAGCACAGTGCTGTAAGTCGCAGAGGTGCTATAAAACATGTCTATGTTATTTAAGCCTTTCTTGGCACAAATCTTCCCTGTTCTTGCTTGTTGGAGGGGAGTAATGTCCCATTCCATCTTCCTGGGATGGCTGGCATGGGCATATCGTGCCAGAGGGAGGCATCTAGCAATGTCCGGTAACAAAATCAGCTTCTCCTTCTTTTGGAAAATTCTTTGCTCAAAACGAAGTCTTGGCTGAGAACTCTTCTCAATGGCTTCACCAAACAGAAATAATGGTTTTTAATGAGTGACGACATTAGCAGACTGCAAGAGTTGCCCGTTCATCAGACTCAGCAAAGTCTCATTATCTTGTGCTGTCAGTATGGCCTGACGGGAGGATGGCAGAGCATAGTGCAGGAAGAGAACATGAGACAAGTCTTCTTTATATTCTGACTCAGAGAGAGTTCCCACAAAATGTTTGTTTGCCATTGATTGTAAAAGTACAGAACAATTATCGGAGGACTGAACTCAGACTCACAATACAAACTCGCTTGTACAAAGAAAGCCTAGGGACGAAAACCTAGGTATAGCAATCTAAGTACAATTGTTTATTTTAGATTCTGGGGGTGACGATAGAGGCTCGGAAAGGCGACGGCAGCCCTGCCTTACTCCTTGGACGATCGGTACGCAGCCTTGGCTCCTTGTGAAAAGATGGTTGGCGTTGACGAAGAAGTGCTCCTTTTGCTCCTCTGTTGCTCTCTTGACTTCTCTCCCTCTCTCTGAGTATTTTCTCTCTGACTCTGTATTTTTTATTCTTTTGTTGCCGATCCTTTGCAAAGAAAATGATGATGGCTATTAATAAGAGTGGAGTATGATCATTAGGGTTTGCTAATGATCATTCGTTTGGAATGTCGGTGCTCCTCCAATCTATCTGAACCCTTGATCCTGATTACAATGAATCTCGGCCATTAATGTGGATATCACCGAATCTCGTGAGCAATTAATGTTAACTGCTTTAAATCTTCATGATTGATGATTGATTATACCAATACCCGATTGCTCGCCACGTGTCCCATTGGCTTGATGATAAATGATATGCCTTGATCTCAGTAATTATGATGATGATGTCAAATATATTTGTTGAGATTTGGTTAAATCCTTGATTGATCCGATGCCACGTGTTTTGATTGTGGGTCCTGTCAGAGCCGCATAGGGTGGGCAACACTTGAACCGCAGGAAGGTACTCTTCGTAAACCGCATAGGACAATGCTTCATCGAGCCGTAAGGAACGAACTCTCAATGAGCCGCATATGCGTAGTCTTTGCGAGCCACATGAGCCAGCATTGTATTGAGCCGCAGGGGCTGAGATCTCAGTGGGCCGCATATGGCTGATTTCTGCTGGCCATATAGAGTGACTTCTTCGTGAGCCGCATGGAGCTGTTCTCTATCTAAGCCGCATGAGAGTTGCTACGTGGCAACCTAGGATTTCTGACGGATCGGGTCAGAGATCTTCTTCTTTTCCCGAAAAGTCTGTCATTATGGCAGAGCCATTATGACACTTTATGTCAGAGCCGTCACAGTCATCGAGTCGTGCCAGAGCATTAAATGAGGCCACTACTCAAATGGCCAGCTGTAGGGAAGGATCACAGGGGACACGTGGCATCGATCGAGCCGCATATTCCTGTTAAACCGCATGTACTCGCGAGCCGCATGAGACTGAGAGTCTTCTTTTGAACCGTATAAGACAGCTCCCATATGAGCCGTATGGGCTTCATATCCGGAGCCGCATGGACCATTATTCTGATATTTTCCATGCTTCTATAGGACTCCCTTTAAAGTTTTCAATTTGTAAAATTGAAACACTTTGAATAAGATGCATAGCCCCATTCATGCCGCATAAGTGTCCCAGCCGCATAGATTGATCTGTCCGCATAGGTTCTTTGCCACGTGTCCTGACCACGTGTGCAAATCTTCATTAAATGCCCTTGATTTGATTTAACGCCGCCTTTTGGGGGAGGATCCCAAGGGTCGGTTTTGCCTTGACCGAAGCATTTTGCCTTTATCTTTTGAGGCGACACATAATCCGAGGTGTCTGTTTACTTTTATGGGTCTCTTTTGCCTATAAATAGAAGTCTTCTAGTCTCTTGGGGGTTCTTTTACCTTCTCTCTTTGTTCGAATTCCCTGTTGCCATCTTTGCTCTTCGTTTTCTTCCTTTAACGACCGACGATGGCTCCCAAGAAGGCTGTTGCGTCGAAGGCCGCAAAGGGTAAGGCAGTTGCTTCTACGTCGACTGTAGCGACGAACGTGGTCACTCCTCCGCCGGTTGCTGTGCGTCCTATTCATCCTGACGTTCACCCGCCTATCGCTGGTAAGGGTCGTCTGAAAAACCCTAACTGTTGCCATGGCTCTGCTGCATACTTTATGCACAAGCCGCATGTACGAGGCTTTATCGATGTGACCGCATGAGCCCTTCGCCTCATGGGTCCGTATGAGCTTGTTATACTCGATCTGAGTCGCATATGTGTTTTCGATTTGGGCCGCATAAGTGTTGCTCACTTTTTGAACCGCATAAACTCGTCTGCTCACATCAGCTCGCATGAATCTGGCTTCGTAGGCGTGCTTAACCTGAACCTAATGGGTCTATAAGCTCGTCTGAATTTGAGTTGTATGGACTCGGCTAACTCGGAGCCGCATGAGGCTATGATGCACCGAACCGCATATACGTATCTAATGCTGAGCCACATGAGGCTGTAACAAGCCGAGCCGCATAGACTCAGATGATCTTTCCAATGCTTCTGTTTTTTGACTATCTTCTAACCTCGTTTCTTTCGTATTTCTCCAGTGAACCTGCCCGTAAATCCTGCTGGAGAGCTTATAGTGGGTTCGAATCAATTCGCCCTGGGCGTGCGTCTTGATGACTTAATTAGGCATGTGTCGAATCAATTCCCTACTGATGAGCCTTCGGAGAGGTTGAAGGCTATTGAGAATCAGACCCTCCATTACCTCTGTTCCATGATGAATACTGGGAAGCTGGATGGAAAATACCTGAAGCCTTTGTTCCTTTTTGGTGATGCTTTAACCATCATGAATCGTCGAGTTCTAGAGATTTCCGAGGACTGGAATTTTTCTTTGGATGGGGTGGCAATCCATATTCCTCTCATGGAACGTCATTATCCTTTGTCATGGTTCAATATGGTATTGCTGGACCGGAAGATGGTGTGTAACTTAACTTCCACTCAATCAGGAATGTTGATGGGCAACATCCATTATAATCCGAATATGCAGTTAGCGTATGCGGGTAAGGATTTCGTCCTCCGGTATATGATGGGTCTGGCCCCGGGCTCTTTCATGAATGTATACGGTCCCAATTTCACACTTACTCAAGCTGATACTTTCCTGAATCGGCTTGTTCGCAAGAAGTCTTATCCTGTTGGTAGGCTGGCGCTGTCGAACTGGATAAACCCTACCTCTACGTGGGCCCAGTTGACTACTTGGGTTTTGCAGACCTATGGAGCATTCTTGCGGGAGGTGGGGCTTTACCATGCCATTCGGGGCACTTGTCACGGGCTTCCCATTAATAAACCACTGTTCGTAGCGCTCTTGGAGATGTATAGCCAGCGAACGGGGACATTCTTTGCACCAGTAGGGGAGCTGGGGCTTGCTCTTCACGAGATATATACTGTCTCTAAACTTCCATGGGGGAATGAGCCTTTCGAGGTGTATACCCCGTCAAATGAGGAGTTCGAGGCCTTGGACAGGCAACTCCCGGGTTCTGTTGCGGTGTATCGGGAGTTGTTGTGCCACCATAGTGCTTGTCATCAAATGGCTATAAAAACGATGGATAGCTCTGAGGGGACCGCTCCCCATACCACATCCTTGATTAATTATCTTTTTAGGGTTGATCCTTCTGGTGAAGTTACTCCCCGAGCCCCTCGAACGTATGCAGAGGTAAGGGATCTGATGTCCAATGTCAAAAAGTTGCGATCCAAGAGCGATATATTCGGGAGTCAAGCTGACTCTCTTAGTTATTTTCACTACGAGACCATACAGCTGTCGGAGAAGGCGCTTCTGGCTGGATTTTTAATGATATGGCTACGGAACTGCGTAGTCTCGGGCGGAGCGGGCTCTATCGAGAGGATTGGTCGTCATTTCATCCTCCCTGCCGTTAAACTAGTATTTGGAGTTAGGCTGGCCCTCCTTCCTGCTATGGTATGCAGTATACACCATGGTCTGCGGACATTCTCGTCCAAGGTTATTGCTCACAAGAAGACTTTGGATTTTGAGCACGGCCCTTTCACTACCTGATAGGGTGGTTGGCGATGCACTATAAGTCTTTGCTGGGACCTGGGATAGCGGAAGATGCTACGGCCGAAGATGCTTTCCTCTTTAAATGCCATCACCGGTCTTGGGAATACAACACTATGCCAGCTTGTCGGAGGGCGTTGGCGAGAGTGGATGGGTGTGACCTCTTTATGTCTGTTCCTCCTTTTTCTGATGAGGAAGTGAGAAAGGTACACCTTGATGGTACTGGACCTTCTCATTTTCTGTCTCCGAATATGCTTGCTTGGTTGCGCAATATCCGCCCCGCGCATCTGGTTTATCGTAACCGAGATAATGTGTACTTGGAGCCTTACCTACCTAGTAGGTTTTCCCGTCAATTTGGTTATAGCCAGTTGTTCCTTGATTGTCCCAACCCTTGTTTGGGTTTTGAAGGTAGCGTTCTTGACGGCGTCCGAGCGTGGAATTATTATGACGCTTATCATACTCGGGACAGCTTCTCGGTTCCCGATGCCAAGGCGCCGAGGGAAATTTTGTACGTGGCCGCTTTGTATCATGTTATGGCGAACAAGCCTCCTGTTAACTTCGATCCGAGTACCAGTTTCATCGTAGGTACTGGTTTAGAGGAGAAGCCTAAGGAGGCTAAGGCTAGAAAGCAACTGGCGCTCCAGATTCCTCTCCCTGAATCAGAACCTTCCGAGTCGGCTGTGGAGGAGGATGATAGCGAAGACTTCCTTTCTGGTGGGGATGAAGAAGTGGCGGATCAACCGCTTCCCCCACTCGATGAACCGGCAGAAGGTCCGCCGCTTACTACACAAGAGGGAGCAGTGAGAGAAGAACAACCTTCAGCTGTATCTGGTCCCACGCGTAAACGGGTCAGATACGAGTCTCCTGACAGTAGAGCGACCTTTTCCGTGAAGAGAGCTGCTGTTAGGTCTCGTGGAACACTTATCACCGAGAAGGGTGAAGGTGCATACGATGTTCCGGAGGTAAGTCCAAGTCAGAGTTATATCTTTGTTGTAGTTTTCTTTCCTCTCGGGGATATGACTTGATCATTTTTCTTTGTAGGCATCTGACGAACCAGGCTCTCCTGAACCATCTGCTGCCCCAGTAGTTGATCCGGCCCTTGCCGCTTTGATTAGCGACATGTGTGCCGCGGTCTTCTCTGCGGGGGCTCTCTCAGCGGTGGCTGAGGACTCCCAAGCTGCTGAGGCCCCAGTCCGGGGTGACAAAAGTTTCCTTGGGCCCATCTTTGAGATTCCTGCACTCTAGCAAGATGACACCATTCTCGGTGCATCCCCTCCCGAGGATGCAAGGGCGGATGAGTCTATTATTCCTGACTCGGAGGCTATTGGTGAAGAGGTTGTGATGGCTGCAGGCGAACCTCAGCCTCCACATTCCTCCACTGGTAAGCTGAGCCATATATTGACCACCGAGGGGGCTTATTTGCTCTATCAACATATCCTTCGGGTCAAGTCGATTCATGGTTGCCTTGGCCCTGCAGGTCCTGACTCTTTACCTCCTGCCGCGGATATTCTCGGAGAAGGCCCGGTCTACCGTGATCTGGGCAAAAGGAGCGTTTCTTTTCCTTCGTCATTGCATGTTGAGGGACATCCTGCCAGCTCTGGGCAGATGGGGATGGAGTTGGTGCTGGCCCCAGCCTCGTCTTCGACTGCTTATACGGCTCCGGAGATCGACTTCTCTACCCTGTCGAGCATCCAAATTCTGCGGGCCGCTGAAGAGGAATTGGCCGATGTTCAAGCGTCCTTCCGTGCAGAGTTGGTTTCTCTTGTGGCAGGAGCGGCAGATTCTGTCGCGACTTCTTTCGCGCTGCCAGCCACACTCCCGTTGACACCGGCTTCCTCGGAGGCTCTACACGAGGTGACGCAGGATGTGGTTGACAGCTTCTATCGTCACTTAGGGAGGGGTGTAAACGCTGTCGTGGAACGGGGGATCCCTTTTTCTCTATCTCTGCGGGAAGCTCGGGGCCAAATCGACACTCTGAAGGGTCTTCCTGGCGGGGTGGGGTTAGCCGCGCTCCTGGAGCCTAAGTTGACAGAGGCTGACCAGCTTGTGACCCAACTGCTGGCAGTACGGCAGGCTGGCTTGCCCGCTGCGATTGAACGGGAGCGGGGATTCCTGGTTGCTGCTCGGGACAGGATCAAGCTCGCTCGAGAAACTGCCGGGTCGGCTGTGTAGGGGGACCTTGACAAGTTCTCCGTCTCCTATGATCGACTGGGTCGTCGGAGTCAGGCTTGTAGAGCCCAGGAAGAATCTGCCTCTCGTGGAGTAGCCGACACGAAGGAGCGGATTCTTGCACTCCAGAAGGAGTTGGCCTTCTTAGAGTCAGAGCGGAAGGCTGCTCATGCCGAACATGAGTTGATTGCTCGGGAGGCCGAGAGGATTTCCCGATCTTCTGTCAACCTGGAGCGGGCTTTCAAGAAGTTTGAGGACAACTGGCGAGCCCATGCTCATCTGGAGGATGCGGCGGTGTTGAACCAGGAGGCGGAGCGCCGAGCCAAACAGAGGCTTGAGCGGTCGGTTGCCTTGATAAAGGACCGTCTCACGGCGTTATATGCTCCAGAGCAGTGATCCGCTTTCTGTCTTCTTCTTCTTCTCTTTTTTTTCCTTCTAATTTTTGTAAGGGGTGTGATCCCTGCTGATGTAGCCCTTTGATTTTTGAATAAATGAGCACGTTTCAACTCATCTTTTCTTTCTTGCACTTGCGATATTTGTGGAATTTGGACTTGCTGGGGAATTTATTTGTGGACCTGTTATCCTAGGCGTACCTTGGTTTTAGGTACGGATAACAGTTTAGATAGGATATCCGGAACAGCCATGGCAAAGTGGTCATGGATGTTCTCGGTACTTTAGAAGAGAGGGAATGCCGTAGAGCAGCTGGGCTCCCGGGGCATGGTAGGATAGTGAATTTGTGCTAAGAAGCTTATCACAAGAATATTTGTGGACCTATTATCCTTGGCGTACCCTGGTTTGGGATACGGATAATAGGGTGAAAGGAAAACCAACATATTTGCTCAGAGGTTATAAGGACATGGCAAACATGAGGGTTATACCGTGGAATCTTCCTGCTCAGAGGTAATGAAGACATGGCAGGGGAGGTTTCCCGGAAGATATTTGTGGTCAACGGCGGACATTTGTGGACCTATTATCCTTGTCGTACTCCGGTTGTGGGTACAGATAATAGGTCGAAAAAGAGACCGACATACTTGCTCAGAGGTAATGTGGACATGGCAAGCATGGAGGTTTCTTCGACGGAGCCTTCCCACTCAGAGGTAATGATGACATGGCAGGAGTGGGCTCAATGAAGAGGGGGTACACAGGACGACTCAGAGGTAGGAGAACGTGGAAGTCCTATGTGAGGGGCGGTTTGTTTTTGGTGGAAGTGAAAATGACTCAGAGGTGATGAGGACATGTCCATTTTCGGAAATTTGTGGATCGATTACCCTTTTTGTACACGGGGAGTGCGGGTACTGGATCATGAGGGAGGATCTCTTTCAGGAAGAAAGTTCAGAGGTATAATCATACGTAACTTACTATCTGAAAGAGTGACCGGAATGTGAGTTCAGAGGCACCAGCGAGTACATAACTCGGTAAATTAACATATTGGGAAAGCGGGAGTTCAGCGGCACCAGCGGGTACATGACTCGATAATTTGAAGGGGATGTAGGGGTGAGTTCAGAGGCACCAGCAGGTACATGACTCGATAATCTTGAAATGTTGTGGGTATGAGTTCAGTGGTACCAGCCGGTACATGACTCGATAATCTTGAAATGCTGAGGGTGTGAGTTCAGTGGTACCAGCGGGTACATGACTCGAAGACCCTGTAGCGAGTGTTGTTCAGACATAATATTTCTTCAGGAACTTGCCGTTGACGGGCAGCATGAGCAAGTCTCCATTTTGCTTTGCGAGGCGGTAAGCACCGTTGGAGAACACCGTCTCAATGATAAATGGGCCCTCCCACTTTGGCTGGAATTTGCCGGTGGTCTTGTGAGTCATGACCATTGGCCTCCGGACTGCCAAGACGAGGTCGCATACCTGGAATGTTCTGATTTTGACCTTCTTGTTGAAGGCTCCTGAGATGCGTGCTTGGTATAGCTCGATCCTTTGCTGAGCTAGAAGGCACTTTTCATCTAGGGCCTCTAACTCTTGCAGGCGACGTTGGTAGTTGTCGTCTGTCGTTAATTGATGTGTGAGGGCGACACGTAGTGAGGGGATCTGAGTCTCCAATGGGAGAACTGCCTCACTCTCGTACACCAGGGAGAATGGTGTATTCCCGGTGGCTGTTCGAACTGTGGTGCGATAAGCCCATAAGCATTCGTCGAGCTTTTCGTTCCAGTCACGTTTGTTGGAGGAGACAAACTTCTTGAGGAGTTTGATGATTGTTTTGTTGAAAGCCTCTGCTAACCCATTTGCTGCCGGGTTGTACGGTGTCGAAGCGACATTCTGGACGCGGTGCTTATCGCAGAATCGATAGAATGCATGGCTTGCAAACTGCGGACTATTATCATGAATGATCCTTCGTGGTAGTCTGAAGCGGTAGATAACGTGATGCTTAAGGAAGCTGATCACGTTTGAAGTCTTAACTTCTGCGAGTGGGACGGCTTCCGCCCATTTGGAGAAGTAATCAGTGATTGCAAGTATGAAGCGATGTCCTCGGGAGGAAGGTGGGGTGATTGGGCCAATGATATCCATTCCCCATGCTTCGAACGGCCAGGATGCTACTGTCGGATGTAGAAACTCCGATGGTTGGTGAATGAAGTCTGCGTGGACTTGGCAAGCTTTGCATTTTCTGGCATAGTCTATCGCGTCTGCCACCATCGTGGGCTAGTAGTAGCCCATTCGGCGAAGGCGATCTTGTAGTTTCGGGCCGGGATGATGGGCCCCGCAGACGCCGTCATGAGCTTCTCGCACAGCTTCTTTGGCTTCTGTGTTTGATAGACATCGAAGTAGTAATCCGTCGTAGGAGCGGCTATACAGCATTTTCGTCTCTGTATCGTAGAAGAATCTGAGGAAACGCCTTCTGATAGAAGTAGCTTCCTTTAGGTTCTCTGGGAGGATGTCGTAGACGACGAAGTCGATGAATGGCTGTCTCCAGTCTGGGGCATCATCGATCGTCTGGGCGGAATAACTTGCCACGAATTGCACATTGTTCTTGGGACAGACCAGTTCGTGGCCTATCATATCCACTGATTGGCGATCGTAGTTTAGAACTGCTAGGGAAGCGGCAAGACCAGTTAGGGCATCAGCTTCGATATTTCGAAGTCTGGGGACATGTTCGATGAAGAACCCCTCGAACGACGAGATGATGTCAATCGCTATTTGGTGATAAGGGATCATGTCTTCGTGGCGGACTTCGTACGAGCCCCGGATCTGATTGACGATTAATTGGGAGTCGCCGTATGCTTCAAGGTATTCTACCCCCAGTTCTCTTGCAAGTTGGAGGCCAATGACCAGAGCGTTATACTCGACCACATTGTTGGAGCAGGGTTCTGTGAGGGAGTAGGCGCGATTGATCACTAGCCCAGTAGGAGAAATTAATACTACTCCGACCCCAACGACGATGTTTCCCTTGGGTCCGGTTCTTGAAGCGCCATCGAAGAACATCCGCCATATATTATCGTGGGTGGCTGTATTCGAATCGGCGACCTCATCTGGGATCTCTTCTTATATTCTGGATGACTCCGATCCTGGGTGGGCTGCTAAGAAATCTGCCAGGGCTTGGCCTTTGACGGCCTTCTGCGGGACGAAGATCATATGATAAGGGGACAACAATATTGCCCATGTAGCGAGGCGAGAGCTGAGTGCCCCTGGTTTAGTCATGAGGACTCTGAGAGGGTTGACTCGGAAGATCACATATATGGTTTGCCCTGTGACGTAGTGCCGTGTCTTTTGAATGGCGAACACCAGGGCGAGGCACTCCTTCTCCACAGCGGTGTATCGATGTTCTGGCCCAATCATCATTCGGCTGAGGTAATATATGGCCTGCTCGTGGCCTGCGTCGTTGTTTTGTGCCAGCAGGGCACCAAGGGAGTGTTCCATTGCTCGTACGTAGAGCAGGAATGGTTTTCCAGGGACCGGGGCCACCAAAACTGGAGGATTTGATAAGTATTCCTTGATGCTGTCGAAAGCAAGCTGACATTCCTCATCCCATATGAATGAGACTCCTTTCTTTATGAGGTGTGTGAACGGTCGGCATAGTCCGGAGAGGTTGGAAATGAACCTTCTGATATAAGCTAACCTCCCTTGAAGGCCTCTGAGTTCGCGGAGATTTTTTGGGGGACCCATCTCCATGATCGCTTTTGTCTTCTCGGGGTCTACATGGATACCCTGTGCAGTGATGATGAAGCCCAAGAACTTCCCACTGGATACGCCCAAGAATGATTTCGTAGGGTTCATCTTCAGATTGTGGACTCGCATCAGGTCGAATACCGTCCTCAGGTCCTGAAGATGATCCTCTTTATGGCGACTCTTGACGACGATGTCATCGACATAGCATTCCACTGTCTTGCACAAATATTTTCTGAAAATGATACTCATGGCTCGCTGATATGTAGCACCGGCATTCTTTAGACCGAATGGCATGACTGTGTAGCAGTATGTGCCAATCGGGGTTTGGAATGAGGTGTGCTTTTCGTCGTCGGGAGACATCTTGATTTGATTGTACCCCGAGAATCCATCCATAAATGACATACGTTCAAAGCCGCATGTATTGTCGATCATGATGTCTGTGATAGGAAGGGAAAATTCATCTTTGGGGCATGCCTCGTTCAGGTTGCGGAAGTCGATGCAGATTCGAATCTTTCCATTCTTCTTGAGGACGGGTACTATATTGGCGACCCAATCAGGATGTTGCTCCTCACGAATAAAGCCGCTGGCTATTAATTTGTTGACTTCAGCTTCGATTGCGTCCATGATGCCTGGACGGAAGCGTCGCTGCTGTTGCTTGACCGGCTTCACATCTGGTCGAATGTTAAGTTTGTGAAGAGCGATATCAGGATTTAACCCTGGCATGTCTTCGTAGCTCCAGGCGAACACATCAATATATTCTCTGACAAGTTCTAACAGCGATTCCCGTTCCTCGTCTGTTAGGCTTTTACTGATGAAAATCGGTTTTGGAGAAGATTCGCTGTCGAGATCCACTTGTATGACCTCATCTTCAGTAGGGGGTTCTCTCAGTTCGAACCGCTTTTCCCATTGTGCGTCTAATTGCTGGGCCCATGGCTCTAACTCGAGAATTTCGGGGATGTCTTCGTCTTCTTCGTATGCGTCGGCAAATGCCATGTTGACCGACATGACTTGTCTGAATACATCTCCGATACTGGTATCTGAGTCAGAAGTTGGTGATCCGGTTGAATGTGACTGCCAGTCGCATTCTTCATCTGAACTTTCCGGGGTCGTGGTAGGCGTTACATACCCTAACCCGCCTCGAGTTTTGTTATAGTAGTTCTGTGGTTTGCCTGCCGGGGCTGGCGGTTTCAAAGGTAATCGTCGCCCAGTGCCATAGTTCAACCCCGGCGTCGTCTCCAGATTATACCCCTATTTCTGCATGAGATATTTGGATTGCAGGCTATAGAGATACAGATGCAGTCTTCCGATATCTGACCCGAGGTCGGCTTCTTCTATGGTGAGGGGATGAGGGTTGTTCGTCCGACCGAAGATGATTGGATGTTCTCCTCCCTCGACTATTCGGTAAGCGTCTTCTACTGGAGTAAGCTGGATTGCGGTGTACACATTTGTCACCTGTGTGTGTAGGTGATCGCCTATACCGTATTCCATAGCATACATCGTACATAGCTTATTGAGCTCGGTGTAGTTCAAAGATAACCCTTTATTGATGAAGTAAGGTATCTTTTCTAGGGGGATTACATCATCAGCGGAGGGGACATTAGTGTGGGCAGCCACATACTTGGCTAGCTCTGGTTCCTCTTCAACTACCCCCTGTGTGAACGAAGACTGAGAGGACGACCTAGGAAGCTTGATTGTCAGTGGTCCAGTTAATAAAGCAGAGCGCGGAGTCGCGGGCAGACTGGCAACCCCCAATTTGGCATTCGATATGGAGCGAGGAGTGGCTGGTTCGCTGGAAGTATCAGACCTTGCATTGGGGTGACAACCCTTCCTAGGAAGGCGTATTGTCATGGGCTTGTCCGAGGGGTTGAGCTTCTCTGCTTGTGGTTGACTGACTCTCGGCAGTCGGATTATTAGTGTCCCTGTTGTGGGTCTCGGCACTTGGCTGGACCTTGGCAGCCGGATTATCATCTGCTCCTCTTGTGCCGAGAGGCTGATTGCGTCCTTCCGCAGAGTGGCGGTGAGGGGTACGGACTTGCCCGATTTGTGAGCTTGGAGGTGGATCGTCAGGGGTCCTTCTGATCCCGTGGCTGTCTCGGTATGAGTTTGTGCATCTCTTTCATCGAGGTGCCTCTTCAACTTTTCATATAAACAAGAGTCCGAGTAGTAAGATTCGACCCCTTTGAAGGGATTGATATCGACAAACTCTGTTTTCACGAAGTCGTGTTTGTCGACATATTTGAAGCATTGGTGTAGCATGGAAGGCACGATCATATAATCGTGTATCCATGGGCGCCCCAAGAGGATGTTGTAAGAAGTGTCTGCATCTATGACGTAGCAGGTGACTTCGGATTGGAGGTTGCCGATTTGGCACTTCAGACGAATCTTTCCAATAGGGTAGCTCCTGCCCGAATTAAAACCACTGATGGCGGTACTTGTAGGTGTTAGGCGATGCATTAGGATACGAAGATGGTGTAGCAGACCCTTCGGGATGATGCTTATGGAAGAGCCAGGATCAATGTGCATCCGATCCACCTTTACGTCACCGATGTATCCCGTGTAGTATGGCGGACGATCATATAGGTTGGTTTTGATGAGCATGTCCTGCGGAGTGAAGACGATGTTGGGCATTGCTCCTGTGCAGGCACTATCTTGGAGATCCGCGGGTGAGTCCTCTCCAGTGAGGTTAGATTGAGCGAGATAGGCATCGACATTTTGGAGTGCTTCGCTCAATGCAATACGAACGTCTTTGGAGAGCCTTAGGAGTTCGTATAATGACAATTTGGCCGGAGTGTTAGCCAATTGTGCTAAGATGTTAAAGTTGTAGGGCCTCTCTAGTCCTTGGGCTGCGTCCTTTCGGAGAGACTTGTCGAAGCGAGTCTCTT
This sequence comes from Iris pallida, assembly GCA_029216955.1. Taxonomy (NCBI): domain Eukaryota; kingdom Viridiplantae; phylum Streptophyta; class Magnoliopsida; order Asparagales; family Iridaceae; genus Iris; species Iris pallida. The sequence goes on from JANAVB010005599.1 coordinate 22,156,362, forward strand.
TCGGCCTAGGCTTGTCGGTCGTCGAAGGCTGAGCCGGTCCCAGAGCATCAGTTGTAGTGGGTTGATGATTTTCGGCTGGACTGTCAACCACAGGTTGGGACTGTGCTCTGGACCACGTGACGACGGCTGTAGCTTCCTCGTTGTCTGCTGAAATTGTGTGGTAGGCCCTGATTTTTCTACTCTTTTTGTTGGTGGGAGATGGTGTAGGCCGAGTTACTTCTGTCACCAAGTCCGGATGGACCTACATGACCTCTCCTCGTGAGGTGGTGAGAGGAACTAGACTAGCAGCTTGTTCTCGGGGCGGAGGGAGATTGGTAATCTCTATTGTCGCTAGAGGGACGGGGACTACCCCGTCTTGAGTCTCCGTCGGAGGGAAGTTGCCGAACTGTACAGATACCATATTGGCTGCTACGGTTACCTCTTCGAAGTCGATGGCCAGAGCGTTCGAATCGATGAGGCTTTGGATGTACCGTTTTAGCTGGTAGCAGTCATGTGTAGCATGGTGGACGTAACGGTGGTAATGGCAGAATTTTGGGTTCTCCAAGTCAGCCGGCCGAGGTTCCCGTCTTGGTGGAGGAAGCTGAATTCTACCTCCTTGTATGAGCATGTCTAAGATAGGCTTGATGTGGTCGTCCTCGAAAGAGTAAGTGATCTGAGGCCATTGCTTGTCTGCTGGTTGCGACTCGGGCTTCTGAGCCGTGTCGGCCACCATAGCCTGCTTGCCTCTGTTGTCCCGATTGTTGGAGGGGATACCCCCATTGTCGGTGTTGGTGCTGGGACGCTTGCCCTTATTCTCTCCTTCTGAGATGTGCAACCCCAGTTGGCGGGCCTTCTTCAGTCATTTTCAGCGCTTGTGGCGCTGATGATGAACGTCTTCCAATCTTTGAATTGACTCTCGCCCATCCAGAGACTGATCATTGGAAGCAGCCTCTTTTGGCAGATTTCAATCAAAGAAGAATCCGGATTTCCGGAAGACAGCTTCATGGCGGTCTGGCGGAACCGCTCGATGTAGTTCCTTGTTAGCTCCTTCTCCCCTTGGACGACGTCCATGAGAGTGGACATAGTGACGTCTTGACCTACTTCATAGAATTGTTCCAAGAACATGCGCTTGAAGCCGGCGAAGGAATGGATGCAGTTATCCGGTAGGTTGCGGTACCAGTCGAAGGCGACTCCTTCCAGTGCCCCAATGAATAACCGTGTGAGGATGGCATCATCATGGGACAGATGGTCGGTGGTGACCTCGAAGTAAGTGATGTACCGACTTGCTGAGGATTTGCCATCATACGGGTTGATGTTGAATGGCTTATATCTTGGTGGGAAAGAAACGTCCCTCCATTCAGCAGGGTATGGTTGCCGTATTCTGAGATCTTGAGCATTTTCTCGGGCATGAAACATGGCACGGAGCTCCTGGACCTCTCTTCTTACTTCTTGGGTCTCATCCGTCATGGCAGGAGCTGCTATTTCGGGAGGATTATTGCTCGGGTTTGGTGCCGCTGAGTTTGAATCTACATTGATCGGAGGGCCCGTGCTTGTTTGACCAGGCGCTCCTCCTTGTAGAGTGGGGAGCGCCGCTTTGATCTCGTCTACAGATTTGACCAAGGCGTGCAGTATGGCCTCCAAAGTGTCGATGCGTTGGCGATCACTGGAGCCACCTTGATTGTTGTCTGTCATGAATACCGTCCTTACGCGAGGAGTGACGGAAGGGACGGTGGAGGATGTGCCCTCCGAGTCGTACCCATGCATCGAGAAATCATCGGGGTAGGTGAGAATATTCTTTTCGGGTTCGGACTCGGAAGAAACAGTACCCCCAGCTTCGGAGCTTGCTTCATCTTGAGAGTCATGGATGTTCTCGGGGATATCAGTATCTGTTGTACCTGATGGGAGAGTTGTTTCTTCGGGCTCGTTTTCTTGAAACATCGGATTGTTGTGGATGTTCGGAGGAGTGCTACCCCCAGCTCCCTCGACCCTCAGCGGTGCGGACGATGAATCTTCCGTTGCAGCAGATTTTGTCTTCGAACGGGTGTGTTGGTATACTCCGGTGGAGGGCAACCGTTTAACCGACAATTTCTTAGCTGTAGTGGTTGATATTTTTGGACTGGAGGTGCTTGTCTTCTTCCCTTTTTCCTCGATGGGGACTTTCCGCGCGGAATTGCAGAAGGCAATAGGAGGTGCTTCATCCTCCGAGCTCGGATGCTGTAATCTTTGGAAGACGGACGACCGATCTTCCGTTACTGCTGTGTTTTTGCAGCAGCAGTTGACGATGATCTGGGTACAGTGACGTCCATGTGAGGACTCTTTGCACGCCGAGGCACCTTCTCTTTCCTTGCGTTTGTGGAGGACAGCCTCACGCAGGTCAGAGGAACCACTTCGTCCGTTTGCCGCTGGGGACTGGACTTGGGTGGTTCTATACAACTTCCCATCAGGGGCCCGCGTGATAATCAGCGGGACACCCCGATAGTCAGAGGTTGGGGCAGCTGTCTGGGCTTGATGAGCCCGCGCTGCCCTGGACTTCTTCTTCTTAGCACCTGTGGGTGCATAATAAGAAGAGTCCAAGTTGAATACCACAGAGTCGGAAGAATCATCAGGGTTCGGACCGTACGAGAGACGGTCGAAAACTGATCGAGAGGAGCATAGAACGGATGCTATGCAGCTGGGATTGGAAACCGTACAGGTTGTCTGCATGCGGTTACCTTCTGTCGTCGGCTGAGTTCTTATGCGGCTAGGAGTCACGACCGTGCAGGCTGACCGCATACGGTTGGCATCTATGGCCGCATGGGTTTTCTGCAAATGGTTGACTCTAATTGCCGTATGAGTCTCATCCACGCGGTTGGCAACTGTAGCCGCATAAGTCATGCGGCTGACAGATGCGGCCGCATGAGCTTTCATCATGCGGTTAGCGGATGTAGCCGCATGGGCTTTCTTCCTGCGGCTAATACCCTTCTGCGACTCGGATTGCGTAGAGTTCCTCCTTGTCCCTGCAAGTCCAGCGTCATAGTGTTTTCTTCTGCCGGACTTGGGGACAGCAGAGTTGTCTACGGTCTGAAGTGGGGCCGCAGGAGAGTCCTTCTCACCGTCTTGAGCAACAGAGGGTATTCCATCGAAGACCTGAGGAGGAGCAAATGATTTTGGCCTCCACTCTTTGCGAGCCTTCGTGGTGCGGGTGCGTTTCTGGATCGGACCAGTGCTGCCTTCAGAGAGCATCTCTTCGAACGCCTGTTGGTCGAAGCGGACGACCATCTTTTGTTGTGTGGAGCCAAGTTTGGCTGCATCCGATTGCGTCACCAACTCCTCAGCCGTGGAGAAGTTAGTCCCCAGCAGAGTTGCCATCGTGTTTGCCATTGATTGTAAAAGTACAGAACAATTATCGGAGGACTGAACTCAGAGTCATAATACAAACTAGCTTGTACAAAGAAAGCCTAGGGACGAAAACCTAGGTACAACAATCTAAGTACAATTGTTTATTTTAGGTTCTGGGGGGTGACGATAGAGGCTCGGGAAGGCGACGGCAGCCCTGCCTTACTCCTTGGACGATCGGTACGCAGCCTTGGCTCCTTGTGAAAAGATGGTTGGCGTTGACGAAGAAGTGCTCCTTTTGCTCCTCTGTTGCTCTCCTGACTTCTTTCTCTCTCTTTGAGTATTTTCTTTCTGATTCTGTATTTTTTTTATTCTTTTGTTGCCGATCCTTTGCAAAGAAAATGATGATGGCTATTTATAAGAGTGGAGTATGATCATTAGGGTTTGCTAATGATCATTCGTTTGGAATGTCGGCGCTCCTCCAATCTATCTGAACCCTTGATCCTGATTACAATGAATCTCGGCCATTAATGCGGATATCACCGAATCTCGTGAGCAATTAATGTTAACTGCTTTAAATCTTTATGATTGATGATTGATTATACCAATGCCCGATTGCTCGTCACGTGTCCCATTGGCTTGATGATAAATGATATGCCTTGATCTCAGTAATTATGATGATGATGTCAAATATATTTGTTGAGATTTGGTTAAATCCTTGATTGATCCGATGCCACGTGTTTTGATTGTGGGTCCTGTCAGAGCCGTATAGGGTGGGCAACACTGGAACCGCAGGGAGGTACTCTTCGTGAACCGTATAGGACAATGCTTCATCGAGCCGCAGGGAACAAACTCTCAATGAGCCGCATATGCGTAGTCTTTGCGAGCCGCATGAGCCAGCATTGTATTGAGCCGCAGGGGCTGAGATCTCAGTGGGCCGCATATGGCTAATTTCTGCTGGCCATATAGGGTGACTTCTTCGTGAGCCGAATGGAGCTGTTCTCTATCTAAGCCGCATGAGAGTTGCTACGTGGCAACCTAGGATTTCTGACGGATCGGGTCAGAGATCTTCTTCTTTTCCCGAAAAGTCTGTCATTATGGCAGAGCCATTATGACACTTTATGTCAGAGCCGTCACTGTCGTCGAGTCGTGCCAGAGCATTAAATGAGGCCACTACTCAAATGGCCAGCTGTAGGGAAGGATCACAGGGGACACGTGGCATCGATCGAGCCGCATATTCCTGTTGAACCGCATGTACTCGCGAGCCGCATGAGACTGAGAGTCTTCTTTTGAACCGTATAAGACAGCTCCCATATGAGCCGCATGGGCTTCATATCCGGAGCCGCATGGATCATTATTCTGATATTTTCCATGCTTCTACAATGTTCATAGTCAGGGTCTTCTCTGGTTTCAACTGCATCAAAACAGGCAAAGATTAGTACAAGTCAAGTCAAAGACTCTGTGTCCAAATTGTGCAAACATCAGATTGCACAAGCATCAGTATGCGTAAAGCAACAGTTTGTGCTGACTTTCCTGCGCAAATCAGCCGATTGCGCTGACTTCCTGCCAGCGCAATTTAACAGATTGTGCAGGAAAGCAGCCTTCATAAAAATGAAGGCCGATGAGTTATGCAACCAAAACCCTAAACAGGGTGGCGCAGTTCGAACTCATCTCTAAAAGGAGATGAGTTTCAAAGATCGAAAGAGTCAAAACACCCTAAAGAGGGTTTTCGATCGGTTAAACAACCTCTCAGAGCGGGGTGCGCAGTCTCGTGGCGAGAAACTCGAGGCGCAGCACGAGTCGAAGACTCGGCAGGGGCCTTGCCCTTGTCGGCGGCGGTGGATGAACGTCGAGGAGCCATGGAATTCGTCGGAGAAGAAGGATCGAAGGAGCTAGGGTTTCTCTCTCTCAAAAGCACAAAGAAATGCAAGTAAAGAACATTTCGAAGACTGTTCAGAACTATTTATAGTTTTTGAAGAATGAAACGGCTGCCTCAGATTGCGCCTAAAATTTGGGGCAAATCCCTCCGATTGTGCAGACAGCTCACCATCATGCGCAACTTGATTTGGATTTCAAAATTCAAAGTATTTCGAAACTTTGAATAAAATCAACTTTCAAAAACTTTGAAGGGGGTAGGTCCAAAAAAATCAAGTTGCATCAATCAACAAAGTCAAAAGATCAAGATATACATCATTTAATTCAACTACACAGACAATAGATTACGCAGCAATCCGATTGCGCAGACCAGACTGCACAAGCACCCAATTGCGCAAGCCGACGTGGCAAGGATCATCATTACCTGACAACAGATCAAATCTTCTGACAACTGACAACACAAAATACGAGGAAACCGTTCGTTTCTTTGTGCAGCACAGTACTCGAGGACAGCTGTCCAGTCTCGAGCGCAATCCAACTATGCGCAGTCCATCTATGCGCAATCTATCTCATACGCAATCTAACTCTTGCGTAACTCAACTCAGGCACAGTTCATCAAAGAAACTGACAAATGTACACATGGCCTTTATGCCATCAATTACTCAGTAAGTGGTAACTGCCTGTGCACGATCATGCGCATTTCAATCAGAAGATGCCAAGTGTCCAAGACAGGTGGCCCATGATCAAGCAACTGCCTGCGCAATCCAGCCTCTGCGCAATCCAAACCCTGCGCAGTCCAGTCTGCGCAAATCCCGAATAACTGAAAGTTGGTTATTTCCAGAACTCTATAAATAGAGTTTCAAGTCTTCATTTCAGGAGGATCATAGACATATCAGATCACACACATGGATATTCTTCTCTTCAGAGAGTTCAGGAGTTCTTGCCAAAGTGCTGCTGCATTATTCAGAGGCTTTTTGCTTTCAATTCATCAGAGGCTCTTGCCTTCAGTTTCAAAAGCTATCGTCTTCAAAGTTCACATCGTCCAAGGGATAAAGCAATCGTCATCTAGATTGAATTTCTATAGTTGTACTTTCCCAGAATTCAAATTGTAATCTTCTTTTACAAAGTTTGTATCAACATCTTTTTGTTTTTGCAAACACTAGTTTTCAGAAACAGGGATATTTTTATCATTTTGCATCTTTGAATATTTTTGAAATTTATTTTATTATTTATGATATTATTTTGGGGTTGAAATTTATTTTATTATTTATGATTTTGTTTTGGGATTATTTGAGTCGGGTTCGAATTTCAACTCAATCCGACTTGAAACGGGGACCCGGAGGTAGTTTGACTCTAGTGGGACCCACACACTAGTTAGGCATGGCCCACATGATATTAATTTTAGTCCACATGATATTAATTTTAGTTAGTAGTTAGACTAATTATTTATGGATATGTTTTGTTTAATTAGAGACTTAAAACTAGACTAAATTGACCTCAACCTTTAACCCATTCCTAATTTAAATCAAATGGATTAGTGGAGGGCATTTTGGACATTCAAAATGGGGACACCTCACCCTTTTTGGGCAGCCACCTATGGGGGGGGATAAGGAGTGAGTCACTCTTTCATTTATTTGTTTTCATCCACTTTCTCTCTCTTGTTCTTCCCCAAATTAATTTAGAAAAGGAACCCCATTGATTTCTCCACCAAATCAACCCCTCCTTCCACCAAATCTTCTTTATTTCTCCTCTACTCTATGGTTAGAAGGTGCTAGCTAAGTTTGGGAGGATTCGGAGCTCGTTTGTGTCCTTTTGGAATCTCTACGTGGCGGTGTCATGTCGGAAGGATTTTTCTTTGAATCTCTCTTCCGGAAGGTATAATCTCTCCTTTAATCCGTCCCTACATGCATATAGGAATATTTTGAATCCATAGGAATGACCTCCATGGTTGTATCTCCATTTGTGTCCATTTGGAGGTCATAGGAGTGTCCTTTGTGTTGTGGTTGTGTCCTAGTGGAAAAAATTCCTATTTTGGACACTTGTATGCATATATATATATATTGTAGGAATGATTAATTAGTGATTTCATCTCATATTTATATTTTTAGAGAGTTGTTCCTAATGTGTTCTTTATAGTATCATATTGTATCATATTCATTTATATTTAGATTGGTGTGTCTCTTTATATATATATATATATATATATATATATATATATATATATATATATATATATATATATATATATATATTTTTCCTTTATATATATATATATATATATATATATATATATATATATATATATATATATATATATATATATATATAAAGGAAAAATATATATATATATATATATATATATATATATATATAAAGGAAAAATATATATATATATATATATATATATATATATATATATATATATATATATATATATATATATATATATATATATATATATATATAAATATATATATATATATATATATATATATATATATATATATATATATATATATGTGAAAAAAAAAAAATATATATATATATATGTGTGTGTGTGGTTTGTGCGTATATATATTTATTTGTGTGTGTGGTTAGATGGTTAGAGAGTGGATTGATCTTAGTTAGGATGGTTAGAATAAGTTTTATTTAGATAGTTATGTTGGTATCCAAGTATTTTGGCCTACATGTATTTTTTGTCCAAACAATCCAAATTCGTCATAATTTTTATCCACGTTTTTAGTAGCTAGAGCAACTTTGAAATGCCATAACTTTTAGCTCATAACTCCAATTAACCTCCCTTTTTTTAAAATAAGATTATCGAAGTTAGCTTTCCAAATATATATTTTAATAAGCTAAATTCATTCTAAAACTTTCTGTAGAATTATTTGAGTGTCAGCTGTACGAAAGACAAACGTGTTTTGGTGTTTTCGCGATTCCGGGAGCTTCCGGACACGAAAATGCGATCGTTTGAAGTTTCGGAAAGCTAACACGAAGAGATATAACATAATTTAATCCTAGAATTTAGTGAAGGCCCAATTGGTATAGTATTGGTTTTAAGTAGAAGAGTGACTACGTGACGTAGGCATTTTGTGTAACCTATGAGCCTAGTATAGATATCATGTAAATGTAGGTACCATAGGTTGTCAAGAATATGTATGATATAGTACATATATGTGTGTATATATATATATATATATATATATATATATATATATATATATATATATATATATATATATATATATATATATATATATATATTATGTAATATATGTTAGTATAGTGTGTGTGTGTTTGAATGAGATAAGGATGTGTGTGGTTAGTAAAGAGAAGTGAGATTGATAGAGGATATGTGCTAGTGTGTATTTGATGTTGTATAGATGGTAGTGTAGTGTGTGTGTTGTAAAGGTGAGAGAGTTGGGAGGATCATGCCATCCTATTTGACTTGAGGCTAGTGTGGTTTGTTGAGTAATTTGTGTTTTGGTTGAGTGGTAGCGTGTTTGTATATAGATGTGTGTAGGTGTGTTAGAAGAGAAGGATGGTGGATTTGGTATATGTGTTTGTGTATGTGTTAGTATTGGAGTGGAGAGGAATTTAAATGTTGTATGTATAGGTATGTTAGTGGTTATGTTAGAATCTATATAGAGATTAGAGATATCTTAGAAGTTAGATAGTAATATCTTGTATAAGTTAGATAATTAGTTGTGTTAGTCTTTATTATTGTTAGTTAGATATGACATATGTTAGTTGGTTAGAGTAAGAGATGGATATATATACATATATGTTATGGTTAGATATTAGTTAGTGGATGTTAGTTGTGTTAGGTTTCTAAGTTAGAATAAATGGTTAGAAGTTATATGTTAGAGTTGGTTAGTATCTTGTATTAGAGGTATAAGTACGAATTTGCGGTAAAGTCTAAGAAAAGATTTTGATTGTTAAGATGGGGTTAGAAATAGATTGTCTTAGTAGGTAATAGTTAGATAAGGGTAGTTTAGTCTAGTTTTGACCCCCGTTGACCAAGAGTTGACTTTTTGACCAAAGTCAACTACGAGTCAACACTTTACCTAGAATTGACCCAAAACCAAACCAGAGTTGACCAGTTGACTGAAAGTCAACTATTAGTCAACATTTGCCTAGTTTGACCTAGGGTTGACCTAGAGTTGACCAGGGTTGACCTGTTGACCAAAAGTCAACCTTTGACCCAGTTTGACCGAGTTTGACTTGGATTGACTCCCAGTGACTTGGCACGACCTAGTATGAACCAATATGACCTAGTGTGACTCAGTTTGACCTAATGTGACCTAGTTTAGTTTGGTGTGACTTGGTTTGACCTAGTGTTTGACTTAGACTTGCATATCATGACTAGATTAACTTTTCTTTTATTATTAAACCATGTTTTGACTTGTAGTATCTCATCTATAGGTCTGTGATTACTCTGAGCATCTGTTCACCTTATCAGCTCAGGACCACAGGCGAGTACATTCACTGATAGTTTTTATTGTCTTGATATCTACTATATCCGATTCAGTTGTAGTTTTTTACATGATTCCCGACACGACGGTTCACAGACTAGTATACGTCGGATCCTGTCATGAGATGTTATTCTTGGACTTTTTTGGTATATGGGTATGTGATATTTCTGTGTTTTTGTACTTATATAGATATTGATTTGGGAGTGGACTGGCCCCCTGCTCTCGAACCCTGTGTCATGACGTGCCATGTCCGGATTCGTGATACTATTCGGTAATGGAGGAATTATTAGGGGTTATGTGACCAAAGCCTTCTGTAACTATTTTGCCGGCGCCACCCTCACCTCACGTAGGGTGTAGCAGATACCCCATTGCCAGTTATCCAGGTTGGACGACATGACTCTCCGTTGAGGACACCGCGGATTGCCGGGCCAAGTGGATAACTTTCTCTTGATTTCCTAGCCGATCACGTATCGCTCTAATAGTTCAAATCACCTTTTATATTTATTAGCGTATCTTATATTACAGTTCAGCTTTACTTTCTGTACTTCTCACCATGCTATGATTTTATTACTCACATGCTCTACCTGCTATTATACTGTATAATGATTTGAGACCAAGTTCTGTTTGAAAGAAGGTTTACAACCCCGGTCCTTATTTGGTTCAAGGGTTGTAACTCGGCTTTCAAATAGTTCCCAAGTCGCCTATATCTTTGTCTTGTATTTCATTATTACTGTCTCTTATAGAATTTGTCAATTCATATGGAACTGCTGTTGGTGTTTGTACTTGCTTATTTTCCTGACAGGATACCGTTGACAAATTTTACAGATGTTTCTGAGGCAGGTTGCTCGACCTATTATGGGGTCGAGACAGATGGAGACTCAGGCCAGGGTTGTGGCCTGATAGTTTGGCCACTAGATTTTATACTCCCTGAGTAGTGCAGCTTAGTTAGGTTGCCTGGCATGTGAGCCAGCTAGTACTTTTAGACTGTAGTAGTTTATATATATTATGTGATCCTCTGGGTTGTTTGTGTATAGCTCTGGACTTGTGTGGATCTTGAACTATTTCCTATTTTCATCTATCATATTTCCATTTCGTGCTATCTACTTTAGTTTGCTTAGTGATTGAGACTGTATTGCTATGTCACCTCCATTTGGAGTGTATATACTGTACAGGTACCTTTATCTGTTTTAGTCGTAGTATTTACAGACTCTATATACAGTTTTCTACCGCCGATGCTACGACGTAGGCTGGACGTACCCACTTCTCGTGCCCCTAATCAGGGTGCAGGTCGTGACACATTTTTGTGGTGGCCCATGTAGGTCAGTGTCGTAAATAGTGCAATCTCGTAATGGTGCTCGACTTAGGGTACTAATTACAAGCCTGCAATTAGGATGCAGGATCTAGGGTATGATAGGAGTTACTCAATCACATTTTAGGAACATTCTGATCTTTTGATTACCATGACAACTCTTCTTGCATTTGAATTCAATTGTCCTTCTTTGATAATATCTTATCTTGTTCCATATTGATCTCTTGGGTTCAATTCATCTTCAGGATGACAGTGACTCATTCTCAGACAGTAGCAGAGCAGACAGCAGGTTCCAATCTTTCGATCTCATTTTCGCGTTTGCCTTCTTATAAACTGTCTTGAAATTCGATTTTATCTGTTCCTTGATCGTTTGATAAATTTGTTCTTGTGATATGATTTTTCTTTTGAGATAAGTTGTATGGGCTAGGTCGTCTCGATTATGAGATTTTAGAATCCTCAAGGGTCATTCTAGCAGGCATAGTGAGGACATATAGTCGGATTATAGTCATATTTCTTGGGTATGAGAATTTAAGATTTTCGCTACCAAGCATGCGGCAATGCGAAAATTTTAAATACCATGATTCTAGAGGTATGTACCATAGTCGAGGACTCGGTGATTATCGTAGCCTTGCTCACTGGCATGACGAAGATTCTGAGTATCATAATTTTGGACAGACGCATACGATTATCAAATTGTATGAATTTTTTGTGATTACTTTGTTTTAATTTTTGAGGATGATTCTTTTAAGGTGGATAGACTTGTAGCACCTAGTTTCTATTTGAGTATAATTTTAAAATGCTAAAATTTTAGTCATTTAACTATTGTCATTAATTCATGCTTTGATTTTGGAGATTTTAATCATTTTAAAATTTTAAGCCAGGACTTGTGATTTTGATGTTTTACTAGTGAAACCGTAGGGACTGTTTGACCTGGAGCCTAACCATGTGATTAGGATACTTTCAGTGTCATTTCTGGCCCAAGGGTATTTTGATCATTGGACCTCTTTGATTTATTTTGATATTTTGCATTGGTGATTGCTTGGTTTTAATTTCGAGGACGAATTTTTTTTAAGGTGGATAGATTTGTCACCCCCACTTTTCAGAAACAGGGGTATTTTTATCATTTTACATTTTTGAATATTTTTGAAATTTATTTTATTATTTATGATATTATTTTGGGGTTAAAATTTATTTTATTATTTATGATTTTGTTTTGGGGTTATTTGAGTCGGGTTCGAATTTCAACTCAATTCGACTTGAAACGGGGACCCGGGGGTTAGTTTGACTCTAGTGGGACCCACACACTAGTTAGGCATGGCCCCATGATATTAATTTTAGTCCACATGATATTAATTTTAGTTAGTAGTTAGACTAATTATTTATGGATATGTTTTTGTTTAATTAGAGACTTAAAACTAGACTAAATTGACCTCAACCTTTAACCCATTCATAATTTAAATCAAATGGATTAGTGGAGGGCATTTTGGACATTCAAAATGGGGACACCTCACCCTTTTTGGGCAGCCACCTATGGGGGGGGATAAGGAGTGAGTCACTCTTTCATTCATTTGTTTTCATCCACTTTCTCTCTTTTGTTCTTCCCCAAATTAATTTAGAAAAGGAACCCCATTGATTTCTCCACCAAATCAACCCCTCCTTCCACCAAATCTTCTTAATTTCTCTTCTACTCCATGGTTAGAAGGTGCTAGCTAAGTTTGGGAGGATTCGGAGCTCGTTCGTGTCCTTTTGGAATCTCTACGTGGCGGTGTCATGTCGGAAGGATTTTTCTTTGAATCTCTCTTCCGGAAGGTATAATCTCTCCTTTTATCTGGAGGCTACTCCGGATTGCTGGACTTGATCTCTTGGTTGCTGGTCCACATGAAGTGCTCCACCTTGCTAATCTGCAGGGTCAGGTACAGTGCCGCTGAGAAAGACGACACAGGAAAACAATAAGGAAGGACCAGGACAGATCAACGATACAAGCATGTAATCTGGGCAAGAATTCCAAGGATTTGAAAATACGGGTGGAGATCAAGGGCGAATACTGATTGAGACATCTATTCGGTAAACCCTCATATTTCTTGATTGACAAGACCTGCATGGGCCACCACTTAAACCATGTCACGCCCCAGAACCAGAATACTGGGGAGCGGGGGCGTACATAGCCAGCTACGTATATTGAAATAGAATACATCTCAACTATACGATCACGGCTGTCTAGATATGAGGGTTTACTACAAGTCAACTGTCTCTTATGGTCAAGCCTATTGTCTCAATCTCAAGCAAGTAATATGATCATAAGATGTTTGACCACCAAATATACAATAAAAGGCGTCCCAAATATTACATATCAGCTGATCATGAAGCTAGTCGTACAAAATGCTAGGACTAGCAAGAGTTAAGTCATACATGATCAACCCTAGGATTTGTTAATCATGTTTACAGCCCGTAGGCAGACAGTAAGTAAAGTGCATCGAGCTAACAGGTGCTCGTCGGCTAAACGCCTCAAAAGAATAACTTTACAATAGAGTGAGCGAAACAAAATAGAAAACCCACTCGTAGCCCGGGTTCCTTCTAGTCGCCACCATCGGGCTGGAGGTTCGATAGATCCTCGGGTGCTGCTCCGAAATCTGGCCACACAAAACCAGCTGGGTCAAACCCCAGAAAGAGCAAGTGCCACAAAGGAGGCCACGAAATAAGAACAAAAGCCAGCATATCAGAACATAAGAAAATAAAAGAAAAGTACATGTAATAAAGTACAGCAGGACCATAAATGACTAGGGACATGGAACCATTCCGGGAGCCAGATTACAACCCGTAAACCAAACAAGGACCGGGGTTGTAACCCTTCGCCTGCATAGCTTCTGTCTCTACCCATTTATTGTTAAGATAAGTAAAACAATCATGTTCAGGAGTACCAGGGTACAGGGACTAGACAAGACTTAGACAGGGCTAGACATCATCTATTCATAAGCAGCCAAGCAATTACTACGGCTTACTACTTTAACTAACTAGGGTTGTCACAAGCCAAATTACTAACAAGATGCAATGAGAATTTCCCAGTCCCAAGCCCTGCAGACCATCCAGTTATCCTTCCGCAGGTTGAGAGTATGGTTGGGTACATCGCCCCGGAGACGATATACCCTTAGGTGACTTAGAGGGTGCAACACATGACAGTGCGCTGGAAATGTGCTCTACTCGTCGGCAAGCTACAAGTCCAATTAAGAGCGCCCAGATAACGAGATTGCCTGTGACTGGAAATTCTCCATGAACTATAGTTTGATCTAGTCATTAGCCTAATCCATATTCAGTATGAATCCCTGACCGTGGGAACCAGGAAGTCACGTCCTAGACATGATGCAAGACAAGACAAGTGGATTGCACAAGCAAGCAAGCAGGAACACCAACGGTGTCAAGTTGATTATACGAGTCAAGTTAGCCGTCGCAACAGCATCAAGATAAATTATGTCATGGTACTTGTCAGGAGTGCGCCACGACGGCCACTATCATGTCAGGTTGGTCATGTCAGGAGTGCACCACTACGGGTCACTGTCGTGTTATGCTAGTTCCTTGTCATACCATGCCATGTACAATAGTCATTCCAAACATATTAAGTAAAATCAAGTTCATGACAAAAGGCGTAAGGATATAAAATAGGCGTAAAATATCTAATAAAATATCAATATACAGGGCTATAGAAGAGCCAAGCTTAAGGAAAATAAAACCAATCTCCAAGAGTCAATGGTTTGAGCAAGGGGTCAGGGGGTTGGATTGCGCAGGGTGTCAGCTGCGCAGGGTGCCAAGTGCGCATGAGTCCAAGTGCGCGGGGAGCCAACTGCGCATGGGTGAGCTGCGCAGGGGTCGGCTTGCGCTGAGCTGATTGGCGCAGGGGTCAGATTGCGCATGAGTGATGTACGCGGGGATGGATTGCGCATGAGCAGACTGTGCAGGGTGAACTGCGCAGGGATGGATTGCGCAGGAATGGTTGGCACAGGCTGCGAAGTACGCAGACTTAGACTGCGCAGGCAATGGATGGCGCAGGATGCAGACTGTGCAGGGGTCAAGCGCGCAGGAGCCGATGGCGCAGGGTTGGTTGCGCAATCGGGCAGCAGCCAGGCTGCGCAGTCAGCGACCAACGCTAAAGAGCGCGGCGCGGGGAAGGCTGTGCGGTTAGTGCTGCGCTAAAGAGCGCAGACTGTAGATCTTCTTCTCCAGGCCGAGAGGAACATCAAGAACACCCAAAATTC
This sequence comes from Iris pallida, assembly GCA_029216955.1. Lineage (NCBI taxonomy): Eukaryota > Viridiplantae > Streptophyta > Magnoliopsida > Asparagales > Iridaceae > Iris > Iris pallida. Next base: position 22,171,562 of record JANAVB010005599.1, read on the forward strand.
CTTCTTTCATATCTTGGTCAAATCAAGGCCAAATCTAGATTTTCAAAGTTCTAACTTGAGTAAAACAGAATTCTCTTCCACATGGAAGCATCAAAACCCACAAAAATCCAACCAAAATAGATCAAAACTATATAAATATGAAAGTAGTTAAAACCTAGATCTAGAACAATGGAGACTCCAAATCACAAAATGCCAAGTTCTAATGTTGATCACCATAGCCTAATCTAGCTAATGAACAAATAAAATGTGGTTCTCATGTGGTGGCATGGTGCACTTGCCTATGGGTGATAGTGTTGTGTAGAGGAAGAAAGAAGAAGGAGATGGAGAGTAAATGAAAAATAAAGAGGAGAGAGAAAAGTTAGGTGGGATTTAATGGAGGTGGGTGTGTTGTGTTGAGGGTGGAGCACAGGCTAAGGTGTTCCAATGCATGTTAAACCAAACCAAACCAAATCAAACCAATTCTCCTTCACAAAATAAACCGAGCCAGGTAAAACCCAATTACGAGAACCAAAATCTACAAGTCAAGCCAATTACAAGTACATGCCAAAATTCGAGAAAATAAATACAGGTCTGAAATACATGCAAGCTTGACAAAAATACGTATTCATAATATGGGTGTTACATACATACATATATATATATATATATATATATATATATATATATATATATATATATATATATATATATATATATATATATATATATATATATATATATATATATTGTAGGAATGATTAATTAGTGTTTTAATCTCATATTTACATTTTTAGAGAGTTTTTCCTAATGTGTTCTTTATAGTATCATATTATATCATATTCGTTTTATATTTAGATTGGTGTGTCTCTTTATATATATATATATATATATATATATATATATATATATATATATATATATATATATATATATATATATATATATATATATATATGGCCACCTAAGGGGCCACCTTCCTAAGAACTGTCACCGCCTGCATCCGGAGCTTAAAAAGAAGCCACCCAGAAAAGACAACGACCTGGAGGTCGGGACGCCCCCCAAGTAGCCCATTCTCCCCCTTCCAAACTCCCACATTCGATTCGATTCCAGTATCGGAGAGCCTACCTCCAGTGAAGCGCCGAGCAGGGCCCTGATCCCCTTCATTCCCCAACACATAGAGACCTCCAACCAATTCGCAATTCTCGATTCAGAGGACCTGGAGCCAGGCTTCTCCCTAGACGGCTCCAACACCCCCGACCTGCCACCCTCCTACCCCATCTCCTCGAAAGGGAAGGACGCCACCGAAGCTGGCAACGCAGATCACCGACAACTCCTCTCTGGTCAGGGGGCCGCCCCCCCGGCTCCTCCCCACTCCAAAGATTCTCTTCAATCCCCCAGTGCGATCCCAGTCGAAGAAGTCCTAGCCATCCTTGGATCAGAACAAGTGAGGAGAGGCCTTCAAGTGCTAGCAGCAGGTGCCCCCCTCCAGCAACTGCTGACCGAGAGCGCACACGACTCCCTCGCCATTCCCCCGGAGGAAACAGCAGTTGACACAGCTGGCAATCTAATAGGACCTCCACCTGGTTCGCTCGAGTGCCACAACTATAATTCGCCCTCATCATCGTACGTCAACCCGGTTGACACCCAACGGAGCAAATCAGGCTCCAACAAGTCTGCCACCATCCAAACTAGATCCGCCGTAAGGCGGAACAAAAAAAACATCCCCATAATCTCTTAATGCTGAACATCCTATCTTGGAATGTTCGCGGCCTGGCTAATAAACCAACATTACGGAGAATTACCAGTCTTCGGAAAATTCACAAGATCGACATCTTCATCATCATCGAACCCAAAATCCCCGCCAAACGTCTCAAATCTACTCAGTTAGCTCTGGGCCTCCCTACGGCTATTGCCAGCAGGAACGACATCTGGATTCTCGGATCGAAGGAGGTCAATCTCGATATCATCCAGGACACCCAACAAGCCCTCTCTTGCTGGGTCTCTCACCCCACCCTTCCAGAGCGGGCCATAATCTCGGCGGTCCACGATAGTTGTGTCATCGCTGAACGGAAACACCTATGGAACGACCTGCTCGACACCTATCACCTCAATACCAACACCCCCTGGCTTTGCATAGGGGACTTCAACGCCATCACCTGCAGAGACAAGAAGATCGGAGGTCGCCCTACGCCCCTGACAGACTTCAACAACTTTATTTTCAATGCTCACCTTACCCCCCTTCAATTCAAAGGCAGCAAATTTACTTGGTGCAACATGCAGGACGGCGACCGCCGTCAATATTCCCGACTGGACAGAACACTCACCAACGCGCGTTGGCACGACATGAGAATCAGCTCCACCTTGACCCACCTCAACTCCACCGAATCCGACCACGCCCCCATCCTGGTGGAAATCAAAAACAGAAACTTCCCATCTAAAAAGAACTTCCAATTCCTCGACTTTTGGACCAATCACCCGCAATTCTTGAGCATCGTGGCAGAGGCGTGGCACAGCCAGGACTCCCCCCATCCTCTCACTCGGGTCAGCAACAAACTCAAAGCCACCAGGAAAGCTCTGTCCGCTTGGAGTAAACAAGCATTCGGGGACATCTTCCAAGCGATACGCGTCACTGAGGACGACGTCACCCGAGCTGAAGCTTTATTCCTCTCCGACCGATCCCCTGCAGCGAGGAGAGCCATGAACCTTACCAAGGCTATCCTCAAATTCAGGCTCAAAGTTAAGACCGACTTCTGGAAGCAGAAAGCCAGACTGAAATGGGACAGCGACGGGGATAAAAACTCTAAATATTTCCACGCCTGCGTCAACGGCAAAAGAAACAAACTTTCGATTCATCATATCACCGACGAACAAGGCATCATCAGATCAGACCACAAGGGGATCCAAGTGGTGGCCGCAGACTTCTACACCAAATTATTCTCCAAGGAGACGATCTTCAAAGATAACTCATTCCTCGACCAAATCCCCACCATCATTAATGACTCCGACAATGCTCTGCTGGAGCGCCCTCTGTCTGAACAGGAAGTAAAAGACGCGGTGTGGGCTTTGAACGCGCACAGCGCCCCCGGCCCAGATGGCTTTTCGTGGACTTTCTTCCGCACGTGCTGGGATATTATAAAGCAGGACATCACCGCAGCGGCGATCGCCTTCTTCGAAGGAGCTCCTTACCCAAAAGCTATTTCCAGCGCCAATCTCATCCTCATCCCGAAAAAAGACAACCCCAACTCCTTCCGCGACTTCCGACCCATCAGCCTTTGTACATTCACCAACAAAATCATATCCAAGATCATCGCTTCCAGAATGACCGAAACCCTCCCCAAAATCATCTCGGAAGAGCAAAGCGGATTCGTTCGTGATAGGAACATCCAAGACAACATCATGCTGGCCCAGGAACTTATCACCTGCATGAAATTTCCGGCTAGAGGGGGCAATATCGCCATCAAAATTGACATGGAAAAAGCTTACGACAGACTAGATTGGAAATTCATGATCTGGGTCTTCAGAGCATTCGGATTTTCCGAGAATTGGACCAACATCGTGTGGAGATCCATCAGCAACTCATGGTTCTCCACAGTGATCAACGGCCAATCCAAGGGATTTTTCAAATCTAGCCGAGGAATCAGACAGGGCGATCCCCTATCATCCACGATCTTCATCATTGCAGCCGACGCCCTGAGCAGAAACCTCAACAACATGGTTAACATCTCCAACTTCCAGCAATTCAATACTGCTAGCGGATGCCCCACCATCACCCACCTGGCTTTTGCCGACGATCTTCTCATCTTCTCTTCCGGGGACGTCGGCTCCATGGAGGTGGTTCATACTACCCTGGCGCTGTACTCCAGATGCTCCGGCCAGAAGATTAACCTATCCAAGAGTACCATCTACTCCCATCGCAGCTTCAATATCGAGAATACGGCCAGACTCACCAATCTTACCTCCATTGCGGTAGCTCATCCTCCTTTCTACTATCTCGGCGCCCCCTTGGCGTACGGGAAATCTAACGCCAGCATCTATGAGCACTTAATCACCAAAATCAGGAACAAGATCGAAGGATGGCATAATGCAACCCTATCCCCAGGCGGGAAAATTATCCTCATCAAACATGTGCTCAACTCTGTCCCTATCCACACCCTTACGGCCTGTTCTCCGACCAGGAAGGTTATCATGTCGATTGAACAGATCTTTTGCAACTTCTTCTGGGGGCACAACAAGGGGCAAGACAAACACCACTGAGCCAGTTGGGATACTATGGCTTCCCCAACTGCTAACGGCGGGCTTGGATTCACCAAACTCGATCACATCGTCAAAGCTTTCTCCATGAAACTGTGGCAGAAATTACGCACTAGCAATAACCTGTGGACCAAGTTTATGAAGGCCAGGTACTTCAGACACATCCATCCTGCGACTGCCAAAGCTAACAGCAGGTCTTCCGCGGCTTGGCATCGTATTCTTCGGGGCCGGGAACTGGCCGAACCCGCGATCAGACTTCATCTGCGTATAGGCGAGTCCAACCCATTCCTGGAAAGGTGGATAGGTGACTGCCTTATCCCGAACATAACCGATTCCCCGAGAAACTGTAGGATCAAAGACCTGTGGAATCCCACCAACAACGTTTGGAATTGGGACAGAATCTGTGACTGGTCCGGCAATGAAATAGTTGACAGCATTCGCCAGCACGGTCTTTCCATCGGTATCGTCGCTGACCAGCTGAAGTGGTCGCTAGCAGCTTCTGGTGTTTTCTCAGTACGATCGGCTAGAATCTCGATCCAAGATAACGGCCCTGACCTTTTTATTGCACGTTATTGGAACTCTTGCATCCCTAAGAAATGGTCATTCCTCCTGTGGAAAGTCATGAGAAAGAAACTTCCCACTGACGACAACCTTAACTCCATCAGTTTTAGCCTGGCATCCGCTTGTAACTGTTGCAGCGAGCGTCATATGGAGACTATCGACCACATCTTCAGGGAAGGCAGCCTCCCTGACAAAATTTGGAGCACCCTCAATCACAACTACAATACCTCTCCAGACGACGGGCGCTTTATCGATCTTCTGGCTCACTGGGCACCGCTTTCCACGGCCACCAGATCGTTGCAGCGGCCGCCACCTGGGCTATCTGGAAAAATTGTAACAAAGCGAGATACGAGGGACACCAATACTCTGCTGACCAGCTAATCTGGGAGATTCACCGGCAATACGGCAAACGAAGATCCCTTTGCTCCCACAGTTCTCCGGCTTTCGGGCAACCGTTCTTCTTTTAGTTTTGACGGTTGCGTCCGGTCTTTTCCTCTGTCTTTCCCTTTTGGTATACTTTTGTCTTGTATACGTGTCAGGCTTCAGTTTTTTGAGCCTTGATTTTTAATAAAAGGGAGTTTCTTTAATATATATATATATATATATATATATATATATATATATAGGTGTGTGTGGTTTGTGCATATATATATTTATTTGTGTATATGGTTAGATGGTTAGAGAGTGGATTGATCTTAGTTAGGATGGTTAGAATAAGTTTTATTTAGATAGCTATGTTGGTATCCAAGTATTTTGGCTTATGTGTTTTTTGTCCAAATAACCCAAATTCGTCATAATTTTTATCCACGTTTTTAGTAGCTAGAGCAACTTTGAAATGCCATAACTTTTAGCTTATAACTCCAATTAGCCTTCCGTTTTTTTCAAAATAAGCGTATCGAAGTTAGCTTTCCAAATATATATTTTAATAAGCCAAATTTGTTCTAGAACTTTCTGTAGAATTGTTTGAGTGTCAGTTGTATGAAAGACGAACGCGTTTCGGTGTTTTCGCGATTCCGGGAGCTTCCGGACCCGAAAATGCGATCCGTTTGAAGTTTCGGAAAGCTAACACGAAGAGATATAACATACTTTAATCCTAGAATTTAGTAAAGGCCCAATTGGTACGGTATTGGTTTTAAGTAGAAAAGTGACTATGCGACGTAGGCATTTTGTGTAACCTATGAGCCTATTATAGATATCATGTGAATGTAGGTACCATTGGTTGTCAAAAATATGTATGATATAGTACATATATGTATATATATATTATTGTTATGTAATATATGTTAGTATAGTGTGTGTTTTTGAATGAGATAAGGATGTGTGTGGTTAGTGAAGAGAAGTAAGATTGATAAAGGATATGTGCTAGTGTGTGTTTAATGTTGTATAGATGGTAGTATAGTGTGTGTGTTGTGTAGGTGAGAGAGTTGGAAGGATCATGCCATCCTATTTGACTTGAGGCTAGTGTGGTTTGTTGAGTAATTTGTATTTTTGTTGAGTGGTAGCGTGTTTGTATATAGATGTTTGTAGGTGTGTTAGAAGAGAAGGGTGGTAGATTTGGTATATGTGTTTGTGTGTGTGTTAGTATTGGAGTGGAGAAAAATTTAAATGTTGTATGTATAGGTATGTTAGTATGTTAGTGGTTATGTTAGAATCTATGTAGAGGTTAGAGATATCTTAGAAGTTAGATAGTGATATCTTGTATAAGTTAGATAAGTAGTTGTGTTAGTCTATGTTATTGTTAGTTAGAGATGACATATGTTAGTTGGTTAGAGTTAGAGATGGATATATATACATATATGTTATGGTTAGATATTAGTTAGTGGTTGTTAGTTGTGTTAGGTTTCTAAGTTAGAATAGATGGTTAGAAGTTATATGTTAGAGTTGGTTAGTATCTTGTATTAGAGGTATAAGTAGAAATTTGTGGTAAAGTCTAAGAAAAGATTTTGATTGTTAAGATGGGGTTAGAAATAGGTTGTATTGGTAGGTAATGGTTAGATACGGGTAGTTTAGTCTAGTTTTGACCCCGTTGACCAATAGTTGAATTTTTGACCAAAGCCAACTATGAGTCAACATTTTACCTAAAATTGACCCAAAACCAAACCAGAGTTGACCAGTTGACTGAAAGTCAATTATTAGTCAACATTTGCCTAGTTTGACCTAGGGTTGACCAGGGGTGACCAGTTGACGAAAAGTCAACCTTTGACCCAGTGTGACCGAGTTTGACTTGGATTGACTCCCAGTGACTTGGCACGACCTAGTATGAACCAGTATGACCTAGTGTGACTCAGTTTGACCTAGTGTGACCTAGTTTAGCTTGGTGTGACTTGGTTTGACCTAGTGTTTGACTTAGACTTGCATATCATGACTAGATTAGCTTTCCTTTTATTATTAAACCATGTTTTGACTTGTAGTATCTCATCTATAGGTCTATGATTACTCTGAGCATCTGTTCACCTTATCAGCTCAGGACCACAGGCGAGTACATTCACTGATAGTTTTTATTGTCTTGATATCTACTATATCTGATTCAGTTGTAGTATTTTACATGATTCTTGACACGACGGTACACGGACTAGTATACGTCGGATCCTGTCATGAGATATTATTCCTGGACTTTCTTGGTATATGGGTATGTGATATTTCTGTTGTATCCGTACTTATATAGACATTGATTTGGGAGTGGGCTGGCCCCCTGCTCTCGAACCTTGTGTCATGACATGCCATGTCTGGATCCGTGATACTATTCAGGGATAGGGGAATTATTAGGGGTTATGTGATCAAAGCCTCCTGTAACTACTAAAATAACCCAATTCAGCGACGTCAGGAGACATCGCTAAATAAGGAAAATACGTCGCTAAAATCAATTTGCGACGTATTTAGCGACAAAAATCGGACGTCGCTTATAGATAAGTCGCAGATGACACTTTCGTCGCCGAACGTCGCTATTAGCGACGTGAAGTTCAGTGTCGCTAGACGTCGCAAAAGTAGCGACAGATGGCGACGTATTGATACGTCGCCAAAATTGTGACATAAAACGACCACTTGCGACGCAGTAAACTTTATATATGATGACATGGCATGGCAACCACGTGGGCAACTTAGCGACGCCTACCGACAGATTTAGCGACGTACATTAGTGACGTCTAGCGACGTTACGTCGCTATTTAGCAACGTATAGCGACGTCAACGATCCGTCACAGTCTGTCGCAGAACGTCGCTATACGTCACAGATATTATAAAAAAATTAAAAAAATAAAATTGATATTTTTGTTATGCTGTGTGTCTGTGTTTACAGTGTGTGTGAAGTGCAGTGTTCGAACCATCGACAGTTTCGCTTACTGTTCTATGTTTTATCTTGGATAGAAAGAGCAACAGTTCAGGGTGCACTTCTCAGAGCTTCCTCTTCACGTCCTTCACCTTCTCGGGAACCTTTACGATGTCCCGAGAAAGTGAAGGATGTGAAAATGAAGCTCTCAGAAGTGCACCCTAAACTGTTGCTATTTCTATACAAGATAACACATACAACAGTAATCAAAATTGTCGATGGTTCCGAACACTGCATTTCACATTCACTGTAAACACAGACACACATCATAACAAAAATATACAATATATTTTTTTAAAATTTCGGCAGCACCTCCTTTGTATATCAGATCATCGCTTATAACTCAGCATAGGTATATTTGTCATCCCCGTCGCAGATATCACAAAGTAAATATCACAATAAAAATAGGAGGCAGTGCAAAGTAAATATCACAGACACACATCCTCACAAACATCCAATAGAGTCAAATAAAAATGGAAGATGATAAAAAGTCTCCCACCAAGTGTACAAACAACTGTGTACCAATAAACAATTTGTCCATAGGGCCAATACATACAAGTCATAAAAAAACTAATAAAATCACTATGGACCCCTGTCGCGCAACTGGGGCAACTGGGATAGAATGTAGTCATACTGATCCTGGATGAGCTGCACCGTAGGGGCAGTAGGAGGCAGTGGAATGTCTGGAGTCGGCACCGTCTTTGGACCGGGAGGACGTATCTGCTCCAGCTCTCGCAGTCGCTCACCATGCACAGTAAGGGTACTCACCACCCTATCAGTATACTCAGCGAGTGAGGCAGACATGCTCCTCTGCGATCCCTCCAGTTCGACCTGTCTATGCTCTGTGCACTGTGTAGACTCGGTGAGCGTCTGCAAATTGGCAACTGTAGCCTGATACAGATTCATCAGCTCTTGTATACTGCGCTCGACCGCATCAAATCGTCCGATGACGATCGGAGGGTCGGATCGTCGTTCGACCGTATCAGAAATCTGCTGCTGTAACTCGCGACGTAGCTCCTCGATCTGACGACGAACATTCTCAGCTCGTGACAACGCCTGCGTACCCGGAGACTGCGTACTGACAGAGGAGGCCCGAGATGACTCCGAAGCCAAATACGTGCCGTAGGATCTCGTACCGTAGTACGTACCCTTCTGAAGACCGCCAACGGCGGTCATCCAGAGCTCGTCCTACGATGGCTCTGTAGGCGGCTGGGAGGAAGTACCATCCCCTCCCTCTACTTGCGCACTAGCAGCAGCAGCAGCATCAGCCACCTCCTTCTGTAGCCGAACAAACTCGGCCTAGAACATGTTTGCTAACGTGTAAGTATTTACTAAAGTCTATATTGATATCTATTTTCCTGTTTTCTAAATTATAGTAAATTAATATAAATAATATAACGTACATATGCCTGCGTCGCCCTCTCGTTAATGAACTCCCCAGCCCTCCGATGGGTGACCAGGAAGACGGTCACCATGTTCGGGTCCTCACCCTTTTTTACCTGTTAAAATATATTATTTATTATTAGTATTAAACATTCTATCGAACTATATATAAATTAATGTCCGTCATAGAAAATGTACCAGACGACAAAAATGCTCCGTCATCGGAATGGAGCCACCACACCACTTACCGGCGCTCGACCGTGCCACCTTGGCCTTCTCAGACCGCTCCTGGTAACTGCGAGAGCTGAATCTAGCCTTCATCGCAGTCCACTGTTCTGGCGTAATCCAACCCTGGATCGGCCCTCCGGAGCGATCACGACGCTTCTGGTCGTCGATCACACCACGGATGAGCTTGGCTACGACGGCAAAAAATTGGCCCTCGATCCTCGCCGCCCGGTATGGTGGATAGAAATCGGTCCTCTACAAGAAATAAAATACAAAAGTTGTATAATATACACAAATGATTATTAAAATTTAAACAAATTTTTACCTTGAAGTGGGCGAACCAAAAGGCCTTCCTATCTGCAGGAGCATCTGAGTAGTTAATCCAAGCCCCACCATAGTTCTGCCTCACAAATGTCCCCAGCTGTCTCTGTACTACAGAAGGCCGATATCTATACAATAATAAATTTTCATGAATATATATGTAGATATAATCATTTAAGAAATATATATTAATTAATTAACTTACTTCATAGGCCCGTCCGTCCAAATCTCCATACGCGTCTCGCCGGGGGAGCGCATGGATGGTCGCTCTAATCTCCTGCCTGGACAGGATCAGTCTGATCGCCGTCCTCCATACGCTCGGCGTCGGCTCCCCCCATAGAGCCGTCGACAGAAGGAATGCTGGACAGGGGATCAGGGATACTGGACGCGGGATCAGGAAGGCTGGACGACGAGGGAGGAGTCGGCTACCTGCTGGATGCGGGATCAGGAAGGCTGGACGACGAGGAAGGAGTCGGTAACCTGCTGGAACTGCCCTGTCCCGGTAATAGACCGGGAACAGATCGGTACAATTGCGTACTCGGATATGAGGATGAGGGTACGGAACTGCCCTCTCCATTCCTACGCCGAGGCTGACGGGACTGGCGGATGCGAAATCCTCCGCGTCGTCCAGCTGGTCTAGTCATACCTGATAATAACATATGACAATAAAACAAAAATACATATTTATATGATAGACATCACAGATTTTTGAAAAATATCATGGTCACAGATAAAACTGTCACATATTTATTATTACAAAAATACATATTTATATGATAGACATCACAGATTTTAATCTTCTTCTGAAAATTCATCTAGTTCGTTTAGCTCATCTTCTTCTTCTTCTTCTTCTTCTTCCTCCTCTACATCTTCACTTTCATCTGCATCTTTCTCTTCAGATAATTCTACTTCTTCTACACAATTAGATGTGCAATGAGGAACTTCCGTCGTGTCCACTTCTATAATATTTGTTACAAGAGGTAGTTCATCCTGTTGATAAGCTATATCGTCAACCTCAAAGGTATCTCTAGCTTTGGTCTTGCATACTGCCCACCAGTCCAACCTTATTGTTCCCAGTTTAGGATAACTTGTGAAGTACACGAGCTGAGCCTGACTTGATAGGACAAATGGTTCATAGGCTTGATATCGACGCCGATAGTTTTTATCAACAAGACCGTGCTTGTCTACTTTCCAACCTTGACCTTCAATCGGATCGAACCAATCACACCTGAATAACACAATCTTAGCAGGCTCTATTCCATAACTATATGTCAGCTCTACGATCTCCCGTAGCACGCCATAGAAATCGTTGCCCGCATCAACATCTTTGTAGTTCGAAGATCTGATACACAAACAGCTGTTTTTGGTGGAGTCAAGATCCACAAAGTTGTCTCTGATCGGACAAGTTGTTGACTTGAACCTAAACCCATTAACACAGTAGCTTGGCCATATTTTTGCAGCATAAATTGGTCCCTTGGCTAGCGTTCTAATAGACTCATTCTCAAGTCTTACGTATGGACGATCGACCTAAATACCACGAAAGAAGCAATTAAGCTCATTTTCAATCAAGTGCATATACAGAAAGATAATTACAGAGTTCTCAAGTCTTACATATGCACTCAACCATGATGGAAAATAATGCCTCATTTCTTGTTCTAGTTCTTCTTCTGTTATGTGTGGCCTACCTGACCTCACATCATCATTAAATATGCTGAAAACAACATCGTGCAATTAATGTAATAGTATCATTCTCAACACTATTAAAATAATATAGACGTATTATTTACTTACCCCTCCAGTTTCTCTACTTCCTCCTTGACGCAGTTGAGTAATATATACACCTGCGCAGCCCTTATCTCATCATCGTTCAGATATCTCTTCTTCATCTTACCCGATGGCTTTCATGGAGCATTGAATACCTTCAGTATTGTATCATTACTTTCATGATCTCCCTTGTCGTTTCTGGAAGCTCTCCTTCTATTAGTTGCAACATAAGGCTTGAAATACATCGAACAAAAGTTTGTAATCTTCTCGAGAACATAGGCTTCATAAATAGAACCCTCGACCCGTGCCTTATTTTTTACCTTTCTTTTTAGGTGATTCAAATATCGCTCGAACGGGTACATCCATCGATATTCGACGGGTCTACCAACACGTGCCTCATAGGATAGATGAATCGGCAAATGCTCCATAGAGTCGAAGAATCCAGGAGGAAACACCCTCTCTAGCTTGTATAGTATTACCGTAATGTCCTTCTCTTGCTTTTCTAGACGATCAACGAGCAATTTCTTAGAACAAAGATCCCTGAAGAATATGCTAAGCTCCGTCAATGGATCCCAAACTGCCTGCGGTAAGAATTCCCGAAATGCAATCGGAATTAACCTCTCCATGAATACGTGATAATCGTGGCTCTTCATACCCGTCAATTTGTTTTCCTTCGGATCGACACATCTTCTCAGATTTGACACATATCTGTCTGGAAATTTTAGGCCCTGGATCCACCGACAAAGTCTCACTTTATCCTCCTTGTCCAGCGAGAAAATTAACTTCGGCAGGAACTGTTTTCCATTCTGCTGTATCAAATACAACGTAGGACGTTTGCATATTTCTTCTAAGTCCAACCTGGCCTTGGGATTGTCTTTCGTTTTTCTCTTTACGTCCATTACAGTATTAATTATGTTATCAAACACATTCTTCTCAATATGCATGACATCAAGATTATGTCTGATCAGATTGGTACTCCAGTATGGCAGATCCCAGAATATGCTCCTCTTTGTCCAGTTATGATCTCTACCAAATCCATCGCACTTGTACCCAGTTGTAGGATCTTCGATAGCACTTGGAAAATCTTTAACCTCCTCCCATATCGTGGCTCCGCACTACCTTGGCGGTGGATCACCCTTCTCTACAATGCCGGCACGGAATGCATTCCTATTCCTTCTGAACGGATGATCTTTTGGTAGAAATTGGCGATGACAATCAAAGAAGCACGATTTTCCTCCGTGTTTCAAGCGGAAAGCCTTACTACGGTCCATGCAATATGGACATGAGAGACGGCCATGAGTGCTCCATCCAGATAACATTCCATAGGCCGGAAAGTCGTTAATGGTCCACATAAGGGTTGCCTTCATCTGAAAATTCTGCTTCCTGGAAATATCGTACGTGTTAGCACCTACTTCCCATAACTGATTCAACTCATCTATCAAAGGCTGTAAGTACACGTCAATATTCCTCTTGGGATTGTTCGGACCAGGAATTATAACGGTTAGAAACATGTACTGTGTCTTCATGTACATCCAAGGCGGTAGGTTATACGGAGTGACAATCACAGGCCAGCACGAATACTGGGATCCCGAAAGACCAAAAGGAGTAAAACCGTCAGAAGATAGTCCCAACCTGACATTACGCGGATCTGAAGCAAAATCGGGATACACACGATCAAAGTACTTCCACGCTTCTCCATCGGATGGGTGATCCAACACCCCTTTAATCTGTTCTCGCATGTGCCAACTCATATTTTCGGCCGTCTCTTTCACCATAAATAATCTTTACAACTACGACGTTAAAGGCAAGTAGTGCATTGCATCGGTCGGTCTTCTTGCACCGGTAGACCTTCCTGTACTAGTTGTCTTATAGCGATCAGCACTACAAAATCTGCACACATCTGCGTCTTTGTCGTCTTTGTAGCACAGCATGCACCCATTGCGACAGGAATCAATTTTCTCATATCCCATCCAGAGCGATCTCACCATCCTCTTAGACCGGTAGAAGTCTTTAGGCAACTTAGCACCCGCCGGCAAGATCTCTATAATCAACTCCAACACTCGGTTGTAGCATTCTTGCGACATGTTAAAATCTGACTTAATGCTCAACAGTCTTGTAACCACCTCCAACGGTGAATGATCCTCACAACCAGGATACAATGGAGTCCTTGCATTCTCCAGCAACTCCATGAACTGTGCAACATCGGCGTTCGGTGCCTCCTCAGGTGCATCATGAACGAAACTAGGCCCCGCAGCGTCGAAAACCATGTTCACACACCCGTCGTCGTATGCATGATTATCTGAAACAAAATTATGTCCCGTATGCATATATGGCTCAACATAAGGCTCCGGCTCTGATGCTAAAGACACAAGTTCTCCGTGTGCGGTCCACTGATAGTAATTAGGCGTGAAACCCCTCGAGTACAAATGATATATCACTTCCACTTCTGAATAATATTTTATGTTATGACATTTCACACACGGACACTTAATTTTGGTACCGTCCATGTACTGAGGGAACGCCTTAGTAAACTACAGAAACTGCTCTACTCCCGCTATGTATTCATCCCGCACACCACACATATCATCAGGACGACGATTGTACATCCATGAACGATTCCGCAAGTAGTAATTCATATCCATTTGGAAATAATTCTGTAAAGATGGACACACATTATCCAACAGGCACAAATTCGTATATTATGTCTTATTAGGGACACACATTAGTAGCGGACAGTTACTAATAACAATGATATGCAATCTAGGTCAAACTAGGTTGTACTAAGTCAAATAAAGTCAAACAAGGTAAAGTCAAACTTGGTCAACCCTGGGTCAACCCAAGTCAATACTCTAGTCAAACTAGGTCAATTGGTCAACTTCGGTCAAGTTCTAGTCAAAACTAGGCTACAATTGACTTTTGGTTAACTTTTGATCAAAATAGTTAACTGTGGTCAACCAAGGTCAAAACTAGTCTAATTCCACTATTTCTAACCATTACCAACCATAAAATCCTAACTATGACTATATCTTAAGATATTTAACTCATATGTTGAAAAATAGTCATTATCTTAATTTACCCCGTTAAACCCTATACTCTATGTATATAGATTATAAGCCAATTAACCCTATCTATATCTTGACTTACTCTATATACCACTTCCTATTAACTACACTTTTCCATCTATACTATTGTCTAGGTATCAACCTTTTTCCCATACTCTAGTATCTAGGTATTCCTAAACCTTTTCCATACCTTTACTCTATACTTTACATATATCTATACCTCATATTACACAATACCTCACTACCTACCTATATTGGCTCACCAATCCATTGCCATTACCTATACCCTATTGACTGATCCTGAACACTACTCGTCCTATTACTCACACATATGAAAACCCTTTCTTATTACCTATACAAACACATACACCCCAAAACCACTGTCTCCTGCCTGCTGCCTGTACAGGCCCTAAGACTTGCACCATGTGTCCAAACCAAACTCGTGTCCAAATACTCGATACCATGTGTCCAAAAACAAACCAAACTCAACACATCCAAAACTGGACACGAATCCAATGGGCACGAGTCTTTGGGGACACGAATCCAATGGGCACAAGTCTTTAGGGACACGATGTGTGTCCGTGTGTCCGTGTGTCCGTGTGTGTGTGTGTCCGTGGGAGAGGAGGAGGAGGAGGGAGAGGACTTAGGTTAGGGTTTACCTGAGGAAGAGGAGGAGGAGCTCGGATTGGGGGAGGAGGAGCTCGAGGAGGAGGATCTCGAGGAGGAGGAGCTCGCCGGAGGGGGAGGGAGTCGCCGGGGGGGGGAGTGGGTCGCCAGAGGGGGAGGGAGTCGCAAAGGGGGAGGGAGTCGCCGGGGGGGTTGGGGGCGGGGAAAAATAAAAATTTGGGATTTTCGAGTGAGAGTGGAGGGAAAGAAGGTAGCGGCGTGCCCTAAGTAAAATAACTTAGCGACGTCACTCGTTGACATCGCTAAACGTCGCAACCATGGCGACATATATTTATATTATGTCGTTGAACGTCGCTATTCAGCGACGTAGGACACTGATGTCGCCGAACGTCGCTGGTGAGCGACGTTTTGCGACGTGGTTATATAGATGTCGCTACTGGCGACGTATTTTCTTGCCGTCACTAAAGTACGTCGCTATTTTATGATATTTTAGTAGTGCCCTCACCTCACGTAAGGTATAGCAGATGCCCCATTGCCAGTTATCCAGGTTAGAGGACATGACTCTCCGTTGAGGACACCGCGGATTACCGGGCCAAGTGGATAACTTTCTCTTTATTTCCTAGCCGATCACATATCGCTCTAATAGTTCAAATCACCTTTCACATTTATTAGCATATCTTATATTTCAGTTCAGCTCTACTTTATGTACTTCTCACCATGCTATAATTTCATTACTCACATGCTCTACCTGCTTTTATACTGTATCATGATTTGAAACTAAGTTCTTTTTGAAAGAAGGGTTACAACCCCGGTCCTTGTTTGGTTTAAGGGTTGTAACTCGACTTTCAAATGGTTCCCAAGTCGCTTATATCTTTGTCTTGTATTTCATTATTACTGTCTCTTATAGAATTTGTCAATTCATATGGAACTGCTATTGGTGTTTGTACTTGCTCATTTTTCTGACAGGATACCGTTGACAAATTTTACAGATGTTTCTGAGGCAGGCTGCTCGACCTATTAGGGGGTCGAGACAGATGGAGACTCAGGCCATGGTTATGGCCTGATAGTTTGGCCACTAGATTTTATACTCCCTGAGTAGTGCAGCTTAGTTACGTTGCCTGGCCTGCGAGCCAACGAGTACTTTTAGGCTGTAGTAGTTTATATATATTATGTGATCTTCTGGGTTGTTTGTATATAGCTCTGGACTTGTGTGGATCTTGGACTATTTCCTGTTTTCATCTATCATATTTCTATTTCGTGCTATCTACCTTAGTTTGCTTAGTGATTGAGACTGTATTGCTATGTCACCTCCATTTGGAGTGTATATACTGTGGGTACCTTTATCTATTTTAGTCATAGTATTTACAGACCCTATATACAGTGTTCTACTGCCGATGCTGCGGCGTAGGCTGGAGGTACCCACTTCTCGTGCCCCTAATTAGGGTGCGGGTCGTGACACAGCTGCCAGGCCCACCATCGCTCCGAGATAATCCGCACAATTAGCAGTTGCGGAATGCCAACAGCGCGACAGCGTGCGTCTACAATCTCTCCACCTTGCTTGATCCCGAGTGCAATGCTAGTGGAGGTGAGTTTGTATCTTAAGTTTTGAAACTTCTTCTCATTGGGTTATTATGTATTGTCCCGCCCCTCACGGTCTACTATGTAATACCTACAGCTTACTAACTCAGTCTTGAACTGAGTATTCAGGAAAACCTTTGCCGATATCGATTGATCACGAATGAAATGCAATGAACCTTTTCAATTGATGGATTGGATTCTATTAAAATAAATCCAAGAGTTTTGTTGGATGTTTTCTTTTACTGCTTGGTTTTGATGAATGCATTTTTGTGTTGGTTTTCGATGATTGGTTTTCATTGTTCGCTTTCATCGTATTTCGCATTCATTCCGAATCTTGAGAGAAAGAGACGAAGTATGCTAATCAACTGTTGGTGCCAATGTAGGACGTGTGAATTGTTCGTGAACGGCATGTGAAGTCCCTCATTCTCTCAACTAAGATTCATCATGGTGAGTTTCTTCAACCGAACAAACATTGATCTATACGCCTAATAAAAATGATCTCTAGTCCACTCTGTTGCCTTGTCCCAATGATCAACGATACCATATCCACAAAAGATAAAAGAAGATAATTAAATTGAATCAAATGCAAGAATATGTATTGTTACTCTATCTGCTCCATAAGAATGATCATCCATTTGGTTACTAAGTATGCTTGAAAATGTAGACATGTACAGACGAACTTGTACGTATTGAGATGAACAAGAAGGCACGAAATGAACGTGTCGTATATCTGTGCATAAGTCCAAGTGTGTCTCATCTATAGAACGGCTACAACATGCATTTGGTCTCGGATAACTTGTATACAAGGAAAATATTTGTCTCTCGGGTAGTATCTGGGGGCACCTGGAACCGCTCGGCCTAGGAGAGATTAGGGCCTCCATGTAAAAATGGGAGTCAATATCTGAGTCCTTAGCGACGAGCTGAACCCAAGAGAGTCACAGCGGCTAATCATAGGGATAACCCATGGACCAACATGTAGAATAGTCCACCTGCATGACCCGAATGACAACTTCAATATCTGCATGAATAAAACATGAATTACTCGTTATGCAAATTGTGCTAACATATTTTTGTGCGGGGATGATTGCCGACGTTGGTAAGATGCTTATGGTATATTCTACTATCTTATTCTTATAAATTGTTAAAAAGAACCTAGACAAGTAGAAAGATCACTAGTAAATGTTAGCTTCCTATGTTGATTTAGTGCAGAGATTTGCGAGTTCGGCCAAAAACCGCTCGCCAGTACATGATGTGTGCTGACCCACGTTGTGGGCATCCTTTTCAGAAAGCAAAAGAAGACAAGAGGATTTCAAGTGAGGCACCGAAGCTCTTCTAGCCCAATAGAGCTGTGGACTGCCTCAAAGCTACTTTTCAGTTCCAGTCAATTTGCAAGTTTCTTTTTCTTTGAAGGTGTCTTTCATTTCCAGCATGTAATAAAGGAATATGATGTATGGGCATTGCGACTATTTTTAAAGAGAGTTTTAAAGAGAATCATGTAGCCAATATAAGGCACTCTGAGTTTGCAAAGCTTTATACTTGTATTCCTATCAAGTTTAACAATAAAAGAAGTATTTCCATTTCTAATCTCTATGTCCAATATTTGGTTTTCTGCAATGAATGGGTGCGTGTGTGTGTTTTGGCTTTACTAGTGGGTGCATGCGTGTGTTTTTGCTTGACTAGTTGTTTTTATGCAGGTACATGGCCTTGTGCAAGCGCAACTTAGGCTTGCATGGCATCACGTCTTAGTGAGGACGATCGATCCTGCAGGATTCTAGGTAAGACGGACGACCCTAGTGGGATCGGGGCGTGACAGTGGTGTTGGCAAAAAAGGCATGTTCAAAGCTATTATTTGCTGCTAAATAAGCCAAACTTCTTGGATTATATTATCAATATTGTCCAGGCAATGATCACTAAAATTACCACTGTTTCCCTCATTTTCTCTAGTTATGTAGGAGGTCACTATAGCCTGTTAATGAAAGGAGCATTCAAAAATGTCGTGTAGCTAGAGCCCACACTATCGGCTTCTAACTCTGAAGGTGCACTACCCCCAACTAGAGGCACTTCGCTGGTCTATGGAGATGCAGTCCTAGAATAAGTGCCATGATATACATTTTCCATAGGATGTTCCATAGATCGATTATGGGTTGATATTAGAATCTGAAGAGTTAGATGGAGTAGACAAAGAGTGAGCAGTCACCCCCTTTCTCTAATTCTTGCTTTTACAAGAAGACCACCATGTCATATTAGCTGAGGCAAAGAGCAAGTCCTCATCGTGACTGCATCTTCGCCTTCATGATCACTATCTAGTGGGTAAAATGTCTTACAACCTTCTGTGAAACCAAGTGTGCAGTGTGACATTTGAAATATGTACAGTAAATACATATTCTTTTCGATCTATTTTTCGTATTCAAGATCTTGTACTATCGTATCTGTAAAAAGTCCCCTAGTGGGACTGTCCTCAGATAAATAGTATCGTATCTGTGAAACCAAGTGTGCAGTGTCACATTTGCAATATATACAGTGAATACATATTCTCTTTGAGCTATTACTCATATTCAATAGTCTTGAATACACCACGAGTAATAGATCCACAGAAGTTCCCTAGTGGGACTATCCTCAGATATGTAGTATCATATCTCTGAAACCAAGTGTGCAGTGTCACATGTGCAATATGTACAGTGAATACATATTTTGCTCGAGCTATTACCTATATTTAAAGGGTCTTGAATACACCATGGGTGATAACACCACAAAAGTCCCCTAATGGACTGTCTTCAGATATACAATATCATATATGTGAAACCAAGTGTGTAGTGTCACATTTGTAATATGTACACTAAATACATATTATATTCGAGCTATTACTCGTATTCATGAGTCTTGAATATACCACGGGTGATATATAGTGGGATTGTCATCAGATATATAGTGTCATATATGTGAAAGCAAGTGTGCTGTGTCACATTTGCAAATATGTACAGTGAATAAATACTTCATTCAAGCTATTACACATATTCAAGAGTCTTGAATATGCCATAGGTGATCGACCCATAAAATTTTTCCAGCGTAGTTGTCCTCAGATACTACGAGACGTTCTTATTGAGATCACAAGAAAAACATAGAAATGAGATATATACATAATCTTAAATAAATTATCAAAAATTTTCTATTTTGAATGAAATTGTGAACATGTTCAATACAAATTTAGATTTAAAACTAAAAGAAAAATTATGTAGATCTAGAAAACTCATGTTTTAATCAATCTATAAACATGTAAATCAAATATGTATGTAAATTTACTAAAATATATATCTAAATATACGAGATTAAACTTACATCTTCAATACCTTTCTTTTCTTAAGAGAACTCTTTCTCTATTCTTTTATTCTCTAGAGCAATTGGTACTGATAACATGTTGTAAAGTAGACAAATGGAAGTATTGTTTCTTTCATTGACCATATCAAATAAACTATTAAAAATGTCCTTTATATAGACTTACAATGAAGGTTATTATCGTAATGATAATATCAATTATGGTGATTCAATAATTCCGATAATTATGGGGAATCTATTCATATTTACAACAACAATCAAAATAATATACATATCCAAAATAGAAACAGATAAAACAAGAAATGTTTTTCTCATGACAATGCCAAGGGTGATAACGGATTCATGCTCATGCTTCCTACTCACTTTTTTTCACGTGGTTCATGTCAATTAATTAATTAATTCATGCATTCATTCCGCATATAAAATTCCATTTTTAAGTACTGCCTTTTATTATACTACCATGACTAGATTAGGCAACGAATGAAAAAGAACCACCAGTGGTTTTACCTTAAGGGTCTGCTTGGCAAGGGGCAACGGTTATGAGGTATTTTTAGAGCACCTGTTACGAGCGGTTATGAGGGGTCCGATTTTGGGTGGTTTTAAGTAGCAGCTTTTAAACCGGTCCAATCCATGCTTGGTAATTTACTAACGAGCAATTTTGAATTTTTTTACACGAATAAAATTAAATATGGAAGGGTATTAGTAGTTATAATTATATATTTTTGGTGAGGATATAAATGAATAAAATTATAAAACTCCTCAAAATCCATCGATTTGGGGTGTTTATAAAGCCACCCAAAATTATATTATATTGGTTTTTGGATTGTTTTTGAACCGACTAAAATCGGTGTCCCAAAATAATTAACAAGCAGATGTTTTCATAAACGGTCGATTCAAAAATATCTCAAAACCGGTGAAAATATCTTTACCAAGCAGACCCTCTGTTATAAAATATAAATAAAATTCACTGATGCCAAAATGATATGATATGATATGATGTATGGATTTTTGGGATTAATTAATTTGCATTGCATGTACAATATTAATTTGATTACCATAACTAGATCAAGCGAAAAAATGGAACAAAAGCTCAAGCCTCTTAATATAAAAAATAAAATAAAAAATTTGAGTTGTACCCTACTTTATTTATCCATATTCACGGTGCACTCCATCCGATTACTATAACGCATGCCACCCCCTCCCACTTTTGACGGAAACTAACAGTCAACTGCTGTTAATTTTTGATCGAAACACCCCTCCCCTTTCATCTTCTTCCCCGTCCCCTTCCCCACCCCCTCCCACGTGCCCTCTACCCCCTGCCTCCCGCTTCCCATGCACGCCGCAGATGAGGGGATCGAGATCGAGCTCGTAATTAATGGTCGAAGCCCTCTAACTCTGCGCCGATGGCCACAGGACGGGGGCGCTCGGTGCGACGCTGTAGGGGGAAGGTGCTGCGGGAAGGGGGGCACAGTGATGGGGGGAGGTACGGGGGAGGGGGGGCAGCAGTCGCGCTACGGCGGGGTGCATACGACGAGGCACGATAGCCGCGGCAGCGGTGCGACGTCCACCCTCCTCTCCCTCTCCTAAACACCCCTCCTCTTTCTGAACCAGGGGGAGGGATCCGGTTGGGGTGCGCAGCGGGAAGAAGGACAACACGGCATTGGGAGCCCGCAGTGGAAAAAGAGGCAGCGGCAGGGGAAGAAATACTTAAGGGGTATTTTTGTCCAAATTTTTTTGGTCAAAGGAGTTTACCGTAAGTTGAAGACAATTTCCATCAAAAGTGGGAGGTGTCATGAATTATGGTAATGGTGAAACTTGAATATGGATAAATAAAGTGGGGTACAACTCAAAATTTTTCGAAGTAAAATTCATTTATGGGTAAATGATAAGATATAGTGCAGAGAATTTACGGATTAATTTGCTAAAGTTTATAATTAGAATATTTGATGCCCTTTTGTAGTTATAGAAACAAACACCGGGGGAATAAAGTCATACAATTGAACTAACAGAAAGAGTAGGAGAAAATTTGTACAAGAATGGCTGGGTTCTCTTTGCTATCATCTGCAATTCCCATTCTCTTCGTATTTGTGTTTCTTCTAAAACTCTCTCAGGTGAATCACTTTCATATTTTTATCCTTCTCTTCATTTTTAGAAGGTTTTACCACTTTTATTTTTTTAAAAGTTAAACTATCATTTTACCTCCCCAACACAGCTAAATTAGAAAGAACATACAACTATTTTTTTTAAACTTTTGACTAACCATTTAATCAACTTTTTTTTTAGAGAACCGAACAATTTCTTGTCTTTCTTCCTTAAGCTAACATAAAAAGAAATCTAAAACTTCTCTTTATCAAATTTTATTAGTAATTTTTTTAATAAAAAGTAAAATATTGAAAAGTTCTATCCATGATGAAGATGAATGATATGCTCGAAGAAGATGAGCAATGATTGTTAGAAGATTTGGAATTTGAAAATATAGAAATATCATGGATGAATATGGCGACGATAAAAATAATAATATGACAATAAAAATATTTAATTGATTTTAGAAATTAAGGAATAAAGAGTAAAAAGAAAGAAGGTGAATTAAAAAAATGGGGAAATTTATGAAATGTCCAAAAACTAAAAAAGTTTCATGAAAAACCCACCGCTAAAAAAACTTTCATCGCGTGCCCAGAATTAGAAAAACTTATCCAACGCGGGTTCCAAATGACCATTTTGCCCTTCCTTTTAATTTATTGAAAACACCCACGAAACTGCTCTTAAAAAACATTTCGATACTTCATCTTCTTCCATACGCTGCTCACTTTCGAATCTAGGTTTTCTCCTCAAAAATCATCAAAAACTCGTCGAAAAATTTCGGAAAGACCGAGACAAACGGCAAAATGGTAAAATGGAGGTCCAAACATTATTTTTTTGCGATTCTAAAATTTTGGAAGGCCATCTAACGAAAAAGCGGTTATTCTCAGGCTCTTCGACGATACGCTCATTTTGCGACAAACGGTACCTCGTTTCGACCTCCCAGTCAAAAGTTATGGCCCTCCAAAGTTTCAACTGACCATAAAATGCAGGAGAATGGGCATTCTCCGTGTTAGAACACGAAGAATGTTAATTTCGCTTGAGGGTGGCTATTCCCCGTGTTAGTAACACGGAGAATGGCATTCTCCGTCTTAATTTACACGGAGAATGACCATTCTCTGTGTTAGTAACACGGAGAATGACATTCTCCGTCTTAATTTACACGGAGAATGACCATTCTCCGTCTTAATTTACACGGAGAATGGCCATTCTCCGTGTAATTTAGCACGGAGAATGAACATTCAAGTGTTAAAACACAGGAGAATGACCATTCTCCATGTTAGAAACACGAAGAATGCCATTCTCCGTGTTAAATAAAACGAAGAATACCATTCTCCGTGTTAAATAAAACGGAGAATATCATTCTCCGTGTTAAATAAAATGGAGAATGATATTCTCCGTGTTTCTAACACGGAGAATGGTCATTCCAGTGTTAAAACGCAGAAGAATGACTATTCTCCGTGTTAGAAACACGGAGAATGCCATTCTCCGTGTTAAATAAAACGGAGAATGCCATTCTCCGTGTTAAATAAAACGGAGAATGGCCATTCTCCGTATAATTTGGCACGGAGAATGGTCATTCCAGTGTTAAAACGCAGGAGAATAACCATTCTCCGTGTAAATTAACACGGAGAATGACATTTTCTGTGTTAAATAAAACGGCGAATGGTTATTCTCAGTATTAATGACCATTCTCCTTATAATTTACACGGAGAATGGTTATTCTCAGTATTAATGACCATTCTCCGTATAATTTCTCCGTTCTAAATCACACGAAAAATGGCCATTCTTCGTGCTAAATTACACGGAGAATGGCATTTTCTGTATTAAATGACACGAAGAATGGTCATTCAAATATTAAAACACAGGAGAATGCTATTCTCCATGTTAGTAACACGGAGAATGATATTCAACATGGAGAATGGTATTCTCCTTGTTAAAATGTAGGAGAATGACTATTCTTCGTGAGATATCGATGGAAAACAGTTGACAGAAACCTAATTTTTTATTTTTTTGTTTTGTGGGAAGAAATTTGACATGAATAAAGATTCAAGAGTTTTCGTTCTTCTTTCCAAATGATGCTAACTCTTATGGAAAAGAAGAAGAAGATCTTCTCTCCATAATTGACCTAATTGTCGGAAAAGAAGAAGAAGAAGAAGAAGAAGAAGAAGAAGAAGAAGAAGAAGAAGAAGATGAGTGATGATCGGAGTTCGACTGAAAAAAAATACGGTAAACTACGAACGATCTTTGCGATCTCTGCTGAAAATGAGAGCAATGGAATTCAGATCTCTCTTGAAGAAGAAGAAAAAGAAGACGACGACGACGAGAATCGCAATCCAAATCTGAGGTTTGTGCGGAGGGGTAGTTATGGTATTAATTTTGTAAATACAGAGCATCTAAAAGGAATCTTGGAATATTTAACGTGAAAATACTTAATTCTGGGTATTTCATAAAACTCATCCAGCGGGTGGGTTTTTCATAAAAGCCCACCCAGAAATTGGGTTTCTCAGCAATTTCCAGTAAAAAATATATCAGGTAAAACTTACAAAGTCAACAAACGAGGTACAGTGAAAAAAGAGAGCAAGTGTGTATCTAACAACACCCAAAAATTGATATTACAAAATTTTAAAATGTAATTGTGCCAAATTAATATTCGGTGCTAAATAAACTTAGATTTTGTATTGTTATTTAAGGATTCAACCTCTGAAGCATGTGGGAGTGTTCTGACTGATATTTATATTTATTTCTTGCAGGCTAATGTATACTTTTCCTTTGCTGCTGCTGCTACTGCTACTGTTCAACCAGTAATTACTTCTCATATCCAACCTACTGTTACACTTTTAGTCTATTTAAAAGCTTATATATATATATATATATATATATATATATATATATATATATATATATATATATATATATATATATATATATATATATGTGTGTGTGTGTGTGTGTGTGTGTGTGTGTGTGTGTGTGTGTGTGTGTGTTCTCTGACAATCATTTTGTTTTTTTTGTCTCTTAATATATATATATTTCAGATGGGTGGAGAGAAATCCCTGAAGAAAGAGGGTAAGCACTGAAACTTGACATCCATTTGAAAAAGCGGATCAATATAAAAAATATTGGATCTCATGAATGTTTGCGGATTTGAGTGCAGAATGTGCGCCTGCGTGTGAATATAGATGCTCGGAGACTTCGCACAAGAAGCCTTGCCGGTTCTTCTGCAACAAGTGTTGCCAGACCTGCCTCTGCGTGCCGTCGGGCGCCTATGGCCACAAGGATGAATGCCCTTGCTACAGGGACTGGAAGACCAAGGAGGGAAAACCCAAGTGCCCTTGAAAATTGATCTATTCCAAACCTACACGCCTTAAACATAATAAATGTGCTCTCCATGCCACCTTGCTTTTGTTGTTATTTTTATAATTTTCTGAGATACTCTTTGTTTCTGGTTCTGAGTTGATGCTGCTCTTATTCAGCCCAACTATATTATCAAATAAAGGTTTCTGTTGTCGCCAATATCTTATCTTGTATGAGGATATTATATTTCCATTGGAGGAATGAAAATTAATAGAAGGCATTAATATATATGAATTTTCTTTGTGGTACTGATATGCACCTGAAATCTTTACCTGTAGACGAGAACAAAAGGAAGCTTAGAAATCTCCTATTGTCATACAACATGTTGAGAGCTCATATTTTTTAGAAAGCCTACAACTAAGAAATTGTAGATGTAAGATGCAAATTGTATTAGTATTGGAGTTTGTAATTTTTCTGCTAGTGCAAGAACAAGCAAAGGAAGATTGAGATGAAGGTGGAGGTCATAGTATTGACTAGCCTTGACGCCCTTAGGAAACGGGTATTGACTATCTTTTTGACATGTATTGACTATCCTTTTGACATGCTTCTTCTAAAAAAACAAAAATAAACACGAACAAAGTGTGGACTACGCGACTGAAGGGAGAGTGAGGTGAGGCTACATCAATATAGATGACAAATTCCACAAAAAATATAAATTAATCATTCCCAATGAAGAACATCATCTTGACCTATCATTTGTTCAAATTGGTTGATATGTATCTTGTTTAATCTTTCTTTTCTTGGTTTGTACGGCCGCTCCTGAGGAGGAGTAGCGTGTGCGACCACACAAGACCTGGCCCAAGACATAGGGAAACCAAAAAAAATTCAAAGTTAATTTGTCACGACCCGCACCCAGTTTTCGTCCGAAAACCGGGTGTAGTCTGCTCGATACGTATAAGCTGTCAAGGTCATGGTATCATGGCTAATATTGTGATCTACAGTATATCTCAATCCACATGAATATATAAGACAAGAATGAACAAGTATGGGTCGTGGTCTGCAGCCCACTAGCATATATATCCGATTAGACTCCAAGAATATTATGAGTGTATAAGGCTAAGCTGATAAGCATGATATATCATGAAAGCACGAGAAAGATAGTAAATCAATAACACTAACAAAATACCTGAATCATGCGATTGAAGTCAACTACCACATGCTCAGCTAACTAACTCCTTGCAATCAGCTCATGAAGAGATCATTAGGTCCTCAGAGGACTAGCAAGATACATAAAACATGCCTACTAATATGACAGTAAATAACATGTAAGAAGGATAAGAACACTGCAAGGAGAACATCTAAGGACGACGAGTCGTGTGGAAATGTAATACTAGACTTGTATTGGTATTGGAGTTAGCAACCAAAAAAAATTCAAAGTTAATTTAGTTAGCAACCAAAAAAAATTTCAAAGTTCAAGGGTCCATTCATACCTTCCCTCGTTTGCAATGAATCAGAACTAGATGGTTCCTTATATCTAAGACACCATAAAGTTAATTTAGTTGCTCAATATATTATAAAAAGAAAGAGCAAATCGGTAAATCAACTTAGATAATGATTGGCTAAACTTAATATGTAGTAAGACTTTGAGAGCCCTCATTATGGTCTCCTTGGGAATACTCAAGGCAGGCTCCTGCAAATTTGAACAATTTCCATAACATCGTAGTGAATTGCTCTGCCATAGGAAGATTCAATCATCCCTCGCTTATTATTGCGAGAGCTTTGTGATCTATTCTCCTTAGTTGGCACAATAGTGTGACTAAGGAGTGTATCCACCGAGTCACAGACTAGGGATGTATAGACAGGATCAACAAGTGAATCCTTGTTGACAGAAATTAGAACTTCCTTCCCTTTGTTAGTAGCAACATCCGAGTAGGAGATACAAGATTTTGGCAGCCAAATCTTATTAACCTTCTTTGCCTTGGTTGTGGTTGAGGACTTTACACTACCCCTGGCGAGCATTTTCTCAGAAGCTTGTCGGAACTGGACGACCAACGTCTTCTGCGTTGTTCCCATCAATGCGGTGTCAAGTTGAGCTACTACCTTCTTATCGGAGGACAAGGTCGTCTCCAACAGAGTCGCCATTTTGTTTTCCATAAACAAAAAGGTTGAACGAACCTTTGTTCTTACAAACTTTTATAAAAGAATGATATACATTAAACCCTATAAAAGAATTTAAAGTACAAATATTTTTGGGGAAGTATAGCTGTAGAGATCTGATCTGCAGTCGATCACTTTACTCCTTGGACCGGTTAACACGAAGAAGGAATGCAAGACACTTGAACACTTGAGAAATTCAGCAACAGGAAAACCATCGCAACATCGGCAATGTCTCTGTCTGGCTCTCTCTGCCTCAATGCATGTCTATGTTTGTGTAGGATGGCATATCCTGTATTTATAGCTTTCGAAATGGTTATCTGGATATGCGTGTACTAATGAGCAATATGTACTGTATTTGTCATTGTCGCACACTATTTGAAAATCAACATCCCCCTTCGACTTTATGGGAGCACAAATAGTTGTCTGTTTGACACATGGCTTCCTATACGAGGAAAGCTTAGGTTGTGGAGACAGTTATCTATGCACATTCTACGAGAATTGGCATGATGTACACATAATCATAACTGTTCATTGTCGGTTACAAAGCGTACTTGGGACGAATCACCATACTGGCGTAGAAATAGCTTATTGGCACACTCTCATAGATCGAGGTAGCACGTAAGCGTACTCTGATAGAGGTAGGATACTAGCGTACTCTGATAGAGGTTATGCCTGATAGCGTATTCTGTTAGATAAAGCTGGGTAGCGTAATCTTATAAAGATAGCATGATCAGACTAACCACTAAATGACAACCTGAGTCTTTGTGTCAAGAAATCTTCTACATTAAATACATCTTGATCTGTTCAACTGTTGTGCCTAATATTTGTCAGTTCATTACATTAAACGAAGAAGACAATATGATAAATGTGCGCTTATTCTTGTTGAATAATAACATGCTGGCATACGCCTTTTGAAGACTCAAGTGATATGTCAGTCTTCAATATCTGAAACCTTGAGAAAGTACATCCCTGATTGTTTAGGCTCTTTATAGATTAGGAGTGTATTTTTATGCTTCTACATTTAGCAAGGGATTCCACTCCAGCTTTCAGAAACGAATGACGTCTGGAATTGGTGTCGTAACAACAGGTTACGTTGGTTGGGCAACCAACATTAGAGCATCTCCAACCCTATTGTCTTGTTTTGTGTTGTGATTCCTATATGGCATGAGGCACAAGACAATTTCTTTCCTATATGGCAAGATGATATTCACATAAGGCAAAGAGATAAAAAAGTATTCTCCAATGCAAAAGTATTGAGAAGACAATAAAAAGTATTTTTTACAACTTCCAAGACAAGTCCTCCACTTCTTCATTTTTTATAAATATTTCTATTCATAATTGATGATGTGGAGACAAAGTCATTGTGAAGTGCATTGTCTAGATCTAGACAACCAACTTCACATTGTCCTTGCCATGTCATTGCCAGGTCAACTTCATGATATATTAAACATTTGTATTAGAGAAGAATTTTTGAAATGAAAACTTGTCATTCCTATGTGGCAACCATTTTTTCTAAACTCACAATAGGTTTGGAGATGCTCTTAGTGGCTGGGGCCCACCTCCAATAGCTGTTGTATTTGAAGGAGTCACCATTGGCTGGTCTTCTTCCTCCAAGTTTAGATGAATCGGTGCTGGTTGTGGTGTTGGCAAAAAAAGGCATGTTCAAAGCTATTATTTGCTGCTTCATAAGCCAAACTTCTTAGATTATATTATCAATATTGTCCAGGCATTGATCACTAAAATTACCATTATTTCCCTCATTTTCTCTAGTTATGTAGGAACTCACTATAGCCTGTTAATAAAAGGAGCATTCAAAAATGCTGTGTGGCTAGAGCCCACACTATCAGCTTCTAACTCTGAAGGTGCACTACCCCCAGCTAGAGGCACTTTCCTGGTCTATGGAGATGCAATCCTAGAATTAGTGCCTTGATATAAATTCTCCATAGGGATGTTCCACAGATCAATTATGGGTTAATATTCAGAATCTGAAGAGCTAGATTGACTAGACAAAGAGTGAGAAGTCACCCCCTTTCTCTTATTCTTGCTTTTACAAGAAGACCACCATATCATGTTAGCGGAGGCAAAGAGCAACTCCTCATCGTAATTGCATCTTCACCTTCATGATCACTATCTAGTGGGTAAAATGTCTTACAACCTTCTATGAAACCAAGTGTGCAGTGTGACATTTGCAATATGTTCAGTAAATACATATTATGTTTGATCTATTTTTCGTATTCAAGTGTCTTGAATACACTATGGCTGATAGGTCCTCAAAAGTCCCCTAGTGGGACTGTCTTCAGATATGTAGTATCGTATCTGTGAAACCAAGTGTGCAGTGTCACATTTGTAATATGTATAATAAATACATATTCTCTTTGAGCTATTACTCATATTCAATAGTCTTAGATACACCACGAGTAATAGATCCACAGAAGTTCCCTAGTGGGACTATCCTCAGATATGTATTATCGTATCTCTGAAACCAAGTGTGCAGTGTCATATTTGCAATATGTACAGTGAATACATATTTTGCTCGAGCTATTACCCATATTTAAAGGGTCTTGAATACACCATGGGCGATAACACTGTTTGCCATTGATTATAAAAGTATAGAACAGTTTTATGGGAGGACTGAACTTAGACTCACAATACAAACTCGTTTGTACAAAGAAAGCCTAGGGACGAAAACCTAGGTACAACAGTCTAAGTATAATTGTTTATTTTAGATTCTGGGGGGTGACGATAGAGGCTCGGGAAAGCGACGGCCGCTCTGCCTTACTCCTTGGATGATCGGTATGCAGTCTTGGCTCAAAGAAGATCTGCTTGGCGTGGACGAAGAAATGCTCTTCTTGCTCTCCTCGTGTTGCTCTCCTGGCTTCTCTCTCTCTCTGTGTATTTTCTCTCTGACTCTGTATTTTTTTTATTCTTTTTGTTATCGGGTTTTTTGCAAGGGAATGATGCTGGCTATTTATATGAGTGGGGGTGATCATTAGGATTTGCTAATGATCATTTGTTTGGAATGTCGGCGCTCCTTCAATCTATCTGGACCCTTGATCCTGATTACAATAAATCTAGGCCATTAATACGGATAGCACCATATCTTGTGAGCAATTAATGCTAACTGCTTTAAATCTTCATGATTGATTATACCAATGTCCGATTGCTCGCCACGTGTCCCATTAGCTTGATAATAAATGATATGCCCTGATCTTAGTAATTATGACGGTGATGTCAAATATACTTGTTGGGATTCGGTTAAATCTTTGATTGATCCGATGCCACGTGTTTTGATTGTGGGTCCTGTCAGAGCCGCATAGGATGGGCAACACTTGAACCGCAGGGAGATACTCTTCGTGAGCCACATAAGACAATGCTTCATCGAGCCGCAGGAAACGAACTCTCAATGAGCCGCATATGTATAGTCTTTGCGAGCCGCATGAGCTAGCATTGTACTGAGCCGTAGGGGCTGAGATCTCAGTGGGCCACATATGGCTGATTTCTGCTAATCATGGTGACTTCTCAGTGGGCCGCATGAAGCTGTTCTCTATTTAAGCCGCATGAGATTTACCACGTGGCAACCTAGGATTTCTGATAGATCGGGTCAGAGATCTTCTTCTTTTCCCGAAAAGTCTGTCATTATGGCAGAGCCATTATAACACTTTATGTCAGAGCCGTCATAGTCGTCGAGTCGTGCCAGAGCATTAAATGAGGCCACTACTCAAATGGCCAGCTGTAGGGAAGGATCACAAGGGGATACGTGGCATCGATCGAGCCGCATATTCCTGCTGAACCGCATACACTCTCTAGCCGCATGATACTGAGAGTCTTCCTTTGAACCGTATAAGACAGCTCCCATATGAGCCGCATGGGCTTCGTATCCGGAGCCGCATGGACCATTATTCTGATATTTTCCATGCTTCTACAGGACCCCCTTCAAAGTTTTTAATTTGTAAAAATTGAAACACTTTGAATAAGAAGCATGGCCCCGTTCATGCCGCATAAGATATTATGTCTGCCTGAGCTTCCTAGCTGCATTAGTGTCTCAGCTGCATAGATTCATCTGGCCGCATAGGCTCTTTGCCACGCGACCTGACCACGTGTGCAAATCTTCATTAAGTGCCCTTGATTTGAATTAATGCCGCCTTTTGGAGGAGGATCCCAAGGGTCGGTTTTGCCTTGACCGAAGCATTTTACCTTTATCTTTTAAGGCGGCACGTAATCCGAGGCGTCTGTTTATTTTTATGGGTCTCTTTCGCCTATAAATAGGAGTCTTCTAGTCTCTTGGGGGTTTATTTACCTTCTCTCTTTGTTCGAATTCCCTGTTGCCATCTTTGCTCTTCGTCTCCTTCCTTCAACGACCGACAATGGCCCCCAAGAAGGCTGCTGTGTCGAAGGCCACGAAGGGTAAGGTGGTTGCTTCTACGACGACTGCAGCGACGAACGTGGTCACTCCTCCGCCGGCTGCTGTGCGTCCTATTCATCCTGACGTTCACCCGCCTATCGCTGGTAAGGGCCGTCTGAAAACCCTAACAGTTGCCATGGCTCTGCTGCATACTTTATACACAAGCCGCATGTACGACGCTTATCGATGTGACCGCATGAGCCCTTCACCCCATGGGGCCACATGAGCTTGCTGAGTCGCATATGTGTTTTTGATTTGGGCCGCATAAGCGTTGCTCACTTTTTGAACCGCATAAACTCGCTTGCTTACATCCGCATCAGCTCGCATGAGTCTGGCTTCGTAGGCGTGCTTAACCTGAACCGTATGGGTCTATTAAGCTCGTCTGGATTTGAGTTGTATGTACTCGGCTAATTCGGAGCCGCATGAGGCTATGATGCACCGAACCGCATAGACGTATCTAATGCTGAGCCACATGAGGCTGTAACAAGCTGAGCCGCATAGACTCAGATGATCTTTCCAATGCTTCTATTTTTTGACTATCTTCTAACCTCGTTTCTTTCGTCTTTCTCCAGTGAATCTGCCCGTAAATCCTGCAGGGGAGCTTATAGTGGGTTCGAATCAATTCGCCCTGGGCGTGCGTCTTGACGACTTAATTAGGCATGTGTTGAACCAATTCCCTACTGATGAGCCTTCGGAGAGGTTGAAGGCCATTGAGAATCAGACCCTCCATTACCTCCGTTCCATGATGAATACTGGGAAGCTGGATGGAAAATACCTGAAGCCTTTGTTCCTTTTTGGTGATGCTTTAATCATCGAGAATTCTCGAGTTTTAGAGATTTCCGAGAACTGGGATTTTTCTTTGGATGGGGTGGCAATCCATATTCCTCTCATGGAACGTCATTATCCTTTGTCATGGTTCAATATGGTGTTGCTGGACCGGAAGATGGTGTGTAACTTAACTCCCACTCAATCAGGGATGTTGATGGGCCACATCCATTATAATCCGAATATGCGGTCAGCGTATGCGGGTAAGGATTCCGTCCTCCGGTATATGATGGGTCTGGCCCCGGGCTCTTTCATGAATGTATACGGTCCCAACTTCACACTTACTCAAGCTGATACTTTCCTGAATCGACTTGTTCGCAAGAAGTCTTATCCTGTTGGTAGGCTGGCACTGCCGAACTGGATAAACCCCACCTCTACATGGGCCCAGTTGACTACTTGGGTTTTGCAGACCTATGGAACATTCTTGCGGGAGGTGGGGCTTTACCATGCCATTCGGGGCACTTGTCACGGGCTTTCCATTAATAAACCTCTGTTCGTAGCGCTCTTGGAGATGTATAGCCGGCGAACGGGGACGTTCTTTGCACCTGTAGGGGAGCTAGGGCTTGCTCTTCACGAGATGTATACTGTCTCTAAACTTCCATGGGGGAATGAGCCTTTCGAGGTGTATACCCCGTCGAATGAGGAGTTCGAGGCCTTGGACAGGCAACTCCCGGGTTCTGTTGCGGTGTATCGGGAGTTGTTGTACCACCACAGTGCTTGTCATCAGATGGCTATAAAAACGACGGATAGCTCCGAGGGGACCGCTCCTCATACCACATCCTGGATTAATTATCTTTTTAGGGTTGATCCTTCTGGCGAAGTCACTCCCCGAGCCCCTCGAACACATACAGAGGTAAGGGATCTGATGTCAAGTGTCAAGAAGTCGCGATCCAAGAGCGATATATTCGGGAGTCAGGCTGAATCTCTTAGTTATTTTCACTACGGAACCATACAGATGTCGGAGAAGGCGCTTCTGGCTGGATTTTTCATGATATGGCTACGGAACTGCGTAGTCTCGGGAGGAGCGGGTTCTATCGAGAGGATTGGTCGTTATTTCATCCTCCCTGCCGTTAAACTAGTATTCGGAGTTAGGCTGGCCCTCCTTCCTGCTATGGTGTGCAGCATACACCATGGTCTGCGAACATTCTCGTCCAAGGTTATTGCTCGTAAGAAGACTTTGGATTTTGAGCGCGTAGAACTGCCCTTCCACTACCTGATGGGGTGGTTGGCGATGCACTACAAGTCTTTGCTGGGACCTGGGATAGCGGAAGATGCTACGGCCGAAGATGCTTTCCTCTTCAAATGCCATCGCCGGTCTTGGGAATACAATACTATGCCAGCTTGTCGGAGGGCGCTGGCGAGAGTGGATGGATGTGACCTCTTTGTGTCTGTTCCTCCTTTTTCTGATGAGGAAGTGAGGAAGGTACACCTTGATGGTACTGGACCTTCTCATTTTCTATCTCCGGATATGCTTGCTTGGTTGCATAATATCCGCCCCGCGCATCTGGTTTATCGCAACCGGGATAATGTGTACTTGGAGCCTTACCTACCTAGTAGGTTTTCCCGCCAATTTGGCTATAGCCAGTTGTTCCTTGATTATCCCAACCCTTGTTTGGGTTTTGGAGGTAGCGTCCTTGACGGCGTCCGAGCGTGGAATTATTATGACGCTTATCATACTTGGGCCAGCTTCTCGGTCCCCGATGCTAAGGCGCCAAGGGAAATTTTGTACGTGGCTGCTTTGTATCAAGTGATGGCGAACAAGCCTCCTGTTAACTTCGATTCGAGTACCAGTTTCATCGTAGGTACTGGTTTGGAGGAGAAGCCCAAGGGGGCTAAGGCTAGAAAGCAACTGGCGCTCCAGATTCCTCTTCCTGAATCAGAACCTTCCGAGTCGGCTGAGGAAGAGGATGATAGCGAAGACTTCCTTTCTGGTGGGGGTGAAGAAGTAGCGGATCAACCGCTTCCCCCACCCGATGAACCGGCAGAACATCCGTCGCTTACTACACAAGAGGGAGCAGTGAGAGAAGAACAACCTTCAGCTGTATCTGGTCCCTCACGTAAACGGGTCAGATACGAGTCTCCTGACAGTAGAGTGACCTTTTTCGTGAAAAGAGCTGCTGTTAAGCCTCGTGGAATACTCATCACCGAAAAAGGTGAAGGTACAGACGATGTTCCGGAGGTAAGTCTAAGTCGGAGTTATATCTTTGTTGTAGTTTTCTTTTCTCTCGGGGATATGACTTGATCATTTTTCTTTGTAGGCGTCTGACGAACCAGGCTCTCCTGAACCATCTACTGCCCCAGTAGTTGATCCGGCCCTTGCTGCTTTGATTAGCGATATGTGTGCCACGGTCCTCTCTGCGGGGGCTCTCTCAGCGGCGGCTGAGGGTTCCCAAGCTGTTGAGGCCCCAGCCCGGGGTGATGACAGTTTTCGTGGACCCGTCTCCGAGATTTCTGAACTTCAGCAAGACGACGCCATTCTCGGTGCATCTCCTCCTGAGGATGCAAGGGCGGATGAGTCTATTATTCCTGACTCGGAGGCTGTTGGTGAAGAGGTTGTGATGGCTGTAGGCGAACCCCAGCCTCCACACTCCTCCACTGGTAAGCTGAGCCATATTTTGACCACCGAGGGGGCTTATTTGCTCTATCAACATATCCTTCGGGTCAAGTCGATTCATGGTTGCCTTGGCCCTGCAGGTCCTGACCCTTTACCTCCCGTCGCGGATGTTCTCGGGGAAGGCCCGGTCTACCGTGATCTGGGCGAAATGAGCATTTCCTCTCCTTCGTCATCGTATGTTGAGGGATATTCTGCCAGCTCTGGGCAGATGGGGATGGAGTTGGTGCTGGCCCCGGCCTCGTCTTCGGCTGCTTATACGGCTCCGAAGATCGACTTTTCGACCCTGCCGAGCACCCAAATTCTGCGGGCCGCTGAAGAGGAATTGGCCGATGTTCAAGCGTCCTTCCGTACAGAGTTGGTTTCCCTTGTGGCAGGAGCGATAGATTCTATCGCATCTTCTTTCGTGCTGCCAGCCACACTCCCGTTGACACTGGCTTCCTCGGAGGCTCAGGACGAGGTGACGCAGGATGTGGTTGACAGCTTCTATCGTCACTTAGGGAGGGATGTAAATGCTGCCGTGGAACGGGGGATCCCTTTTTCTCTGTCTCTGCGGGGCGCTCGGGGTCAAATCGACACTCTGAAGGGTCTTCCTGGCGGGATGGGGTTAGCCGCGCTCCTGGAGCCTAAGTTGACAGAGGCTGACCAGCTTGTGACCCAATTACTGGCAGTACGGCAGGCTGGCTTGCCCGCTGCGATTGAACGGGAGCGGGGCTTCCTGGTTGCTGCTCGGGACAGGATCAAGCTCGCTCGAAAAACTGTCGGGCCGGCTGTACAGGGGGACCTTGACAAGTTCTCCGTCTCCTATGACCGACTGGGTCGTCGGAGTCAGGCTTGTAGGGCCCGGGAAGAATCTGCCTCTCGTGGAGTAGCAGACACGAAGGAGCAGATTCTCGCACTCTAGAAGGAGTTGGCCTTCTTAGAGTCAGAGCGGGAGGCTGCTCATGCAGAACATGAGTTGATCGCTCGGAGGCCGAGAGGGTTTCCCGATCTTCTGTCAACCTGGAGCGGGCCTTCAAGAAGTTTGAGGACAACTGGCGAGCCCATGCTCATCTAGAGGATGCGGCGGTGCTGAACCAGGAGACGGAGCGTCGAGCCAAACAGAGGCTTGAGCGGTCGGTTGCCTTGATAAAGGACCGTCTCGCGGCGTTATGTGCTCCAGAGCAGTGATCCGCCTTCTGTCTTCTTCTTCTTCTCTCTTTTTTTTCTTTTAATTTTTGTAAGGGGTGTGATCCCTGCTGATGTAGCCTTTTGATTTTTGAATAAATGAGCATGTTTCAACTCATCTTTTCTTTCTTGTACTTGCGGTGTTCATGGAATAGGACTTGCTGGAGGATTATTTGTGGACCTGTTATCCTAGGCGTACATTGGTTTTAGGTACGGATAACAAGTTTGGATGTTTGGAGTAGCCATGGCAAAGTGGTCATGGGTGTTCTTGGTATTGGGGGAAGGAATGCCGTAGAGCAGCTAGGCTCCCGGGGCATGGTAAGATGGTGGGTTTATGCTAAGAAGCTTAGCAAGGGATATTTGTGGACCTATTATCCTTGGCATACCCTGGTTCAGGATACGGATAATGGGATAAAAGGAAACCAATCACATTTGCTCAGAGGTTATGATGACATGGCAAACGTGAAGGTTTTATCGTGAAATCTTCCTGCTCAGAGGTAATGAGAAACATGGCAGGGAAGATTTTACGGAAGCTATTTGTAGTAAATAGCGGATATTTGTGGTCAACAGAGGACATTTGTGGTCAACAGAGGACATTTGTGGTCAACAGAGGACATTTGTGGACCTATTATCCTTGTCGTACTCCAGTTGTGGGTACAGATAATAGGTTGAAAGAGGACCGACATACTTGCTCAGAGGTGATGTGGACATGGCAAATATGACGATT
The DNA here is from genome assembly GCA_029216955.1 of Iris pallida. NCBI lineage: Eukaryota > Viridiplantae > Streptophyta > Magnoliopsida > Asparagales > Iridaceae > Iris > Iris pallida. The sequence goes on from JANAVB010005599.1 coordinate 22,209,236, forward strand.
TCTTCGACGGAGCCTTCCCATTCAGAGGCAATAAGGACATGGCAGGAGTGGGGTCAATAAAGAGTGGGTACATAGAATGACTCAGAGGTAGGAGAACGTGGAAGTTCTATGCGAGGGGGCGGTTTGTTTTTGGTGGAAGTGAAGACGACTCAGAGGTAATGAGGACATGGTCGTTTCGGAAATTGGTGGATCGACTACCCTTTTTGTGCACTGGGAGTGCGGGTAGTGGATCATGAGGGAGGATTTCTTCCAGGAAGAAAGTTCAGAGGTATAATCATACGTGACTTACTATCTGAAGGAGTGACCGAAATGTAAGTTCAGAGGCACCAGCCGGTACATAACTTGGTAATTTAGAATATTGAGGGAGTGAGAGTTCAGCGGCACCAGCGGGTGCATGGCTCGATAATCTGAAATATTGTGGGTTCAGTGGTACTAAAGGGTACATGACTCGATGATTTGAAATAGGGTGGATGAGAGTTCAGTGGTACTAAAGGGGTACATGACTCGATGATTAGAAATAGGGTGGATGAGAGTTCAGTGGTACTAAAGGGGTACATGACTCGATGATTTGAAATAGGGTGGATGAGAGTTCAGTGGTACTAAAGGGATACATGACTCGATAATCTGGAGAATGATATTTAAACATAGTATTTCTTCAGGAACTTGCCGTTGACGGGCAACATGAGCAAGTCTCCGTTCTGCTTAGCGAGGCGGTAAGCACCGTTGGAGAACACGGCCTCGATGACAAATGGACCTTCCCATTTTGGCTGGAACTTGCCGGCGGTCTTGTGAGTCATGACCATTGGCCTCCGGACTGCCAGCACAAGATCGCCCACTTGGAATGTTCTGATTTTAACCTTCTTGTTGAAGGCTCCTGAGATGCGTACTTGGTATAGCTCGATCCTTTGCTGAGCTAGGAGGCGTTTTTCATCTAAGGCCTCTAACTCCTGTAGTCGACGTCGGTAGTTATCATCCGTTGTCAATTGATAGGTGAGGGCGACGCAGAGTGAGGGGATTTGAGTCTCCAATGGGAGGACTGCCTCACTCTCGTACACCAGAGAGAATGGTGTATTCCCGGTGGCTGTTCGAACTGTGGTGCAATAAGCCCATAAGCATACGCCGAGCTTTTCGTTCCAGTCACGTTTGTTGGAGGAGACAAACTTCTTGAGGAGTTTGATGATTATTTTGTTGAATGCCTCTGCTAATCCATTTGCTGCCGGATTGTACGGTGTCGAAGCGACATTCTGAATGCGGTGCTTATCGCAGAATCGATAGAATGTATGGCTTGCAAACTACGGACCATTATCATGGATGATCCTTCGTGGCAGTCCAAAGCGGTAGATAACGTGATGCTTAAGGAAGCTGATCACGTTTGAAGTCTTGACTTCTGCGAGTGGGACGGCTTCCGCCCATTTGGAGAAGTAATCAGTGATCGCAAGTATGAAGCGATGTCCTCGGAGGGAAGGTGGGGTGATTGGACCAATGATATCCATTCCCCATGCCTCGAACGGCCAGGATGCCACTGTCGAATGTAGAAACTTCGATGGTTGGTGAATGAAGTCTGCGTGGACTTGGCAAGCATTGCATTTTCTGGCATAGTCTATCGCGTCTGCCACCATCGTGGGCCAGTAGTAGCCCATTCGACGAATGCGATCTTTTAGTTTTGGGCCGGGCTGATGGGCCCCGCAGACGCCGTCATGAGCTTCTCGCACGGCTTCTTTGGCTTCTGCGTTCGACAGGCACCGGAGTAATAACCCGTCATAGGAGCGTCGATACAGCATCTTCGTCTCTGTATCGTAGAAGAATCTGAGAGAACGTCGTCTGACAGAAGTAGCTTCCTTTGGGTTCTCTGGGAGGATGTCGTAGACGACGAAGTCGATGAATGGCTGTCTCCAGTCTGGGGCATCATCGATTGTCTGGACGGAATAACTTGCCACGAATTGTATATTGTTCTTGGGACAGACCAGTTCGTGGCCTATCACATCCACTGATTGGCGATCGTAGTTTGGAACTGCTAGGGAAGCGACAAGACCAGCTAGGGCATCAGCTTCGATATTTTGGAGTCTGGGGACATGTTCGATGAAGAACCCCTCGAACGACGAGATGACGTCAATCGCTATTTGGTGATAAGGGATCATGTCTTCGTGGCGGACTTCGTATGAGCCCCGGATCTGATTGACGATTAGTTGGGAATCGCCGTATGCTTCAAGGTATTCTACCCCAGTTCTTTTGCAAGTTGGAGGCCAATGACCAGAGCGTTATACTCGGCCACATTGTTGGAGCAGGGTTCTGTGAGAGAGTAGGCGCGATTGATTACCAGCCCAGTAGGAGAAATCAATACTACTCCGACCCCCACTACGATGTTTCCCTTGGGTCCGGTTCTTGAAGCGCCATCGAAGAACATACGCCATATGTTATCGTGGGTGGCTGTATTCGAATCGGCGACCTCATCTGGGATCTTTTCATATATTCTGGATGACTCCGATCCTGGGTGGGCTGCCAAGAAGTCTGCCAGGGCTTGACCCTTGACAGCCTTTTGCGGGACAAAGATCATATGATAAGGGGACAGCAATATTGCCCATGTAGCGAGGCGAGAGCTGAGTGCCCCTGGTTTGGTCATGAGGACTCTGAGAGGGTTGACTCGGGAGATCACATGTATGGTTTGCCCTGTGACGTAGTGCCGCGTCTTTTAAATGGCGAACACCAGGGCGAGGCACTCCTTCTCCACAGCGGTGTATCGGTGTTCTGGCCCAATCATCATTCGACTGAGGTAATATATCTGCTCGTGGCCTACGTCGTTGTTTTGTGCCAGCAGGGCACTAAGGGAGTGTTCCATTGCTCGTACGTAGAACAGGAATGGTTTTCCAGGGACCGGGGCCACCAAAACTGGAGGATTTGATAAGTATTCCCTGATGCTGTCGAAAGCACGCTGGCATTCCTCATCCCATACGAATGAGACTCCTTTCTTTATGAGGTGTGTGAATGGTCGGCATCTCCCGGAGAGGTTAGAAATAAACCTCCTGATGTAAGCTAGCCTTCCTTGGAGGCCTCTAAGTTCACGGAGATTTTTCGGGGGAGCCATCTCCATGATCGCCTTTGTTTTCTCGGGGTCTACATGGATACCCTGTGCAGTGATAATGAGGCCCAAGAACTTCCCGCTGGATACGCCCAAGAACGATTTCGTAGGGTTCATCTTCAGATTGTGGGCTCGCATCAGGTCGAATACCGTCCTCAGGTCCTGAAGATGATCTTCCTTATGGCGACTCTTGACAGTGATGTCGTCGACATAGCATTCCACTATCTTGCGTAAATGTTCTCTGAAAATGATACTCATGGCTCGCTGATATGTAGCGCCAGCATTCTTTAGACCGAATGGCATGACTGTGTAGCAGTATGTGCCAATCGGCGTTCGAAATGATGTGTGCTTTTCGTCGTCGGGAGACATCTTGATTTGATTGTACCTCGAGAATCCATCCATGAATGACATACGTTCAAAGCGCATGTGTTGTCGATCATGATGTCTGTGATGGGGAGGGGGAATTCGTCTTTCGAACATGCCTCATTTAGATTACGGAAGTCGATGCAGATTCGGATCTTCCCATTCTTCTTAAGGACCGAAACTATGTTGGCGACCCAGTCAGGATGTTGTTCCTCACGAATGAAGCCGCTGGCTATCAGCTTGTTGACTTCGGCTTCGATCGCATCCATGACGCCTGGGCAGAAGTGTCGTTGTTGCTGCTTAACTGGTTTTGCGTCTGGCCGTATGTTGAGTTTATGAAGAGCAATATCTGGATCTAAACCCGGCATGTCCTCATAACTCCATACGAACACGTCAATATATTCTTTGATAAGTTCCAGTAGCGATTCTCGCTCTTTGTCTGTTAAACTCTTACTAACAAAGATTGGCTTCGGAGAGGACTCGCTGCCGAGGTCGACCTGCATAACTTCATCTTCGGTAGGAGGTTCTCTCTGTTCGAATCATTTTTCCCATTGCGCGTCCAGCTGTTGGGCCCACGGCTTTAGTTCGAGGATTTCAGGAATGTCTTCGTCTTCTTCGTAAGCGTCAGCGAATGCCATATTGACTGACAGGACTTGTCTGAATATGTCTCCGATGCTGGTATCCGAGTCGGAAGTTGGTGACCCGGTTGAATGTGACTGCCATTCACACTCTTCATCTGAACTCTCGGGGGTCGTCGTGGGAGTTACATACCCTAGTCCACATCGAGTTTTGCTATAGTAGTCCCACGGCTTGCCGGTCGGTACCGGGGGCTTCAAAGGTAATCGCCGTCCAGTGCCGTAATTCAAACCTGGTGTAGTCTCCAGATCATATCCTTGCTTTTGCATGAGATGTTTGGACTGGGGGCTATAAAGATACAGAGGCAGTCTCCCGGTATCTGACCCAGGATCGGCTTCTTTTATGATGAAGGGGTACGGATCGTCTTTTCGGTCGAAGATAATTGGATGGTCCCCTCCCTCGTATATTCGGTAGGCGTCTTCTGCTGGAGTAAGCTGGATTGCGGTATATACATTTGTCACCTGTGTGTGTAGGTGAGTGCCTATACCGTAGTCCATAGCATACATTGTACATAGTTTATTGAGCTCGGTGTAGTTCAAAGATAACCCTATATTGATGAAGTAAGGTATCTTTTCTAGGGGAATTACATCATCGGCGGAGGGGACATCAGTGTGAGTAGCCACATACTTGGATAGTTCCGGCTCCTCCTCGGCTACCCCCTGTGTAAACGAAGACTGAGAGGACGTCCTAGTTAGCTTGATCTTCAGAGGCTCAACTGACGGAGCAGAGCGTGGGGTTGTTGGTAGACTAGCAACCCCCAGTCTGGCACTCGATGTGGAGCAAGGAGTGGCTGATTCGCTAGAAGTGTCAGACCTCGCATCGGGGTGATGACCCTTCCTGGGGAGGCGTATCGTCATGGGCCTATCCGAGGGGTTGAGCTTCCCTGCTTGTGGTTGGCTGACTCTTGGTAGCCTGATTGTCAGTGGCCCAGTTGTGGGTCTCGGCACTTGGCCGGACCTTGGCAGCCGGATTATCATTTGCTCCTCCTGCGCTGAGAGGCTGATTGCGTCCTTACGCAGAGTGGCCGTAAGGGGTGCAAAATTGCCTGGTTTGCGAGCCTGGTGGTAGATCGTTAGAGGTTCTTCTGATCCCGTGGCCGTCTTGGTATGAACTTGCACATCTTCTTCGACCAGGTGCTTCTTTGATTTTTCGTACAGACAGGAGTCTGAGTAATAAGATTCGACCCCCTTGAAGGGATCAATGTCAGCAAATTCTGTCCTCACGAAGCCATGCTTATCGATATATTTGAAGCATTGGTGCAGCGTGGAAGGCACGATCATGTAATCGTGTATCCAAGGTCGCCCCAAAAGGATGTTGTAAGACGTGTCGGCATCTATGACGTAGCAGGTGACTTCTGATTGGAGATCGCCAATCTGGCATTTCAGACAGATCTTCCCGATTGGGTAGCTCCTGTCCGAATTGAAACCGCTAATGGCGGTGCTTGTAGGCGTCAGGCGATGCATCGGGATGCGAAGATGATGTAGCAGACCCTTCGGAATGATGCTTATGGAAGACCCAGGATCAATATGCATTCGGTCCACCTTTACGTCGCCAATATATCCAGTGTAGTATAATGGGCGATCGTACAGGTTAGTTTTGATGAGCATATCCTGCGGAGAGAAGACGATGTTGGGCATCGCTCCCGTATACGCACTGTCTTGGAGATCTGCAGGTTGATTATCTTCCGTGAGGTTGACCTGAGCCAAGTATGCGTCGGCATTTTGGAGTGCATCACTCAAAGCTGTACGGACATCCTTTGAGAGCCTTAGGAGTTCATATAAGGACAATTTGGCCGGTGTATTGGCCAATTGTGCCAAGATGTCGAAGTTGTAGGGCATCTCCAGCCCCTGAGGTATCTTCTTTCGGAGGGATTTGTCGAAGCGAGTCTCCTTCGGCCTAGGCTTGTCGGTCGTCGAAGGGTGAGCCGGTCCCGGAGCATGAGTAAAAGTGGGCGGATGATCTTCATTCGAGTTTTCAGCCACGGGCTGAGATTGTGCTCCAGATCGAGTAACAACGGCCGAGACTTCTTCTTCATCTGCCGAGACGGTACGGCAGGATCTGACTTGTCTGCTTCTCTTCTTATGAATGGGAGGCATTGTGGGCTGAGTCACCTCATGGACCAAGTCCGGATGGACCCACATAATTTCTCCTCACGATGTAGTGAGAGGTACAAGATCGACAGCTTGATCTCGAGCAGGCGGAAGATTAGCAACTTCTATCGTTGCAAGAGGGATGGGTATAACACCGTCTTGAGTCTCTGTTGGCGGGAAGCTACCGAATTGTACCGACACCATGTTGGCTGCTATGGTTACCTCCTCGAAATCGATGGCTAGAGCGTTCGAATCGATGAGGTTTTGGATGTACCATTTCAGTTGGTAGCAGTCGTGTGTAGCATGGTGGACGTAACGGTGGTAATGGCAGAATTTTGGGTTCTCCAAGTCAGCCGACCGAGGCTCCCGTCTTGGTGGAGGGAGCTGAATTCTATCTCCTTGTATGAGCATGTCCAAGATAGGCTTGACGTGGCCGTCTTCAAAAGAGTAAGTGATTTGAGGCCATTGTTTGTTTGTTGGTTGTGACTCGGGCTTCTTGGTCGTATCGGCCACCATAGCCTGCTTGCCTCTGTTGTCCCGATTGTTGGAGGGACTACCCCCATTGTCGGTGTTGGTGCTGGGACGCTTGCCTTATTTTCTCCCTCCGTGATATGCAACCCCAGTTGGCGGGCCTTCTTCAATCGTTCTTCGGCACTTGTAGCACTGATGATAAAAGCCTTCCAGTCCTTGAATTGACTTTCGCCCATCCAGAGACTAATTGTTGGGAGTAGTCTCTTTTGGCAAATTTCAATCAGGAAAGAATCCGGATTGCCAGATGGTAACTTCATTGCGGTCTGACGAAACCTCTCAATGTAATTCCTCGTCAGCTCTTTCTCTCCTTGGACGACGTCCATGAGGGTAGACATTGTGACGTCCTGACCTACCTCGTAGAACCTCTCCAAGAACAAGCGTTTGAAGCCGGCGAAGGAGTGGATGCAATTGTCCGGCAGGTTGCGGTACCAGTCGAAGGCGACTCCTTCCAATGCCCCGATGAATAACCGCGTGAGGATAGCGTCATCATGGGGCAGATGGTCGGTGGTGACCTCAAAGTAAGTGATATACTGACTTGCTGAGGTCTTGCCATCATAGGGGTTGATATTGAACGGCTTATATCTGGGTGGGAATGGAACATCCCTCCATTCAGCTGGATATGGTTGCCGTATTCTGAGATCTTGAGCATTTTCTCGGGCATGAAACATGGCACGGAGCTCCTGGACCTCTCTTCTTACTTCTCGGGTCTCATCTGTCGCGGCAGGAGCTATTATTTTGGAAGGATTATTGCTCGGGTTTGGTGTCACTGAATTCGAATCTACATTGACCGTGGGGCCCATGTTTGTTTGACCGGGCGCTCCTCCTTGTAGCGTGGGCAGGGCCGCTTTAATCTCGTCTACAGACTTGACTAAAGCAAGTAATATGGCTTCGAGACTGTCAATGCACTGGCGATCACTGGAGCCACCTTGATCGCTGTCCGTCATGAACATCGTTCTTACGTGAGGAGTAATGGAAGGAACGGTGGAGGATGTGCCCTCTGAGTCGTACCCATGCACCGAGAAGTCATCGGGATAGGTGGGAATATTCTCTTCGGGCTCGGACTCAGAGGGAATGGTATCCCCAGCTTCCGAGCTTGCTTTGTCTTGAGAGTTACGGATGTCCTCGGGGACATCAGCGTCTGTTGCTCCTGATGGAAGAGTTGTTTGTGCGGACTCGGTTCCTTGGAACATCGGATTGTTGTGGATGTTCGGAGGAGTGCTACCTCCAGCTCCCTCGACCCTCAGCAGTGCGGGCGATGAATCTCCCGTTGCAGCAGATTTTGTCTTCGAACGGGTGTATTGGTATACTCCGGTGGAGGGCAACCGTTTAGCCGATAATTTTTTAGCTGTAGTGGTTGATATTTTTGGGCTGGAGATGCTTGTCTTCTTCCCTTTCCCCTCGGCGGGGACTTTCTGCGCGAAATTGCAGGAGGCAATAGGAGGTGCTTCGTCCTCCGAGCTCGGATGCTGTAATCTTTGGAAGATGGACGGTCGATCTTCCGTTACTGCCGTGTTATTGCAGTAGCAGTTGACGATGATCTGGGTGCAGTGACATCCATGTGAGGACTCTTTGCACGCCGAGGCCCCTTCTCTTTTCTTGCGTTTGTGGCGGACAGCCTCACGCAGGTCAGAGGAACCACTTCGTCCGTTTGCCGCTGGGACTGGACTTGAGCGGTTCTATACAACTTCCCATCAGGGGCCCGCGTGATAATCAGTAGGATGCCCCGATAGTCAGAGGTTGGGGCAGCTGTCTGGGCTTGATGAGCCCGCACTGCCCTGGACTTCTTCTTCTTAGCACCTGTGGGTGCATAATAAGAAGAGTCCAAATTGAATACCACAGAGTCTGGAGAATCATCAGGGTTCGGACCGTACGAGAGACGGTCGAAAACTGATCGAGAGGAGCATGGAGCGGATGCTATGCAGCTGGGATTGGAAACCGTGCAGGCTGTCTGCATGCGGTTGTCTTCTGTCGTTGGCTGAGTTCTTATGCGGCTAGGAGTCACGACCGTGCAGGCTGGCCGCATGCGGTTGGCATCTGTGGCCGTATGGGTTTTATGCAAACGGTTGACTCTAATAGCCGCATGAGTCTCATCCATGCGGTTGGCAACTGTAGCCGCATAAGTTATGCGGCTGACAGATGTGGCCGCATGAGTTTTTTTCATGCGGTTAGCGGATGTAGCCGCATGGGCTTTCTTCCTGCGGTTAATACCCTTCTGCGGCTCAGATCGCGTAGAGTTCCTCTTTGCCCCTGTAAGTCCAGCATCATAGTATTTTCTTCTGCCGGACTTGGGGACAGCAGAGTTATCTACGGTCTGAAGTGGGGCCGCAGGAGAGTCCTTCTCGCCGTCTTAAGCAACATAGGGTATCCCATCGAAGACTTGAGGAGGAGCAAATGATTTTGGCCTCCACTCTTTGCGAGCCTTCGTGGTACGGGTGCGCTTCTGGATCGGACCAGCGCTGCCTTCAGAGAGCATCTTTTCGAACGCCTGTTGGTCGAAGCGGACGACCATCTTTTGTTGTATGGAGCCAAGTTTGGCTGCATCCGATTGCGTCACCAACTCCTCAGCCGTGGAGAAGTTAGTCCCCAGCAGAGTCGCCATCGTGTTTGCCATTGATTGTAAAAGTATAGAACAGTTTTATGGGAGGACTGAACTTAGACTCACAATACAAACTCGCTTGTACAAAGAAAGCCTAGGGACGAAAACCTAGGTACAGCAGTCTAAGTACAATTGTTTATTTTAGATTCTGGGGGGTGACGATAGAGGCTCGGGAAAGCGACGGCCGCTCTGCCTTACTCCTTGGACGATCGGTATGCAGTCTTGGCTCGGAGAAGATCTGCTTGGCGTGGACGAAGAGATGCTCTTCTTGCTCTCCTCGTGTTGCTCTCCTGGCTTCTCTCTCTCTGTGTGTATTTTCTCTCTGACTCTGTATTTTTTTTATTCTTTTTGTTGCCGGGTTTTTTGCAAGGGAATGATGCTGGCTATTTATAGGAGTGGGGGTGATCATTAGGGTTTGCTAATGATCCTTTGTTTGGAATGTCGGCGCTCCTTCAATCTATCTGAACCCTTGATCCTGATTACAATAAATCTAGGCCATTAATGCGGATAGCACCGTATCTTGTGAGCAATTAATACTAACTGCTTTAAATCTTCATGATTGATTATGCCAATGTCCGATTGCTCGCCACGTGTCCCATTAGCTTGATAATAAATAATATGCCCTGATCTTAGTAATTATGACGGTGATGTCAAATATACTTGTTGGGATTCGGTTAAATCCTTGATTGATCCGATGCCACGTGTTTTGATTGTGGGTCCTGTCAGAGCCGCTTAGGATGGGCAACACTTGAACCGCAGGGAGATACTCTTCGTGAGCCGCATAAGACAATGCTTCATCGAGTCGCAGGAAACAAACTCTCAATGAGCCGCATATGCATAGTCTTTGCGAGCCGCATGAGCTAGCATTGTATTGAGCCGTAGGGGCTGAGATGTTAGTGGGCCGTATATGGCTGATTTCTGCTAATCATGGTGACTTCTCAGTGGGCCGCATGAAGCTGTTCTCTATTTAAGCCGCATGAGATTTGCCACGTAGCAACCCAGGATTTCTTATGGATCGGGTCAGAGATCTTCTTCTTTTCCCGAAAAGTCTGTCATTATGGCAGAGCCATTATGACACTTTATGTCAGAGCCGTCATAGTCGTCGAGTCGTGCCAGAGCATTAAATGAGGCCACTACTCAAATGGCCAGCTGTAGGGAAGGATCACAAGGGGACACGTGGCATCGATCGAGCCGCATATTCCTGCTGAACCGCATACACTCTCGAGCCGCATGAGACTGAGAGTCTTCCTTTGAACCGTATAAGACAGCTCCCATATGAGCCGCATGGGCTTCGTATCCGGAGCCGCATGGACCATTATTCTGATATTTTCCATACTTCTACAAACACCACAAAAGTCCCCTAATGGACTGTCTTCAGATATACAATATCATATATGTGAAACTAAGTTTGTTGTGTTACATTTGTAATATGTACACTAAATACATATTATATTCGAGCTATTACTCTTATTCAAGTCTTGAATATACCATGGGTGATATATAGTGGGATTGTCATCAGATATATAGTGTCATATATGTGAAACCAAGTGTGCAGTGTCACATTTGCAAATATGTACAATGAATAAATATTTCATTCAAGCTATTACACATATTAAAGAGTCTTGAATACGCCATAGGTGATCGACTCATAAATTTTTTCTAGCGGAGTTGTCCTCAGATACTATGAGACGTTCTTATTAAGATCACAAGAAAAATATAGAAATGAGATATATACTTAATCTTAAATAAATTATCATAAATTTTCTATTTTGAATGAAATTGTGAACACGTTCAATACAAATTTAGATTTAAAACTGAAAGAAAAATTAAGTAGATCTAGAAAACTCATGTTTTAATCAATCTATAAACATGTAAATCAAATATGTATATAAATTTACTAAAATATATATCTAAATATACATGATTAAACTTACATATTCAATACCTTTCTTTTCTTAGGAGAACTCTTTCTCCATTCTTTTATTCTCTAGAGCAGTTGGTGCTGATAACGTGTTGTAAAGTAGACGAATGGAAGAATTATTTCTTTCATTCACCATGTCAAATAAACTATTAAAAATGTCCTTTATATGTCACATTCTGCTCCCGTATGAGCGATCGTCCTCGCTAAGGTGTGATGCCGCACGAGCCTAGATTGCGCTCGTGCAAGGCTGGTTCCATAACGACCGATTACAGCGGCTGCGTCGGGGTCGTCGCACAGAAGTTCCAAGCATAGAAATTGAATAATAGCAGCAAAAATTTAGAATAAAACACAAGTTATTCAAAAGAAGCTCTTTATTGATATTGAAACAAAGGTTACAATGGGGTGCAAGGCCAAGATTACCAGTCACTCAAGCTCACTCTTCTCACATTATAAGTCACTAAGCTCTCTCTCATCTCTCAATACAAGTCTTGAGCCAGCAGATGCTTTGGAAGACGACGTCCATATATTATGTCCTGTATAAGTCTTGACTCTACGCGGCCACACGCCTCAAATTGCCAAGAAACTCCATGCCTCGACGCATCCAAGCGAGCTCCGCGCCATGAGCTTTTACCTGTGCCTGCACATGAAAACTGTGTGGGTGTCAGTACTCAACTGTACAGGTGGAATGAGCTCCTAGCCCACCCATACGAAATTGACACGTTAATTTACTTTGTGCAACATAACCCTTTTGATTGTCTTTATACTCTTGTCTTAGGATCAGTTTTAGGACAGACGCCTTGGCCTATTTTGTGTCTCTAGACCATCCCGTGCTTATAATAACATTGCCAACTCATACTCTGCCTCTAGACCCCTTCTCATGCTAACAATGTTAACCTATCAAGTCATGTTTGCCTTACGGCCCAAAATCAGAGACGCAACTACTCAGTAAGACTCCATTTCTATGTGACCGTGCTACAAGTTCATTGTGCCGTGCCTCGTAACTCAGTGAGACTTAACCGCATCATTGCCTCGCGTCCCTTGCTACTTTGATTACCGACTGACCCAATCGAGACTTATGAACTTAGTGTCACTTAACTAACTTTGCCTTGCGGCAATTTCTGACTTAAACCCGAGACGACTCAAATCCAACTTGTGCAACTCTATGCCAACATCTTAAGACTAGACGCCATAACTCATGCCGAAGTACGTCGCCTATGTTGATGACAAATCTTAGGCCCAAACATTCTTCCAAAATGTACACACATTCAACTCAACACATTCCAAAGGCATACACGTGAATAGCCGCTATTTTGCCGACATCTATATGAACTTAGTCACTAGCATAACAAGCTATCATGGACGTATAGTTTTGTTAATCGGGGTCCTTTCAACGCAAGTAGCTAGCTCCATTGCAAGTCTTCGCTTAACCTGTGCTAAAACCTTATGCACGACTATACCCTATTTTTTCCTAGGCCGAGTCGTCCCGTGGCCCTGGGTTGCCGCTCGGGAAACCATCGCCCTTGTCGACAAGTTGCCATGACCATGTAAGACTCGACGCAAACTGACGTCTCACATAGTCATCCTTCTTCCAGTGTTACAATCTCTTTTAAGACCAAGTTCAAGACTTCTATCCTTGAGACCCCTCGACGACCCACGGTCGCGAGCCTTCTTCCTTGATGCCCTATCCCTTTTCCTCAACTTAGGAATGACTATTTGATAGCCCCCTTTTTTCCATAACTCACTTTGAATAAACCGTGGCTCGTGCCTTAAGCCGACTTGTGTTCTGTGCGACATTATCGTCCAACTCACACTCTATATCATGACTAGCTTTGAGATCGTAGGACTTCGTGGCTATACCCAGCCGTAGAACTCGTGGGACCGTGCTTGCTACTACTCTGATATCCTAACATAACTTTGCCTAACTTAATCATGCAACAACTTGACGAGCAAAGACTGCGTTAAGCCTTGCATTATGGGAACGTACCGTGCACACATTCGACTTTGAACAACCAAGTTTTTTGGGTGCCTAGACTTATGCCACAAGCCGTGCAATACAACTTAACCCGTCAGCAAGCAAAGGCTATGCCACTTCTTGGGCGATGGGACCGTGTATGCTTCATCAAGCGTTATGCGGGCGACGCCTATGACATAGGCTAACTCTTAACTTTGTGGTGACGACCAACTTTTTCTTCTTCCAAGCCACGGGACGAAGGACCGAGTGTCATTTTCAAAGCACGTCGTGCACCAACTCTAAGTCGACCGTTGGACCCTTCTATATTCTAACACAATTCGACCCGTCAAGATTATTCCCTTATCTATGTGGATTCGTCTCTTTTATTATCAAGCCTACTTGTGCAAGTTGAAAACATACGATTTATAATGTGAAGGCTAAGATTAGGCGAGTTCACCGAAACTATCCCACCTGAACGAGGATTCACCTCGACCGAGCGAGTCTTTGAGTAGCCGTTGCAAGGCTAAGTTCGAATGCCGTCGGCGATTCGATTCCTCTGATTGACTGAGCGGGATGGGATATTACATCATACACCACCAGAAAAAGTTTTGTCCTCGAAACTAACGAGTACTTACTTATCGACTTATCACTTGTTTCAACATTCATGGACTCTCGTACACACACTACTCCTATGCGTTCCCTCAATCCGAGCTACGCTCGTGCTTATCGCTAACTTAGTCATAGGATAAACCGACCGATCAACCAACATTCAAGTCATTTCTAATCAACAATTGCACTACCATCAATTTTTCCTTGAAACAACGATTTCGAAATCCTCGACAATTTTTCCTTCCTCTAGTTTGACTTGATTCAACATATCACTTAGTTTGGATCGTGCACACATTTTAGGCGTCCCCAAAATATATGCATTTCAACCAAGCCTTGTGATAGTGAATCCAATCCCACCTATCAATTCATCAATTTAATCCCAAAATTCAATTGTACGGATGCTAACTGTCGCAACATGGACATATCGCCTAGCCGCTAGGCCATCTCTCTAGGCTAAAGTCAATTGTCAGTATTAGAATCATCATTCCCAAACAATAATATCAACACTGACGCCACCCTATGGTCAAACTAAAGTTGATAGTACGGGGTTTCCTACCCAAGCTCGCATCACTCCGATTTCTAAACTTCGAGCATAGATTTCCTACACACATCCCAACATTCGTCGTACGAGGTTCGAGTCATTCAGCAAAGCCATCCTATGACAACAAGCATTCAACCAATCCTTGAAATGAACATATCGCTCGTCCAACAAGTAACTTGCATAGACTATCTCTTCAAACACGTTCGGCATAATCCACCTATCAATCTTTCTAAAGTCAAACACGCTACGACACAATTTATTACTAAACCATAATTCACATTTCATATTTCCTAAGTCGTTCATCATGCTCCACGTATTCGATCATAAGGTCGTCTAGCTTAACAATATGTTGTGCCCTGATCTCACGCGAGTCATATTATCCACGGTGGGCATAAATCACCATGCACGCTCCTGCGGGATACTCATCCTCATCGGGACGTAACTTTTGTTTTGTGTCTAGTCTAATTCATTCTCGATACGTAGATTTGATCTATTTAATCCTAAAGTTTACACACCCACACACACACACACAGAAATGCTCCAAAATGAGTCGATTTATTTTTTATTATGGAGCCACCCTATGTTTCATAGCTCGGATTGAAATTTAGTGATTGAGATTGAAAGGTGTAGACCCTACCAACTTTTTTAGTCATCTAATCTCAACCTGACTGGTTCCAGAGCACTTCTCTCTCTCTCTCTATATATATATATATATATATATATATATATATATACATATACATATATATATATATATTAAAGCAATGGATAATTGTGGTGAACTCGCCTCCACTAGGGCTCGAACTCCTGACCACTTGGGCCGCATGCATCTCTCTTAACCACTAGGCTAGAGGTCATTTGTATATATATATATATATATATATATATATATATATATATGGATGATACTCGCGCTGAGCCTTGCGCTGCCGTCCTGAGGAAACCCTAATCCTTGTCCACCGACACCGACGTGGCCTCTGGCCGGGCCGGGGTCCCCAGGGCCACCTGAACCATTTGGTCGGTGGTCTACCAGTTTTGTTTAGTTGTAGGGTTATGGCGGCCAAGTCTTTTGCAGAGACGGTGGTGGGGGCGCCGGTCGTGCCTTCCATGATCCCTCCGCGAACGATCACTTCCTTCAAGGGTGTTCCTGCAATCTCCTTTTCCGTGGAGGAAGAAGCTGTATTATCGGATCCATTCAAGTTTGCTTTGGTGGGAAAATTCTCGCATGCACGGCCGCCGATCGACATGATTCGAAAGGCGCTTGCTGGTTTTGAGTTCTCCGGTTCTATTAAGGCTGGAGTTATTGATGAGAAACATGTGCTTATTCGGCCTTCTACTGAATCGGATTTTCTTCGTCTTCGTTCTAAGGAGGTCTGGTATATTGCTCGTGCTCCCATGAGGGTTTTCAAGTGGGATCCGGAATTTTCGCCTTCTCATGAATCGCCAAAGATCCCTGTTTGGGTTACACTCCCGAATCTCCCTCATCATCTTTATACGAAGGACGCCCTTTTCGCCATTGCTTCTGTTTTTGGTCACCCTCTGAAAATTGATAAGGCTACAGCAGATCTGTCGAGACCTAGTATGGCGAGAATTTTCATGGAGATAGATGCGTCCAAGCCACTTCAACAGCGTATTCGCATTAATTTGCCTAGTGGTAGTTTTTGGCAATTAATTGTTTATGAGTCTACTCCGCTATATTGTTCCCACTGCCGTCATCAAGGCCATTTGGTTGATCATTGCAAGGTTAAATAGAAGGATAAGGGCAAGGAGCCTCAGCATGTTGAACCAGCCACTAGACCTCAGAAGTCTTCACCTCCGATTGAACAACATATTCTTCAACATGAAGTTATTGGCCAATCAAGCACTCCAGTTCAACCAGAGCCTGCACAACCCATACAATGCCGAGGGGTTAATACCCAGCAAAATGCTCTTGAACATACATTGGTAACTGCGGTTGATGGGACTGTAGCCACCAAAGAAGTTGAGTTCACACCGGAGAATGAGCTTATTCAAGACCTGGATGGGACTGCACCGGGTCTTGAACCCATTACTGATGATGGAGTGACCAATGATCCGGACCAAACTTCTCAGCCTGTAGCTGCGGACACTCCAGATGGGGCGGCCGCTGACAGTGAAGAGGAGGGGGAGTTGTCCAGCTGGGCGGACGAGGTGGAGGCTGCTCAAGCAGGTGAAGGGGTCGCTGTGCCGCCGGCGACCAACCCGAAAAGGAAAAAACAACCCCCAGCGCCGTCTAATCGCGTACTCCGATCGTCCACATCTACTAAATCGGGTAACCCCTTCGACCCCTCTAATGTTTAACACCTTATGCTGGAACATTAGGGGAGTGGCTAATAAACTGGCTTTTAAAAGACTTAAGAATCTCTGTCGAGTGAACAAAGTGCAAATTCTTTCGGTCATTGAGCCGAAAGTTAATATGAACCAATTGCTTCATTACAAGCTGAAACTGGGGTTTGCGTCGGCTTTCAGTAATGATAAGGGGAACATATGGGTGATGGCTAGGGCAGGCTGCTCCCTTCATTTATTGGATGCTTTTGATCAAGCCATTACTGTCTCTTTTCAAAATGAGTGCTTGCAGGCGCCACTTATGTTTACTTTTGTCCACAGGAATGGGAAGAAGGATGGTCGGCGATCCCTATGGGATAGGCTTCTTCTGTTGCGGAATGGGTTCCAGTTACCATGGGCAGTTGGGGGAGATTTCAATGCTGTCACCTCCTCGGACGAGAAAGTTAGGGGTAGACCCCCATGCCAGGTCTCTATTCAGGAGTTTCTTAATTTCCAGATGATGGCTGGATTAACGGATCTTCCTTTTTCCGGGAGCAAATTTACTTGGATTAAATCTAAAGTCGGGGACAAGCAAGGTTCTCGCTTGGATAGGATGATGGTTACGTCGGATTGGCTTGGTTTGGCTCCACTGACAGTGGAGGAACACTTAAACAGAACTGAATCTGATCATGCTCCACTTCTTATCAAGCTATTATCTCCTCAGGATGGTGGGCGTAAAAGCTTCCGCTTTCTCTCTTTCTGGACTCAACATGATTCGCTTATGCAGGTGGTTCAACAGGCATGGGGGTCGGTTGATCATCCTAATGGGCTTGTTAGGGTTAGCTTGCGCTTGACTGCATGCAGAAGGGCTTTGTCCACGTGGAGCCATCTTACTTTTGGTAACATCTTTCAGGAAGTGAATAAAGCGGAGGACAATGTACTGGCTGCTGAGTTGGAGTATGACAATGACAGGTCCATTGAAAAGAGAAGTTATTTGTTTCAAGCTACTGCTTTGTTGAAACAGCGACATCTCATTGTCGACTCTTTCTGGAAACAAAAAGCTCGCCTACGTTGGGATATTGAAGGGGATCGTAATACGAAATATTTCCATGATTGTGTTGGGAACAAACAAAGGAAATTGCGTATTCACCATATCTTTGATGATGAAGGAGTTCGCAAGCAGGAGTTATGCGATATTTAGCAGGTGGCCAATGATTATTTTGAGAATCAATATCAGTGCGCTGCTACTATGGAGGATGAAGATCTTATGCAGGCTATTCCTCGTCTTATTTCTGTGGAAGACAATGATATTCTTATAGCAGAGCCTACGAAGGAGGAGGTGTTTGAGACCATACGCAGTATGGATGCTGATAGTGCTGGGGGTTTAGATGGATTCACGGTGGTTTTTTTTATCAAATGCTGGCCTCTGATTGCTGATGATATCCTGGAAGCTGTCTCTCTATTTGTGGCAGATTTTGAGCTACCTAAGGCAATTACCAGCACGGCGTTCGTTCTTATACCTAAGAACCCTAATCCTTCGAGGATGGCCGAGTTTAGGCCTATTAGCTTATGCAATGTGGTGAATAAAATAATCTCCAAACTATTAGCTAGACGACTGGGGCCTATTCTACCGAAACTGATATCACTTGAACAAAGTGGTTTTGTGCAAGGACGGGAGATTGTTGATAATATTCTTCTAGCACAAAAATTGATCAGTTTGATGCCAAAGAAAAATAGAGGTGGTAATATAGCTATCAAGCTTGACATGGCCAAGGCGTATGATCGGTTAGACTGGAGTTTCTTAATGTCTGTCATGCGCAGATTTGGCTTTGATGAGCGATGGATTAGCATGATCTTTCGACTGATTAACAATGTTTGGTATTCTACTATCAACAATGGCGTAACTTCTGGCTTCTTCAAAGCTTTCATGGGGGTTCGACAAGGTGATCCTCTATCCCTAGCTCTTTTTATTATTGCTGCTGAAGTTTTGTCAAGGAATTTGAACAAACTGCTTCATAACAATTCATTCTCCCATTATTACTCTCCTAGTAGCTGCCCGACAATTAGTTATTTGGCTTTTGTCGATGATATTCTAATATTTTCAGCTGGGGACGTGCGCTCAGTTCAGTTGATTTATGAACTGATCGGCAGGTATGAAAATGTCTCGGGCCAGCAGGTGAATGCAGCTAAATCATCTATTTATGTAGATACATCTTTTGATAGATCAACTGAACTACACAACATCACTGGTTTTGGCATCAAGACACTGCCCTTTACATATCTTGGCTGCCCTTTGTCAGTTGGGATGAGGAAGGCATCACTTTATGAGGAACTTCTTCAGAAAATTAGGAGGAGATTGGAGGGTTGGCAGCAGAAGACGTTATCGTATGGGGGTAAATTGGTATTGATTAAATCAGTCCTGAATTCTATTCCTATGTATACGCTAGCTGCGTGTACTCCTCCACAGACAGTTCTCAATCGGTTAGAGGACATGTTTGTCCGCTTCTTCTGGGGTACTTCAGCTGGAGATCAGAAATTTATATGGTCGAGTTGGAAAACGATGACACGACCAACTAAGGAAGCTGGGCTTGGGATTCGATCACTTCAGGAAACTATGGATGCTTTTACTGTCAAGCTATGGTGGAAACTCAAGACTAAAGATGGGCTTTGGCAACAATTCATTAAAGCTCGTTATTGCAATTTTCAAGCTATTGATGAAGCTGGTGCTCCCCAGAAGTGTTCTCAAGTTTGGAGACGATTACTTAAAGGCAGAGAGATGTCTAATTACTATATCATGGAGGCCAATGGGGAATGGAGTTGGACGTCAACTGCCTCGGGTAAGTTTACAGTTTCTAAAGCGTGGCGTGCGATTCGGATAGCCTTACCACGCCAACCTCAGTTTTTACATATTTGGAGCTCCTGCATGCCCGTGAAATGGTCTATACTTTTATGGCGGGTATTACATCACAAACTACCTACAGATGACAAGGTTCGTAGCATGGGATATCATTTACCATCAAAATGTCATTGTTGCAGTCACCCGCAAGAAGAGACACTGGATCATTTGTTTAAGGAAGGCGATAACTCTGTAGTAATTTGGCATGAGTTCAGCTATGAACTTCAGGTCAATGTGCAGCCGTGTAATCTCCTTCTACTGTTTCAATCATGGTGGGAACCTCCTAATATACATCTAAAGGAGATCGTTGTAGGAGCTATTGTTTGGGTCACTTGGAAGAACAGGAATAAGTGGAGATATGAGGAGTTTCAATTCCCGGTGGAGATGCTCAAGAAGGAAATTCGAAGACAGGTGATGAAGGCTATTACACGATGCAAGCACAAGAAGACTGTTCCTGATACATTTCTCTAGTTTGTTTTCTCTTTTTGAATGTACTCAGACTTTTCCAGTTCTATTATTCAATAAAAGCCTTTTCGATTAAAATATATATATATATATATATATATATATATATATATATATATATATATATATATATATATATATATATGTATATATTTTTTTTTTCGGAAAGGAAGCTTTTATTAAAGAAACTCCAGGGCCTACGCCCGATACAAAATGACACTAAACGTGTCTACATTTGATAGAAGCCTTCCCCACTTGTCTGTTAACTTCAAAGATCAACTGATCAACTGTGTACGAGTGATTCTCGTATCTCCACTTGTTCCTATCCTTCCAAATAACCCATATAACAGCTGCTGCACCTATCTCCTTCTTATGTTTATTCTTTTTCCTCCACCAGTCTCGAAGGCGTTCGAGTACTGTACGACCGCGAGATTTCACGCTATATGTATGCTGCAATGCTCCTCACACACCCGTAGCCAGTTCACCCTGATTGAACAAATGCTCCAATGATTCTGAATTACCCCTAACACAACAGTGACATTTAGAAGCCATACTATAACCCATACGAATAATGTTATCATCCGTAGGTAGTTTGTTGTGTAGGATACGCCATAGGAGAATAGACCATTTGATAGGTATACAAGTACTCCAAATGTGAGGGTAATCTGACAGCAAAGGCCTATGAACTCGTTCAATCTCCCAAGCCGATGACAATGAGAAAGTACCTGACTATGATGGCCCCCATCTCCACGTATCATTCTGGAGAATGATATTGTTGTTCGCCAATCCTCTACCCACTAACAGTCGCTTCCACACATGAGACGCGTTAGAAGTGGTCTCTACTGTCAGCGGACTAGTACCCGAGCAATACTTAGCATGGAGAAAAGTAGTCCATAGACTATCTTGAGTTAGGAATTTCCACCACAATTTGACAGTGAATGCCTGCATCATATCCTCGAGGCGCTTAATCCCCAAACCGCCCTCTCTGTTAGTTCTTGCCATACGATCCCAACCGAGCCATGTTCTTTTAGCAACCCCATTTTGCGCACCCCAAAAGAAACTCGAGAACATGCTCTCCATGCGATGAAGAACAGCTAGAGGGGGATTACACGCTGCTAGCGTATACATAGGAATCGATGTAAGAACGGACTTGATCAACACGAGCTTTCCACCTGAAGACAGAATTTTATTGTGCCAACCTTCAAGTTTGTTGCGGATACGAGTGAGTAAATCCTCATACATACCCCCATTTCGCTGTCCTGCCATAAGAGGGCAGCCTAAATAAGTGAATGGTGGGGATCCAATAGTGAAACCCGTCCGAGAAGCTAACTCAGAGCCTCGTTCCTGAAGAACGTTCTTCAACATGTAGATGGATGACTTCGTCTTATTAATAAGCTGCCCAGAGATTGCCTCGTACCGCATGAGGATGTCAAAGACTTTGGATATAGATAGAAGATCACCTGCAGAAAAGAGAAGTATATCATCCGCGTACGCCAAGTGGGTGATAGGAGGACATCCTCGAGGAGATATGTAAGGAGTAAATCCAACGCTATCAGGTAATTCCTTCAGATTACGTGAGAGTGCCTCAGCTGCAATGATGAACAATACGGGTGAGAGGGGATCTCCCTGGCGAACTCCACGAAAAGCCTGAAAGTATTCAGTAGACTCGCCGTTGATAAGTGGTGCGTACCAAACATTATTGACAAGCCGAAGAACAATGTCGACCCATTTGTTATGAAAACCAAATTTCCGAAGGGACTTCAACAGGAACCGCCAATCCATCCTATCATAAGCTTTCGTCATATCCAATTTTATAGCCACATTCCCACCTCTGTGTTTCTTGTTCATCTTAGCCACCATCTCCTGAGCAAGGAGAATATTATCCACAATTTTTCTGCCTTGTACAAATCCACTTTGTTCAGGAGAGATAATACGAGGCAGTAATGGAGCTAATCTTCGGGATAAAAGCTTTGAAATGATTTTATTCATTACCGAACATAGACTAGTCGGCCGATATTCACCAAAGTTCTTAGGTTGCTTCACCTTGGGGATCAAGATCAATGAGGTGTTTGTAATCGACCTGGGCAATGCAAATCCATCCACAAACAAGCCCACTGCCTCTGTCATATCTTCACGAATAATATCCCAACACTTAATGAAGAACAGCGGAGTGAAACCATCAGGACCCGGTGCACTATGTTGATCCAATGACTTGATAGCTTCAAGAATTTCATCCTGTGATGGTGATGCAATAAGAATGTCGTTATCTTCATCGGTCACCAAGTGAGGAATAGTG
Organism: Iris pallida; assembly: GCA_029216955.1. Classification (NCBI taxonomy): domain Eukaryota; kingdom Viridiplantae; phylum Streptophyta; class Magnoliopsida; order Asparagales; family Iridaceae; genus Iris; species Iris pallida. Next base: position 22,231,490 of record JANAVB010005599.1, read on the forward strand.
TCAAGAAACTGATTATCTTCTGTTATATTGCCTCTTTGGTAGAGTTTGGAGTAAAACTCTTTAGCATAGGCGTGAATCAAAGGCTTGTCTTGAAGGATCTCCCCCTCATCAGTAGAGATCGAAAGGATATGAAGTGATCGTTTGCGATTCGACACACATCCATGGAAGTATGCAGTATTTTTGTCACCTTCTAAATCCCATTTGATTCTTGATTTCTGCTTCCAATAAGCTTCTTCTATGCTCACCCTTTGTTTAAGTGTGGCCATTGCCTTGGAGAGGTGAGAACGGCTACTCGCTGTGTGTTGTTGCTCGTGCAAAATTTCAGCTGCCAGAATGTCGTCCTCCGCCTTTTTAACTTGTTGAAATATATCACCATATGTACTCCTACTCCATGCAGATAGCAACTTTCTACAAGCGTCCAGTCGGAGAGCAACTCGAGTAACCCCGAGCCTATGATCAACTGAATTCCATGCTCTTTGAATCAAAGGCAGAAACTCATTATGGTTAACCCAGAAGTCTAAGAATCTGAACTGCTTTCTACCCATGGCCGAATTCGATTTAAATTTGATCAGAAGTGGTACATGATCTGACTCAGTACGATTGAGATGTTCGACTACCGATAAAGGCTCAATAATACCAAGGAAAATAATCTTATGACTTCTCACCAGAGATTTGATTCTTTTAAGAGTCATTTGATTCGCAATTCCTCTAACGTTCCAAATGAGCGTGTTAAACATTAATGAGGATGTGGTTTTACCAGTGAGAGTGGATGATTGCTGCGTGACTCGATCCGTAGGCGCCACCGCCTTAGGTTTTCTTTTCTTCTGGATGGTTTCTGAGCCACCGACTGTTGTGTTGTGAGAGCTCTCGGCGACCTCCTTGGGTGGACCCCCGTCAACTCTCTCGTCTGCCTGCGTGCGATCGACTTCATCGGCCCAACAGGTGATATTATTCAGAGGAAGTTCGTCAACCAGCTCGCCTTCCTCAAGAGAACGATCTTCATTAGCATGATTGATGACGTCCGCTCCAGCTGGGGCGTCATTAATGGCATTAACCGCCATCTCCAACTCTGTCCCGGTCGGCACACTTTCCTGTGGTTCGGAGGTTCCGATTGGGCCGTGTCACGCCCCAGAACCAGAATACTGGAGAGCGGGGGCAGACATAGCCAACTACGTATATGAAATGGAATCCATCTCGCTATACGGTCACGGCTGTCTAGATATATGAGGGTTTATCTACAAGCCAACAGTCTCCTATGGTCATGAACATGCCTAGTGTCTCAATCACAAGCAAGTAAGTAAAAGTTACAAGATGTATGATCACTAAATATACAATAGTAAGGCATCCCAAATATTACATATTCAGCTGATCATGAAGCTAGTCGTTACAAAATGTTAGGACTAGCAAGAGTTTAGTCATACATGATCAACCCTAGGATCTGTTAATCATGTTACAGCCCGTAGGCAGACAGTAAGTAAAGTGCAACCGAGCTAAACAGGTGCTCGTCGGCTAAACGCCTCAAAAGAATATTTTTACAATAAGTGGGAGGTCAAAATAAACCCACTAGTTGCCAGGGTTCCGTCTAGTGGTCACCATCGGGCTGGAAGGCCGGTAGATCCTCTGGAGCTGCTCCGAAATCTGGCCATACAAAACCAGCTGGGTCAGATCCCAGAAAGAGCAAGTGCCACAAAGGAAGCTTCACTTAGGAACTAAAACCAGCAATCATCACAAGAGTATAAATAAAAGTAAGAACTGGAAATAAGGAAATACATCAGGATGATATACGACGAGATAACCATGGGACTATTCAGATAACCAGGTTACAACCCGTAAACCAAACCAGGACCGGGATTGTAACCCTTCGTCTGAACAGAACTTGGAATTCTCACCATTTATCGGTAAAATAAATACAGGCATTCAGGTCATGCAGAAATCTGGAACATGATCAGGACAAGACTAGACTGGTTAGACTTCATCCAATCACTTCACGGCCAAGCAAGAATTACGGCTTGATACTTTAACTAACTAGGGTTATCACAGGCCTAGTTACTAACAAGATGCAGTGAGATTATTCCACAGCCACAAGCCCTGCAGACCATCCAGGATACCCGGGTTAAAAGAATTAGAGTTGAATTCAGGTGGGTACATCGTCCAAGAAACGAATGTACCCTTAGGTAGCTTGAAGGGTGCAACACATGACAGTGTGCTGGAAATGTGCCCTACTCGACGGCAGGCTGCAGATCCCAGGCGCGCCCAGGTAACGGGATTGCCTGTAGCTGGGGAATCTCTTCATGACTAATGTGTTAATCTAATTATTAACCTTAGTCCATTTCAATAGGTACTCCTGACCGTGGTACTCAGGAGTCCCCTCCTAGACATGATGCAAGACAGGACTGGTTTATTTGTACAAGCAAAATAACCCACGGTGTCCAGAATGTTCATTCTTGTCAGGTCATGTCATGTTAGGTAGCCGTTGCAATAGCTGCTCAAGATAATCATGTCAGGTATACTTGTCAGGAGTGCGCTATGACGGGCCACTATCAGGTCATGTTAGGAGTGCACCACTACAGGTCACTGTCAGGTCGTGCTCAGTCATCAATTCCAAACATATTAAATGAATTCATGATTATCAAGTTCAATACTGATAAATAATAGTACACAGGACCATGAGAAAGTCATGCGGTTCAGTCATATGCGGCCAGGAAAGGAGGGGGCGCATGTGGCTGGAATTAATCGGGATCATGCGGCCCGGACTCAGAAGTCCATGCGGCCAGGGTCTAGGGTTCTCATGCGGCTCGGGGATCAGGGCCTATGCGGCTGGCAAGTGCTTGAGTTCATGCAGTTCAGGGAGGTGAGCGCATACGCGGCTCGAATTAGAAAGGGGTCTTCATGCGGCTGATGGCGAACTCAAGTCCATGCGGCTCTCATAGCAAAATCCATGCGGCCCGGAAGAAGTGAGGGCGCATGAGACTGGGTCAATATGATGGCTTATGCGGCTGGGGGGGAATAGTTGCATATGCGGCTCGAGAAGGGTTCGTTCCCAACCCTGCGACTAAGTCCATGTAGACTCATGCGGCCGATGGGAAAATGAGCCCATGCGGCTGAGTATGAGACTCAGCCTCATGCGGCTGGGACTAAGTTTCATGCGGTTTAGAAGTACAAGGGTCTCATGCTGCTGATGGCGACTTGCCGCATGAATACTCATGCGGTCAAGTACAGCCATGCGCCATGGAACTGTTCTTCTTTCCCAAAATTCTAAGGAGAAGAACACTAGGAACCCATGCCTTCCAAGCTTCATAAAACTTTCATCCGGAGCCCAAATCCGAACTTCTATAGGTCAAAATAGGGTAGAACGAAGTTCTCTACCACATGGAACCATCAAACATAGAAATATCAAGATTAAGTAGATCAAAACCCAAGAAATCCGAAAATAAAATAAACTTAGATCTACAAGAATCTAGCCATGGAAATGAGAAATGCCAAGTACTAAAGCTAGTCAAAATGCTGTAAGGAAGAGAATGAAGCAATAAAATTGGAGTTCCTCCATGAAGCAAGTTGCACTTGCCTAGACCTCTCTCTCCTCTCTCTGGTAGGTAAGGAAGTAAATGAGGAAAAAGAAGATGATAAATGAAGAGAGAGAATGGAGAGGTCTAATAAATACAAAGGGTGGTGGTAGGTAGGGGGTTCACCCCTTGGTTCATGATAAACCAAATAGCAATTCTAAACCGAACCAAGCCATCCCGAGCCAAGAATAACCAAGCCATAAAGGAAAGCTAAGCAAGGAAATCAGATAATACAAGAATAAATACGTACACGTATTCCAGAATACGTAATACGAACCACAGGCATTACAACTCTACCCACCTTAAAAGAATTCCGTCCTCGGAATTTAATCAAGAGGCTAGAGGTGCAATGACAAGCTACATTAATCACATACAAGCTATAACTAGGCAGACAATCACTCATTCAAGCAAGGAATCGAAGGCATGAGGCATAAGAAAGACATTATACCTCACGAGTCAAACAAGTCAGGATATCGCGATCGGATATCATCCTCACGCTCCCACGTTGACTCCCCCAAAGAGTGATGACCCCAAGCAACTCGGACTAACTTGATAGTCTTATTCTTGAGGATCTTCTCTCTCCGGTCCAATATAGACACGGGCCTCTCCTCATACGAAAGGTTGGTACCAATAACCAATTCCGAATGATCCAGGATGTGGCTCGGGTCTGGGATATACCGTCGTAATTGGGATACATGGAACACGTCATGCACCTCGCTTAGCGACGGCGGAAGAGCGAGACGATATGATACATCTCCTACTCGCTCCAGAATGTCAAACGGTCCTATATACCTAGGACTAAGCTTGCCCCGTACGCCAAAACGAATGACGCCACGGTTAGGCGAAATCCTCAGGAATACATGATCGCCGACAGAAAACTCGAGAGAGCGCCGATGAGAATCGGCCCAATGGCGCTGGCGATCTTGGGCAACTCGAAGATGATCTCTGACTCGCCTGACCACTTCAACTATCTGGGCAATCATTTCTGGACCGAGCATCAGCCTCTCTCCAACATCATCCCAGGCTAGCGGGGATCTGCACTTTCTTCCATAAAGTGCCTCGAACGGTGCCATCTGGATACTGGCCTGGAAACTGTTATTGTATGAGAACTCCACCAGGTGCAAGTGATCTTCCCATGAACCACCAAAGTCAAGTGTGCAAGATCTCAACATGTCTTCAAGAGTCTGGATCGTGCGCTCCGACTGGCCATCTGTCTGCAGGTGATATGCTGAACTAAACTGGAGACGAGTCCCCAAACTCTCTTGCAAGCTACGCCAAAAGTGCGACGTAAATCTGGAATCTCGGTCCGAGGTGATACTGACTGGCACATCGTACAATCTGACAATCTGTCTGAGGTACATCTCTGCTAACTGAGCCGTCGACTGACCAACTCTGAACGGGAGGAAGTAAGCTACCTTCGTAAGTCGATCAACAATAACCCAGATAGCATCTCTACCAGCTGGGGATCTAGGTAATCCAGTCACGAAATCTATGGTCACATGCTTCCACTTCCATTCTGGAATCGGTAAGGGCTGAAGAAGTCCAGCCGGTCTCTGATGTTCGGCTTTAACTTGTTGGCAAACCAAACACCGAGAGACAAACCGAGCTATCTCCCACTTCATACCATTCTACCAGAAGTGCTGACGGATATCACGGTACATCTTCGTACTGCCAGGATGGATGGAATACTGAGAACTGTGCGCTTCTGACATGATCTCCTGCCGGATATCTCCGCTGGGTACACAAAGACGCTTACCATGTCGAAGTATACCATCCTCATGAATGCATAACTCTGGTCTTCGTCCTGCCTCACACTCTGCTCTGAGTCGCTGAAGTTTGGAATCTGCCGACTGCGCCATCCGGATCCTCTCGACTATAGTGGACTGAACTTGCTTACTGGCCATTAATGCTACACTGGAAGGGAGAACAACTTCAATACCCATCTTCTGAAGATCTGCTAACAGCTCTGGTTGCGCTGTTAGGAAATAAACTTCGGCTCTCCTGCTTAATGCATCTGCAACGACATTGGCCTTCCCAGGATGATACTGCAGGTTGACATCATAATCTACAAGAAGTTCCAGCCACCTCTTCTGACGCATGTTAAGATCCTTCTGGGTGAAAACATACTTCAGGCTCTTGTGGTCGGTAAAAATCTCTACCCTGTCTCCATACAAGTAGTGCCTCCATAACTTAAGTGCAAACACCACTTCTGCCAGCTCCAAGTCATGGGTTGGGTAATTCCTCTCATGATCACGAAGTTGTCATGACGCATAAGCTATTACCTTCCCATGCTGTATCAGAACACATCCTAAGCCTCTGCCTGAAGCATCACAGTACATTGAGAATCCGCCGGTCCCCTCTGGAAGCGTAAGAATAGGAGCTGTTATCAGGCCTCGCTTCAACTGCTCAAAAAAAACTCTGACATTCTGCTGTCCAAGCAAACTGCGAATCCTTGCGGGTCAACTGGGTCAATGGTACTGAGATCCGGGCAAAGTCCGAAACAAACCGTCGGTAGTAGCCGGCCAATCTAAGAAAACTACGAACCTCTGCAACTGTGCTGGGCACTGGCCATGACTCAATAGCCACAATCTTCTGAGGATCGACTTCTACTCCTCCTTTGGTGATGATATGACCCATGTACGAAATGCGATCAAGCCAGAACTCGCATTTACTAAACTTGGCATACAACTGGTGCTCCCTGAGAGTCTAAAGAACCACGCGGAGATGCTGCTCATGCTCGGCTTCACTCTTGCTGTAGACCAGGATGTCATCCAAGAACACAATCACAAACTGATCCAAGTATGGCATGAAGATGCGATTCATGAGGTCCATGAATACCGCCGGCGCATTGGTTGCTCCAAAAGGCATAACAAGGAACTCCCAATGCCCATACCTCGATCTAAAAGCTGTCTTCGGGATGTCCTGCTGTCTGACTCTGATCTGATGATAACCTGAGCGCAAATCAATCTTCGAGAACACTGAAGCCCCCTTGAGTTGGTCAAACAAGTCATCTATCCTCGGAAGAGGGTATCTGTTCTTGATTGTCACTGAGTTCAAGGTACGATAATCAACACATTACCGGGACATACCATCCTTCTTTTTCACAAGAAGCATCGGGGCTCCCCAAGGCGATCCACTATCACGAATGAATCCCTTGGCTCGAAGTTCTTCAATCATCTTGTACAATATCTCCAACTCTGACGGCGCCATCCTGTAGACTCTCTCTGACACTGGGGCTGTCCCGGGAATCAAGTCTATAGTGAACTCGATCTCCCGCTCTGGAGGCATACCTGGAAGCTCTTCTGGGAAAACATCTGGGAACTCATCCACTATCCTGGGCAACTGAACTGCTGCTACGGCCATCCGCAATACTGGAGGAGAAGGCTCAACTTCGCCTCGAGAGAAGGAAAACTCTGGCTCACCTGCAATGCTAAAAACAACTCTACCAACATGGCAATCTATTCTAGCATACTGGTTCCTCAACCAATCCATCCCTAGGACCACATCATAATCGGCCATCGGGAACTCTATCAATCTAGCGAGGAATTCTCTACCGCTAACTACGATCCGACACGAGAAAAACACTCTATCTACTCCCACAAGTCCGTTACCAGTAAGTATATTGAGCCTTACTGATAATGACTCGGGCTTCAATCCTACCCGTGTTGCGAATCGTGCAGACATGAATGAATGTGATGCACCAGAATCAAATAAAGCTGAAGCTGGAAAGGAGTTGACGAGAATAGTACATGCCACTACCTTTTCAGGTGCTAATCCTTCATCTGCAGTCATCACCATAGCATGACCATGCCCTCGGGGTGCTGGGCCCCTCTGCTGAAATCCTCGCTGCCTGCTCTGACTCAAGGCTTGGGCTTGTGCATGCTGCTGGGGGTTCTGCTGCTGGAACATCTGGGACTGAGGCGGCAAGGGCCTCGGCAATGGATACTGCTGCTGCTGGACCGGAGCTGGTCCTCTCACCGAAGAGCTAGAAAGGTTGGATGATGAGCCACCCCTATTCGGGCAGGATCCAACCCTATGGTCTGGTGCTCCACAAGCCAGACACAATTCCTGTGTCCTGCGACATTCTGCCACTACATGGCCTGGCTTCCCACAATGAGAACATCCCACTGCAGAAGACTGCTTCTGCTTCTGCTGCGGCTGCTGAGGGTACGTCGGGGTAGAATGCTGAACCGACGTTACTGAGGCCGCTCGCCTCGGAGTTCCAATAGTTAAAGCCCTGGCTGCCGGGGCTGGTGCTGAAGACTGATTCATCTGGCCGTGAGATCTCTTCCGACCTCCGGTCCTATCCACAATCCTCTGGGAGGTGTACTCATGCCTCCGGGCTGCTCTCAAGACTGCATCAAAAGTCTGATGCTCAAACTGCTCGACCGCCAACAAGATCTCCAGGTGAAGTCCCTGCTGGAACCGCTGGGCTCTATCATACTCGGTTGCCACCAAAGTGGGAGCAAACCGACTGAATCTGGAAAACTCGGCCGCATATCCGTCGACCGTCCTGCCTCCTTGCTTCAGATTGGTAAACCTCGTCTGCAGATCATACCGAGCTACGGCATCAAAATACTTGGTCTGGAATCTCTCTCTGAATACTGCCCAAGCAATGGGTACTGCTAATCCAACGGCCTGCGCTGCCCACCAGCTGCGGGCAAGATCTAACAACTGCAGGCGCACAACTACCACCTTCTCGTTCTCTGGAGTCTTGGCTGTTTCGAGAAATACTTCAGTATCCTGAAGCCATGCATCTGCTGCGATAGCATCTTCACTTCCATCAAAGAAGGGAGGGTTCAAGCGCTTGAAGCTGTTGGCCGCGCTGTTACCCTGATGACCTCCTCTGGTCAAAGCATCCGTCACTGCCTGGTGCAAGGCATCTCCACGACGATCTTGTAAAGCTATCAAGGTCCTGACGAGTCCTACCAAAGTGCCGTCATCAGGCTCGGCACGCTGAACTGGCTGGACTGGTGGCTCTTCTCCAATAGGCTCGACTCTGGAGGCTACTCCGGAGTGCTGGACTTGATCTCCGGGTTGCTGCTGGTCCGCGGGAGGTGTTCCGCCTTGCTGGTCGGCAGGACCACGAACAATGCCGCTGAAGAAGACGACATGGGAAACAATAAGGAAGGACCAGGATAGACCAATAATTACAAGCAAATGTGATCTGGACAAGGATCCAGGGATTCAGGAGATACGAGCAGAGATCAAGGACGAATACTGATTGAGACATCTATTCGGTAAACCCTCACATATCTTGATTTATAAGACCTGCATGGGCCACCACCTAAACCATGTCACGCTCCAGAACCAGAATACTGGAGAGCGGGGGCAGACATAGCCAGCTACGTATATGAAATGGAATCCATCTCGCTATACGGTCACGGCTGTCTAGATACATGAGGGTTTATCTACAAGCCAACAGTCTCCTATGGTCATGAACAATCCTAGTGTCTCAATCACAAACAAGTAAGTAAAAGTTACAAGATGTATGATCACTAAATATACAATAGTAAGGCGTCCTAAATATTATATATTCAGCTGATCATGAAGCTAGTCGTTACAAAATGTTAGGACTAGCAAGAGTTTAGTCATACATGATCAACCCTAGGATCTGTTAACCATGTTACAGCCCGTAGGCAGACAGTAAGTAAAGTGCAACCGAGCTAAACAGGTGCTCGTCGGCTAAACGTCTCAAAAGAATATTTTTACAATAAGTGGGAGGTCAAAATAAACCCACTCGTTGCCAGGGTTCCGTCTAGTGGTCACCATCTGGCTGGAAGGCCGGTAGATCCTCTGGAGCTGCTCCAAAATCTGGCCATACAAAACCAGCTGGGTCAGATCCCAAAAAGAGCAAGTGCCACAAAGGAAGCTTCACTTAGGAACTAAAACCAGCAATCATCACAAGAGTATAAATAAAAGTAAGAACTGGAAATAAGGAAATACATCAGGGTGATATACGATGAGATAACCATGGGACTATTCAGATAACCAGGTTACAACCCGTAAACGAAACAAGGACCGGGATTGTAACCCTTCGTCTGAACAGAACTTGGAATTCTCACCATTTATCGGTAAAATAAATACAGGCATTCAGGTCTTGCAGAAATCTGGAACAGGATCAGGACAAGACTAGACTGGTTAGACTTCATCCAATCACTTCACGGCCAAGCAAGAATTACGGCTTGATACTTTAACTAACTAGGGTTATCACAGGCCTAGTTACTAACAAGATGCAGTGAGATTATTCCACAGCCACAAGCCCTGCAGACCATCCAGGTTACCCGGGTTAAAAGAATTAGAGTTGAATTCAGGTGGGTACATCGTCCAGGAAACGAATGTACCCTTAGGTAGCTTGAAGGGTGCAACACATGACATTGTGCTGGAAATGTGCCCTACTCGACGGCAGGCTACAGATCCCAGGCGTGCCCAGGTAACGGGATTGCCTGTAGCTGGGGAATCTCTTCATGACTAATGTGTTAATCTAGTTATTAACCTTAGTCCATTTTAATAGGTACTCCTGACCGTGGTACTCAGGAGTCCCCTTCTAGACATGATGCAAGACAGGACTAGTTTATTTGTACAAGCAAAATCACCCACGGTGTCCAGAATGTTCATTCTTGTCAAGTTATGTCATGTCAGGTAGCCGTCGCAACAGCTGCTCAAGATAATCATGTCAGGTATACTTGTCAGGAGTGCGCCATGACGGGCCACTATCAGGTCATGTTAGTCATGTCAGGAGTGCACCACTATGGGTCACTGTCAGGTCATGCTCAGTCATTAATTCCAAACATATTAAATGAATTCATGATTATCAAGTTCAGGACAAAAGGCGTAAGGATATAAAATGGGCATAAAATATCTAATAAAGGAGTTACAAAACATGGGCAATACTGATAAATAATAGTACACAAGACCATGAGAAAGTCATGCGGTTCAGTCATATGCGGCCAGGGAAGGAGGGGGCGTATGCGGCTGGAATTAATCGGGATCATGCGGCCCGGACTCAGAAGTCCATGCGGCCAGGGTCTAGGGTTCTCATGCGGCTCGGGGATCAGGGCCTATGCGGCTGGCAAGTGCTTGAGTTCATGCGGTTCAGGGAGGTGCGCATATGCGGCTCGAATTAGAAAGGGGTCTTCATGCGGCTGATGGCGAACTCAAGTCCATGCGGCTCTCATAGCAAAATCCATACAGCCCAGAAGAAGTGAGGGCGCATGAGGCTGGGTCAATGCGATGGCTTATACGGCTGGGGAGGAATAGTTGCATATGCGGCTCGAGAAGGGTTCGTTCCTAGCCCTGCGACTAAGTCCATGTAGACTCATGCGGCCGATAGAAAAATGAGCCCATGCGGCTGAGTATGAGACTCAGCCTTATGCGGCTGGGACTAAGTTTCATGCGGTTTAGAAGTACAAGGATCTCATACGGCTGATGCCGACTTGCCGTATGAATACTCATGCGGTCAAGTACAGCCATGCGCCAAAGAATTGTTCTTCTTCCCCAAAATTCCGAGGAGAAGAACACTAGGAACCCATGCCTTCCAAGCTTCATAAAACTTTCATCCGGAGCCCAAATCCGAACTTTCATAGGTCAAAATGGGGTAGAACGAAGTTTTCTACCACATGGAACCATCAAACAAAGAAATAACAAGATTAAGTAGATCAAAACCCAAGAAATCCAAAAATAAAATAAACTTAGATCTACAAGAATCTAGCCATGGAAATGAGAAATGCCAAGTACTAAAGCTAGTCAAAATGCTGTAAGGAAGAGAATGAAGCAATAAAATTGGAGTTCCTCCATGAAGCAAGTTGCACTTGCCTAGACCTCTCTCTCCTCTCTCTGGTAGGTAAGGAAGTAAATGAGGAAGAAGAAGATGATAAATAAAAAGAGAGAATGGAGAGGTCTAATAAATACAAAGGGTGGTGGTAGGTAGGGGGTTCACCCCTTAGTTTATGATGAACTAAATAGCAATCCCAAACCGAACCAAGCCATCCCGAGCCAAGAATAACCAAGCCATGAAGGAAAGCTAAGCAAGGAAATCAGACAATACAAGAATAAATACGTACACGTATTCCAGAATACGTAATACGAACCACAGGTATTACAGTCCGAGAGTCTTGTCCAACTCTGAAGTGCGAGCATCATTAATGATACTAGTGGGTTCAATTTGTGAAGGTGCTTCAAAGTTATGAGCAATAGCATGAATGTTCTCCTCCAACGTCTGAGCCTGGTTTGCGGCCTGGCTTTAGGAGTCTAATGACGTGGCGTTTACTTAGTTTTGTGTGGCAATATCATCATTAGAGGGCTGTCGATCATTAACTCTTTGAAGAATAGAAGTGACATGCAATCCTGTCGAGCTAGGGTTGGTGATTACGTCTGCCTCCTCCTGTTGGTGAGGGTCTTGTTGCATGACCTCCTTTCCTTTGTTTTTTAATTTGCACGTCGAGGATTGGTGACCTTGGTGATGGCAATGTGAGCAAAATAAAGGGATGTGTTCATATTCAATATTCTGCCAAAAACTTCTACCTCTCGATCTGTTGATCCTTATGCGGTGTTGTATGGGCTTGCTAGCGTCAACTTCAACGAACACGCGGGCTCTGCTAGGACGAGACAGATCTGTCGTGGCCTTATCTAGTTTTAGAGGAGTGCCAATCGTAGATGTGATGGCAAACAAAGCCTCCTTTGCATTGAGATGATGCGGTAGATCTGGAAGGTCGATCCAAACTGGCATAAGCGAAGATTCGAACAATAGTGAGAAATTCGGCTCCCACTTAAAGACACTCATCGGGGCGCGAGAGATGTACCATGTGTCTTTAGATCTAAGTCTTAGGAAGTCTTCCTCAAGAGAAGGCCTAATAAGGATGTGTTTCCGATCAATAACTCCTGCCTTGATCTCTTCTTTGAACTGAAATCCTGTCAGAGCTTTACGAATCACTTCAATGGCCGGCTTGCTGTGGGAGAACTTCCCCACAAGAGCGAAATGGAGAGGGGACGCCAAGGTTTGTTCCTCCTCGTCCGAGAAGGAGATCGATGGTACGCCTTTGTATGTTGATATAGGTCGCGCCGCCAGGCGAGGGGTAGCCTCAGCCCGACCGGCGATCGCATCTACAAAGGACCGAGCCATCCTCGGTGACGCCGGCCCGGCCAATGGCCTTGCCGGAGTCGGGAGGGCCGAAACACTTAAACGATCTCCAGGCGCGGCACTAGGGCAACGCACGCTTTCCTATATATATATATATATATATATATATATATATATATATATATATATGAGGAAGGATAGGCATCCCTACACTTTTTGCATCCCCAAGCATCCTCTTCTTCACATCCGTTTGATGTACTTTAAGTCATCTAATCTTAACCGTTGGTAAATCAACGGTTAAGATTAGAGGACTTAAAGCACCATCCAACAGTGTGAGTAGGGGGGATGCTTGGGGATGCAAAAAGTGTGGAGATCTTGATCCCTCTTCTCTCTTTCTCTTTCTCTCTCTCTCTCTCTATATATATATATATATATATATATATATATATATATATATATATATTCTTCATTTATATATATATATATATTAATTTATATATATATATAAATGAAGAATATATATATATATATATATATATATATATATATATATATATATAAAGGAAGAATATATAAAAGAAGAATATATATATATATATATATATATATATATATATATATATATATATATATTCAGAAAAACCCAACTTTTATTAAAGAAATAGGCGGAAAATGTCGAAGCCTATACAAGTAAGAGCGTTAAAAGCAACAAAATGACAGAAAGAGACAAGTGCGAGATGTGCACGCCAAAAATGAGGGAGGGAGGACGGCCTAAGCCAGGGCTTCCCAGAACGAGTTGGAGACGTGAGAGCAGCGCCTCTGGACTTTGTAACATTGTCTGATGACCTCTTTGTACAACTGTATATGGTGGATTTGGTGCCCTTCATATCTGAATTTGTTTCTGTTTTTCCAAAGAAACCAAATACCGGCGGCTGCTACGATCTGATGTCCGTAGAAGAAGCTCTAGAAGGCCAGGAGATCGTTGAAGCCCCCAGTCGGTTGAGCAATGTCAAGACTATTGTGAAGCTTGGACCAAATGCCTGCAGCCAGATCTCCCGAAAGAAGGATGTGCTCTGCTGATTCTGACTTGTGTTCCTCGTAGAAGTGACATTTAGAAGCGAGGCTGAATCTCATAGTTCTGATGATGTCATCCGTCGAAATCTTCCGACGAATAGTACGCCAGATGAGGATAGACCATTTGATGGGAAGGCATGCCTGCCAAAATTTGGCATAAACGATGTTCGGCACTCCTCTGTCTTTGACAACGAGTCTGGCGGAAGCCAAGGTGAATGTCCCACCCGGGTTGGGAGACCATTTCCAAGTGTCACGAGTTTCTAAGATCTGTAGATTAGCCGCAAGAAGACGGTTAGTCGCCGACTGTCCCATCCAATCTCTGACCTTCCTCCAATTCCATCCGGAACTGTCTTCCAAAAGGTCTCTAATTTCGTAACCCTGCGGAGTAAGGGTATTGGAATGAATGATATCTGAACCTAACCATCGTTCCAGACAGGCCAGGGATCGGCCGTCTCCCAACTGGAGAAGAATGAGAGGTTCAGCGATGCTGTAACCCCGAATGATGCGGTGCTACGATGATGAGGATCTGTTGTTAGTGCACGCTCTCGACAAATGGGAGAATCTTGAGTATCTAGCTCTCATGAACCTCGTCCATAAGGAGGACTCGGTACGCAACTTCCACTATAACTTAATGGAGCAGGCGTCCACGATGTGGACAAGTCTATTGAAGCCCAGACCTCATTTATCAGTAGGTTTGGCCATCGACTCCCATCCGGCCCAGTGATGTTTGTCCTTGCCGTTGTTATGGCCCCAGAAGAACTTGGCGAAGAGGGATTCGAGAGAGTGGAGCACCTTCAAGGGAGGGGAGCAAACTGCCAGTATGTACATCAAGATGGATGAAAGGACATATTTGATGAGAATTATTTTTTCCCCTGGGGATAAGGTTGCATTTTGCCATCCTGCGATGAGTTTGCGGATCTTGTCAACATAAGGGTCGTATATACCTGAGTTGGCCTTACCGTACACCAGCGGGCATCCAAGGTAAAGGAAGGGGGGGTGTGACGTGCTGAAGGAGGTCATGTTGGCGAGCAGCGTCGAGCAGGTTATGTCTGCTTTGTGGTGACTGTAGATGACGCTCTTGTTGATGTTGATGCGCTGGCCGGAATAGGTGGTGTATCTGGCGATCTTGCTCAAGACGACGTCGATCGAACCGCTGTCTCCAGAGAAGAAAATGAGGATATCGTCGGCGTAGGCCAGGTGAGTGATAAGCGGACAACCGGTGGTAGTGTGGAAGTGGTTAAAATCGGATATTCTGGGCATACTATTAAGGCTTCTGCTGAGGGCTTCGGCTGCTATGATAAAAATGGTGGAAGAGAGCGGATCCCCTTATCTAACCCCACGGGTAGAACAAAAGAATCCAGTAGCCTGGCCATTGATGATGGTGGAGAACCACGCGTTATTGATGGATCTGAAGACGATGTCAACCCATGTTTCTGCAAAGCCAAAGGCCCTGAAAACCCAAATCATGAATTGTCAGTCCAGGCAGTCATACGCTTTTTCTATGTCAAGTTTGATGGCCACGTTCCCCCCTCGACGGAAACTTTATGCACGTGATCATCACTTACGCAAGAAGGATGTTGTCTGTTATATGGCGACCTTTGACAAACCCGCTTTGCTCTTCCGAGATGAACTTGGGAAGCAGATCAGACATCCGAGTGGCGACGATCTTGGATATGATCTTGTTGGTGAAGGTACAGAGACTGATCAGACGAAAGTCTTTAAAGTTCTCTGAATTGTCTTTCTTGGGGATGAGGATGATGTTGGCACATAAAATTGACTTGGGGTATCTGCCCCTTAGAGGAAGGCTATAGTGACTTCGACTAAATCAGTTTTGATGATGTTCCAGCAAGCTCTGAAGAATGCACCGTTGAAACCATTCGGCCCAGGGGCACTTTGCTCATTAATGGACCAGACCGCAGTGCTGACCTCCTCTTTCGAAGCGGTGGTAAGCAGGGTCTCGTTGTCGTTATCGCTGATGAAAGAAGGGATAACCGACAAAAGCGTCTCGTCATGTACGACCCACTTTTTGGTAAAAAGCTTAGAGTAGAAGTTCGTCGCCGCGTCCTGAATACCGGCCTGGTCGTCAACAAGGTTGCCGTTGTCGTCGAGTATCCGGTGTAATTTTAATTTGTTTTTGCGTCCTTTGACGCACGCATGGAGGAACCTGGTATTCTGGTCGCCGTCGGTGTCCCAGGTCGATCTAGATTTTTGCCGCCAGAATTCGTTCTCCACTCTCAGCCTGGATTTAAGGAGGGCTTTGGCGAGGTTGAGGGAGGCGCGGGCCTCCGGGGATTTGTTAATGGCAAATACGGACTCCGCGTGAGTGACGTCGTCCTTTACTTCCCTGATAGCCTAGAAAATATCTCCGTAAGCCTGTAAGCTCCAGGACGAGAGGGCCTTACGGGTGGCTTTAAGCTTAGCTGCCAAACGAGCCATCGGGTCAAGGACCGAGACGGAGTTCCAAGTAGAAGCCACGATATTCTGGAATTATGGATGGTGACGCCAAAAGTCGAGGAAGCGGAAAGCTTTCTTGTTACTGGTGTTATTGTTGGTGATCCGGACGAGGAGGGAGGAGTGGTCAGATTCGGTGGAGTTCAGAGGAGAGAGATTAATGATTAAGCCCATGTCGCACCAACCTTCGTTGATTAACGCTCGATCTAATCTGGAGTATTATCGCCGATGGCCTTCCTGCATGTTGCACCAGGTGAAAGCACTACCGAGGAAGGGGATGGAGGTGAGGTGTCCGAGGAAGGTAGAATTGTTGAAATCATCCATCGCTGGTTTGGGAGGAGGGCGCCCACCTGACTTCTCCTCTCTGTAAGATACCGTATTGAAGTCTCCAATGCAAAGTCGCGGAAGTCCCCAGGAATAAACCCTCATCAGGTCAGCCCAGAGCAATCTGCGTTCGGGGATGTCACAACTGCCATGGACAGCGGAGAGGACGGAGTGTGACTTGAGGGCCAGGTGTTCAACCCAGCAGGTGAGAGCCTGGGGAGAGTCGTGGATGATGCCGAATTTGAATTCTTGAGCTAGAAAGAGCCAGATGTCATTACCACCAGTGATGGCCTGTGGGAAGCCTAACTTGAGTTTAATGTTTTTTATTCTACTTTGAGGGATTTTAGGTTCGATAATAATTAATAGATCAATGCGATGAGTCTTCTTGAGACTGAGCAATCTGTTCATCGTCAGTTTGTTGCCGAGCCCCCTCACATTCCAGGAGATGATGTTAAGCATTGGGCGCGGTGCTGGGATGAGGAAGGTTGTGTTTCGATGCGGACCTAGTATTCCTAGCTGTCATCGACTTTTAATTGTTTTTGCTCTTCTTGGAGGAGGTTTTTTTGTTTAGTATGCTGGTGGGCTCGTTGTTTTCAGTATCTTTGTTGGTCCGGCCTTGCTCACTGCTTCCCTCGGCGTCGGTGTCGGTGATAGGTGGGTCGTTGTCTTGTTCTTCTAGGGCGCATAAGGGGTTATCCCGGTCCAAAAATCCTGCCTCTTGGGCTTGCCAGAATCTTCCAGTTAAGGTATGGGCGTCCTTTGGGAGGGTGGAACTGCCAGTTAAGGTATGGCTGAGAGAGGTTTGAGCGTCCTTTGGAAGGGTGAAATGTTCTCGGAGGGGCTCTGTGCCTGGTCGGTGCTCTTCTAACTTCTCTGATCTGATCTCCGCAGAGTCTACTCCACGATGTGGAGGGATGTCGACTGGTGATTTGACGAAGAGAGAGGCCTCGTGGGAGAGTAGTGTGATGATCTCAGGTTGTATGAGGGGTTGGGTGATGAGGGAGTTTGGGTGATGTGTGGGGCCTCTGGTCTTAGGGGGATCATTTTGACCGAAGGTGGTTGAAGTATGCTCGTTGTGGTCATTGTGGTCATTGTTGGCGTCAACTGAAGGGGTGTCTGACAGGAGTTCAAATGAGTTGTGGAGGGAGAGGATAGAGGGAGTGAAAGGGACGATAGCATGGCTGGCCGGGTCGGGCGAAGGAGGGTGGGGGCGAGTCTGGCCTTCTATCTGAGGGAGGGGGTCGGGATTTGATTTGTGTATGATAGTGGCAGAGTTTCTATGAGCTGTGGTCGTGCTGGGGGTGCGCGGGCTTTTCTTTTTTAGTTCAGGGTGAGCTTTGAAGCAGTGCTGAATTAGGTGGCCGCTCATCTGGCGGTGTTTGCAGAAGTTGATGTTGTTGTCGTTGATCAGCGGTTGGCTGTGAGTAACATTTCCGAGCTCTATCTCAATAATTTGGAGGAGGGTCATTTGTGAGGTCTAACTCCACGCATATCTTCGCGTAGTTGCACTTGGATAGGTTGCAAGTTTCTTCTGCGATGGCAACCAGGGTCCCAAAGGAGCTGGCGATCCATTTTAGAGCTGCTGCGGGGAAGCAAACCAGGGGGAGGTTGAGGAGTGTGATCCAGGTTGATATGATTTTTGAATCAATTTTAGGATTGAAATCGGAGGACCATTTGACCACTTTGGCGATCTGCGTTCCCATTCTGGTAGTGTCCTTGGCTCAGACTATCGCATAGTCCGAATCGGAAGAGAGATGAAGGAGCATATGCTTAGGGTCGAGCGGAGCGACTCGGAACACTGCAGAGAGGCCCCAGTTGGCGATAGCTTCCGCAGCTAGCAAGATCTTCGGGCATCCGGACCCGAACTTGAGCACAAATGACTTAGAAAAAGAGGAGGATAGGGCAGAGATCTCCGTCATGGCGAAAGGGACCCAGATGGGTCGCCGACGTTAGCTGGCAGAAACTCTAAATCTGGGAGCTAGATCTCCTCAGAGGCCGCTAGCGAACGGCTCCCCCGGTCTGGCCGTAAGGCCGCGGCGTAGGAGGCACGAGGAGGGGCCTCGGAGCTCGGGAGGAGGGCCAGGAGTGTGACTACTAGAGAAGGTTGTTGGAGCCGAGAAGTCGAAGGGTCACCAGGAGACGCCAGCCCAGGAGAGCTGCGCGGCTGCGCCAACACGATGGAGGACCGGGGTAGCACGAGAACAGGATGCACCAAGAGGCTAGAGGGGGTGGGGCCAAAGAGGGGGGTCTCGGAAGGGCCGAGAGGCAGGGGGACTCCCCGAATGGCACCAAAAAGCAGGGGAAAGAGGCCCCAAAATGTGCCAAAAGGCTAAAGGAAAGGACCCCTGGTAGCGCTAAGGAGCTGGAAGAAGGTGCGTCCGGAGAGCGCGCAACAGGGGGCTGCGCCTGAAGCGCGCAAGGTGCGTCTCCCGAGACCTAAAGTAAGGAGTCGCTAGGATCGAACGCGCATACCCCTGAGAGTGTAGTACCCCGTCCCGCTCAGTCAATCGGATGAATCAAAATGCCGACGACGTTCAGACTTAGCCTAGCAATGGCTACTCGGAGGCATCTCGGTCAAGGCGATCGCTCGCTCAGGTGGGATAGTTTCGGTGAACTTGCCTCATCTTAGCCTTCACATAATAAATCATGTTTTCAACTTGCACAAGTAGGCTTGGAAATAAAAGATACGAATCCACATAGCTAAAGGGAGTAATCCCGTCGAGTCGAATTGAGTTAGAATTTGGAAAGGTTCAACGGTCGGCTTAGAGTTGGTGCACGACGTGCTTTGAAAAATGACACTCGATCCTTCATTCCCGTGGCTTGGGTGAAGGAAAGTTGGTTGAGTCGGCAAAGTTATGAACATAGCCTAAGTCATAGGCGTCGCCCGTATGAATGCTTCATAAAGTATGCACGGTCCTGTCGTCTAAGGCTTGGCATAGCCTTGGCTTGCCCCAGGAGTTAAGTTACGTCGTATGACTGTCGGCGTAAGTCTAGGCACCCAAATGACTTGGTCGTTCAAAAAGTTGAATACGTGTACGGCACGTTCCATCGAAGCAAGGCTCGATGCAGCCTTTGCTCGTTAAGTTGTAGGCTTGAGTAAGTTAGGCAAAGTTATGCCGGTCGACCTAAGTTATTCCAAGTACTGTCCTGCTCATTCTGCGATTGTCAGGTTAAATAGTCCCACGATCCCAAGGCCCGTCATATATAATATGACTTGGGCGATAGCGTCGCGTAAAACGTAAGTCGATTTGAGGTACGATGCACGGGCTTAGCGTTAAGGCAAGGACTACAATTAGTTCAAAGTGAGTTTTGAGAAAGGACTATCAGATAGGCATTCATGAGTTGAACCAAATGATAGGCTAGCAAGGAAGGAAATGCTCGTGACCATGGGTCGTCGAGGGGTCTCAAGGAAGGAATGCTCGCGACCGTGGGTCGTCGAGGGGTCTCAAGGATAGAAGTCTTGGTTTTGGTAAAGGAATGACTGTGTGAGACATCAGTTTGTGTCGAGTCTTGCATGGTCATTTGACAACTTGTCGACAAGGGCGATGAACCCTCGAGCGGTAACCCTGGGCCATGGGAGCCGACTCGGCCTAGGAGGGAACAGGGTATAGTCGTGCGTAAGGTTTTGGCACAGGTTAAGCGGAGACTTACGACGGAGCTAGCTACTTGCGTCGAAAGGATCCCGATTAACAAAATTATACATCAAGGTATAGCTTGTGATGCTAGTGGACAAGTTCATATATATGTCGGCAAATAGCATCTAATCGCGTGTATGCCTTTGGATTGAGTTGATTGTATATGCAGTTAGAAGACAAAATGTCTGGGCCTAATATTTGGCTACGACGAAGGCGTCGTGCTTTGGCACAGGATGCGGTGTCGAGTGTTAAGTCGTTGGCATAGAGTTGCATGAGTTAGACTTGAGCTATTGCAAATTAAGTCAAGAAGGGCCGTAGGGCAAGTTGAGTGAAGTTACGTTGAGTTGCTAGGCACGAGCTCGAAACATCGAGGCACGACCGTGTTATCACAACTAAAGTATAGGCAAAGACTAAGCAAGGAGGCACTGCCTCGGAGATGTACATTGAAGTACGAATCGAGATCTTGGCACGACCGAGTCATTACGTCCCGAAGTTTAGCACGAAAGACAAGTATGAGTCGGTGCCTGGTCAATGCAAGCACGAGGATGGTCTAGAGGCAAGGAAATGGAGTCTATCGTATAGTGCGTCCCTGATTTTGGCCGTAAGGCAAACACGACCTGATAGGTTAACGTTGTTGGCACAAGAAGTGGTCTAAAGACGAAGTATGAGTAACGTTGACATTGTAAGCACGGGATTGATTTAATACACAAGTTGCGCCAAGGCGTCGGTCCTAAAACTGAACCTAAGGCAAGACTAGAAAGACAATCGAAAGGGATTTAAGCTGCACAAAGTAAATGAACGTGTAGGTTTTGTATGGGTGGGCGAGAAGCTCACTCCACCAGTACATTTGAGTACAGACACCCATACAGAGTTTCATATACAGGCACATGTAGAAGCTTGTGGCGCGGAGCTCGCTTGGATGCATCGAGGCACAGAGTTCCTTGGCGATTCGAAGCGTGAGACCGCATGGATTGAAGACTTATATGGGACATAATGTATGGACATCGCCTTCCGAAGCTTCCGCCGGATCGAGCATTCGTATCGAGAGAGGAGAGAGAGCAGAGTGACTTGTAATGTGAGCTTGAGTGATCTTGAGAGACTTGTAATCTTGGCCTTGTAACCCAAATGTAACCTTGTTTCAATATCAATAAAAGAGTGTTTTGCAATGACTTGTGTTTGCTTCAAATTTCTGCTGCTATTATTCAATGTCTCTGCTTGGGACTTCTGTGCGACGACCCGTCGCAGCCACTGAAATCGGCCGTTATGGAACTCGCCTTGCACGAGCGCAATCTAGGCTCGTGCGGCATTACGCCTTAGCGAGGACGATCGCTCCTACGGGAGCGGGGCGTGACATAATGGTATCAGAGCACGGCTTTACGTCCTTGGATTATCGATTGAATTCTTTAATGTCGTTGTTTCTGCGAAACTCTGTTACTTCCGCATGTTGATATCATTGGTGCGCTCTCTCTCAAAATGTCCCACGGGATGTCCATATGATAAGTCTAACTATTTTGTAAAACATAGGAGAACAGTCTTTGACAAAACAAAACGATGGTTTACGTAAGCACGGTTGGCTAAGTCGGGCTAGGCATATACACCAAAGTTGCGTCGACCTTAGAAAAGTCGAGTACGGGAATTAATTAGTGTCGAGCAAGAATGAGTTAAATTCGATTGAGTAAAGTAAGATGAGTATCGATAGGGGTACTATCGAGCGACGATATCGTCGGTACGATATAGCTGAGCGTGCTTGGATTTTGAGGAATAGTTCGAACGGGATTCGAAGAAGTCAATTTTGAATCAAATGATAAGTTGAGGATTTGTTGAATGACTTCATCCCTGAGTGGTGTATGCGATAGGCTCAGGATGTCGAACGATGCGAATTGAGGAAAATACGTTGGTCGATGACTTAAGATGGACGGATGAAGAATACGTGAAATTGGTTTGAGGAAATTGATATCGTGAATGATTCGAGGGATAATGATCGAAATTGATTTTGAATGTCGAGGAGACTATCCATTCGGACGATAGCATCATTCGTACGACTCAAAATTGGTTGCAAAGGAAGATCGTCAGGTTACGTATATCGTCGATGGTATTGAGGCGTATCAAAGATCGATATGCGATAACTCGAGGGTACTCTAACTCGGCGAAGGACGATCGTGCAAGTGTTATGGTTCGGTTGGATGTTATACTTAGGATTTTATTGAGATGAATGTTGGATACAAATGATCGTGTCTTGATGGTTATGTTGATAGTCATAATGTCGACATTCTTGTCTTATGCGAGCGCAACTCTAGCCTC
Source organism: Iris pallida (assembly GCA_029216955.1). Classification (NCBI taxonomy): domain Eukaryota; kingdom Viridiplantae; phylum Streptophyta; class Magnoliopsida; order Asparagales; family Iridaceae; genus Iris; species Iris pallida. Next base: position 22,253,917 of record JANAVB010005599.1, read on the forward strand.
GCACATACGTTGCGTCGGATTTGGGGTGATCGTTCCGCGTGAGCGCTGACATGGTAATTTATGTCGCGGGAATGATCGAACTCAAAAAAATCGGGATACGACAACTTTGATTGTCTCGACTTGTCGGTTTGATGCGAAGGTGAATGACGAATAAATGAAACTTGAGGATTGAATAGGTCCAATTCGCGCATCGAGAATGAATTAGTCTAGACACAAAACAAGAAGTTACGTCCCGATGAGGATGACTATCCCACGGGAGCGTGCATGGTGATTCATGCCCATCATGGATAATCTGAATCGCGTGAGATCGGGGCACAACATATTGTTAAGTCAGATGACCTCGTGATAGAATACGTGAATTGGAAGGAACAACTTAGGGAATACGAAATGTGAATTATGGTTTAGCGGTGATTTGTGTCATAGCGTGCTTGACTTGGAAGGATTGATAGGCGAATTATGTCGAACGTGTTCAGAGAGATAGACTATACGAAATGGCTTGATGAGCGAGTGATATCGAAACGTTAAGGAATTGGTTGAAACGTGAGTTGTCGTAGGATGCCTTACTGAATGACTCGGACCCCGTGCGACGAATGTTGGGATGTGCGTAGAAAATTGATGCTCGATGTTTAGAAATCGAAGTGATGCGAGCTTGGGTAGAAAACCCCGTACTATCAACTTCGTTTGACCTTAGGATGGGGTCAGTGTTGATATCGTTGTTTGGCAACTATGATTCCAATACTGACAGAAAGACATAGCCTAGCGGTTAGGCAGACGTTTCGGTACGGAGCAATAGGAATTATGGAGGCACCATTCATGAAGCTCGGTTGACATGCGCGTATATCAGGGACACCCGAATATGTGCACGATCCGACTCGAGTGGTGGTGGCGGATTCTCTATCACGAGACTTGGTCGAAATGCATATATTTTAGGGATGCCTAGAATGTGTGCACGATCTATACTAAGTGATACGTTGAATCCAGTGAGACTTGAGGAACAAGGAAGTGTCGAGGATTTTGAGATCATAAGTTTCGAAGAAAAGATTGAGGGTAGCTCGAGCGTGGACCGAATTTGGAAAACGCATAGGCGTAGAGTGTGCGAGAGTTCTTGAATGTTGAGTAAAGTGATAAGTCAATAAGTAAGTACTCAGTTAGTTTCGAGGACGAAACTTTTTCTGAGTGGTGTATGATGTAGTGCCCCGTCCCGCTCAGTCAATCGGAGGAATCAAAACGTCGATGGCGTTCGGATTTAGCCTAGCAACGGCTACTCGGAGGCATCTCGGTCAAGGCGACCGCTCGCACAGGTGGGGTAGTTTCGGTGAACTTGCCTCATCTTAGCCTTCACATAATAAACCGTGTTTTCAACTTGCACAAGTAGGCTTGGAAATAAAAGATACGAATCCACATAGCCAAAGGGAGTAATCCCGTCGAGTCGAATTGAGTTAGAATATGGAAAGGTTCAACGGTCGGCTTAGAGTTGGTGCACGGCGTGCTTTGAAAAATGACACTCGATCCTTCGTTCCCGTGGCTTGGGTGAAGGAAAGTTGGTTGAGTCTGCGAAGTTATGAACATAGCCTAAGTCATAGGCGTCGCCCGCATGATTACTTCATAAAGCATGCACGGTCCTGTCGTCCAAAGCTTGGCATAGCCTTGGATTGCCCCAAGATTTAAGTTACGTCGCATGACTGCCGGCGTAAGTCTAGGAGCCCAAATGACTTGGTCGTTCAAAAAGTTGAATACGTGCACGGCACGTTCCATCGAAGCAAGGCTCGACGCAGCCTTTGCTCGTTAAGTTGTAGGCTTGAGTAAGTTAGGCAAAGTTATGCCGGTCGACCTAAGTCATTCCAAGTGCAGTCCCGCTCATTCTGCAGTTGTCAGGTTAAATAGTCCCACGATCCCAAGGCCCATCATATAAAATATGACTTGGGCGATAGCGTCGCGTAAAATGTAAGTCGGTTTGAGGCACGATGCACGGGCTTAGCGTTAAGGCAAGGACTACAATTAGTTCAAAGTGAGTTTTGAAAAAGGACTATCAGATAGGCATTCATGAGTTGAACCAAATGATAGGCTAGCAAGGAAGGAAATGCTCGTGACCGTGGGTCGTCGAGGGGTCTCAAGGAAGGAATGCTCGCGACCGTGGGTCGTCGAGGGGTCTCAAGGATAGAAGTCTTAGTTTTGGTAGAGGAATGATTGTGTGAGACGTCAGTTTGTGTCGAGTCTTGCATGGTCATTTGACAACTTGTCGACAAGGGCAATGAACCCTCGAGCGGTAACCCTGGGCCATGGGAGCCGACTCGGCCTAGGAGGGAACAGGGTATATTCATGCGTAAGGTTTTGGCACAGGTTAAGCGGGGACTTACGACGGAGCTAGCTACTTGCATCGAAAGGATCCCGATTAACAAAACTATACATCAAGGTATAGCTTGTGATGCTAGTGGCCAAGTTCATATAGATGTCGGCAAATAGCGGCTAACCGCGTGTATGCCTTTGAATTGAGTTAAATGTGTATGCAGTTAGAAGACAAAATGTCTGGGCCTAATATTTGGCTACGGCGAAGGCGTCGTGCTTCGGTACGGGATACGGTGTCGAGTGTTAAGTCGTTGGCATAGAGTTGCATGAGTTAAACTTGAGCTGTTACGAATTAAGTCAAGAAGGGCCATAGGGCAAGTTGAGTGAAGTTACGTTGAGTTGCTGGGCACGACCTCGAAACATCGAGGCACGGCCGTGTTGTCACAACTAAAGTATAGGCAAAGACTAAGCAAGGAGGCGCTGCCTCGGAGATGTACATTGAAATACGAATCGAGATCTTGGCACGACCGAGTCATTACGTCCCGAAGTTTAGCACGAAAGACAAGTATGAGTCAGTGCCTGGTCAATGCAAGCACGAGGATGGTCTAGAGACAAGAAAATTGAGTCTATCGTGTAGTGCGTCCCTGATTTTGGCCGTAAGGAAAACACGACCTGATAGGTTAACGTTGTTGGCACGAGAAGTGGTCTAAAGACGAAGTATGAGTAATGTTGACATTGCAAGCACGGGATGGCTTTGATACACAAGTTGCGCCAAGGCGCCGGTCCTAAAACTGAACCTAAGGCAAGACTAGAAAGACAATCAAAAGGGATTTAAGCTGCACAAAGTAAATGAACGTGTAGGTTTTGTATGGATAGGCGAGAAGCTCACTCCACCAGTACAGTTGAGTACTGACACCCACACAGTGTTTCATGTGCAGGCACAGGTAGAAGCTCGTGGCGCGGAGCTCGCTTGGATGCGTTGAGGCACAAAGTTCCTTGGCGATTCGAAGCGTGCGGTCGCATGGACTGAAGACTTATACGGGACATAATATATGGACATCGCCTTCCGAAGCTTCCGTCGGATCGAGCATTCGTATCAAGAAAGGAGAGAGAGCAGAGTGACTTGTAATGTGAGCTTGAGTGATCTTGAGAGACTTATAATCTTGGCCTTGTGCCCCAAATATAACCTTGTTTCAATATCAACAAAAGAGTGTTTTGCAATGACTTGTGTTTGCTTCAAATTTTTGCTGCTATTATTTAATGTCTCTACTTGGGACTTCTGTACGACGACCCCGTCGTAGCCGCTGAAATCGGCCGTTATAGAACTCGCCTTGCACGAGTGCAATCCAGGCTCGTGCGGCATCACACCTTAGCGAGGACGATCGCTTCTACGGGAGCAGGGCGTGACAAAGAGTCTGCCACCCGAGAGGGGCACATGGACCCCTGGACAGGCAGCAAATGAAGGAAACGTGCAGGATGCGCTCGCCCCGGTGGGTCCGCCACCCGAGAGGGGCACGTGTCCCCTCGGACAAGCAGCAATGGGAGGGAAAGCGCAGGCGCTGGGGTCGGTTGCACACACCCCTGAGGGTCCGCCACCCGAGAGGGGCACATGGCCCTCTGAAACAGCTGTAAAGGAAGGACACGCGCAGGCTGCGGTCATCCCAGTGGGTCCACCACCCGAGAGGGGCACGAGTCCCTCCGAACAAGCAGCAATGGATGGGACAGCGCTTGGACCGCGCCCCTCAAAAGTCTGATCTGGGGGGTTGACTGTGCCAACACCTGGCACGACTCCCAAGGAGGGCCCAAGGCTCGATGTAGGAACGAGCGGTCCAGCTCCCGAAGCCTGCCAAGAATTCAAAACGACACAAGAATCGAGCAGAACGGAAAGAAGACATAAGAAAAGGAGTGTTCGTGCTCCTCCGGGCGACTGACGTCGGCCGCGCAGTCGAGGTGGAGACCTGGGTCGCTGCTGGGCTGGAGAAAAAGGTTGGCGACCACGGCCGAGCGGCTGCACGCCACCATCAGGAGCTGGTCAGCGGTCCACCCCGGGAGCAAAGCCGAAGGGGGGTGGACCGAGGGCGGACGACAGCTGAGCGGCAAGAGGCGACAACTGGGCGCCTAGGGGCCAAAAAGAGGAATGGCGGAGGCCCGACCTTACGTGACGAGGAAAACGACGCCTGCCGTGGGGAGGAGGAGAGATCTGGCAGCCTTGGGCCACCGCGGCGGCGACCAGCCAAGTCGACAGCTGATGGGGTGGAGGACGAGGCATGAGGGAGCCGGGGGAGGAGAGAACGGCAGGCAGCGACTATGAAGCCCTGGGAGGAAACCATGCCGGCGGGGAACTAGGGGAAAACTGGGAGGAAACCATTCTCTCTTGACCAGGTTATATATATATATATATATATATATATATATATATATATATATATAGTTTGTAATAAAACATGGCTGACATTAAAGAATTCTTACACGTATAAAAAATCTTCTGCCCCTCGATACTTCTATGTTGCCTCTCGTATCTCTCCTCTCTCTCAATATTGTCCCGCATCGGCTCATCTCACAGCCATAAACGCTTTATTAATCGCGGACCGTTGTACCATTGCTGTGCAGTGAGTCTCTGTACATTGAGTCGTCCACTGAGTCATCTATCGCGCCTCTCTCTTTCTCAACTGTTATTGTCTTGTTGACTGAAAATTAATATATTTATAACATTATATCGCAACTGTTGTTGTCTTGTTGACTGAAAATTAATTGGCTTGTGGAGACGTGTTTTGTAGGGAAGAAAGATGACTAGAAACATATAAAATTAGAAGGTTTTTTTTTCTAAGGGCACCACCCTTTTTACTTGGGGGCAACCCAAAATAGTTTGAAAAAATTATAAGTTTGCCATGACTTGTTTTTTACTTGGGGCAGCCCAAGTTTTGGTATAAAAGCCAACTTTTTCTTCTTCTTTTTTCTCTTTCCTTCCTCTATTCTTTTCTTCTCTCCCTCAACTATTTTTTTCTCTTCTCTGCATTTTAGGTTAGAACAAAACCTAGCCAAAAAAATTTCCCAACCTAAATTTTAGAAAGATTGTTGGTGAAATATTTAGTAATAGTGTCAAAGACTTCTTCCATTTATTGGTAAGTCATTGAATTAACATTTGTTTAATGTTTTAAACATGAATTTCATATATAAAAGTTGAATTATATGTTTAATGTAGAAAAATATTGAACATGGAACAACCAGGATCATCAAATGTTGTATACTCTCTTCCCGCCACGTCCAAAGAATACTTTGATGCATCAGAAGCCCTCTTGGTAACTAAATTTTTAGTTTTTATCGGATAAAAAATTGGGTTGTGACACAGAGGATTGTCACATCTCTGGCAGTCCCGATCATAGATTAGGACTGCGAGAGAGGTGGCAGTCCTTCACATATGTAGGACTGTCAGGCCCCTGATAGTCCTACATATGTGAAGGACTGCCAACTCTCTGAGAGTCCTAATATTAACCTATTTGACTTATGATGTTGTCTAATTGTATTAACTTTTAAGTTCTATTGTAGGACTTGAGATCTTCCGATTATGCGCTACCTGCTCCAATTGCAGTCAATGTAGCCTATTTATTCTGGACCGATCTTTGTTTTGAATCAAGCGAGGGTGCGGTACATTGGTGTCGAAAAGTTGGATGGGAAAATAACATAGTTCTAGTGATATCCAGATCAGACCAAAATCGCCCGGGATGACAAACTGTGGTGGTTGGCTGTGAAAAAGGTTGTGTATTCAGAACGCACAAGAAAAACACAGTTATCCAAAGTAAAGTTCAAAAATAAATATTGGAACGAGGAAATGTGGTTGTCCATTTACGATACATATTAGAAACAAAGAAGAAGGAAAATGGACAGTAGAAGTGAAGAATGGAACCCACAACCATGAGATTGCCGAGACACTATTGGGTCATCCGTATATCGGTCGGTTGAACAATACAGAGAAGAAGATAGTCGAAGACTTGTCCACCTCCGGAGTTGCACTGAGACAAATATATTCTGTCATACGACATAAAGATGAGAAGAATAAGTCTACAATGAAGTCAATATACAACACCCTATCTTCTTCAAACGATGTCCGGACAAAATCAAGAATGGCGATGCAAGAAGTGCTCAAGTTGTTTGTCGATAATCATTATATTGAGTTTCATAGAAGACATCCCCAGAGTAATAAAGTAATTTAATCTTTTGGGCTCATCCCGATTGCACAAGTTTGGCCAGGTCTTTTGCCGACGTGTTAGTCCTTGATTGCACGTATAAAACCAATAAGTTCAAGATGCCTCTCTTTCATGTTGTCGTGTTCACCTCTATTTGGAAAACATTTCCAGTGGAATTTTGCTTCATGAAGAGTGAGAAACTTGAAGACTATACATGGGTGTTGGAGAAACTGAAAATACTTTACACCGGTCATACAGAGCCGTAAGTTTTTGTTACCGACAGAGAGTGTAAAACCCCTTATAATTTAAAGGAATATTTAAATTATTTTTGGATTTCATTTAATTCTAATTTATTTTTTATCTTATTTATATTATATAAAAGGACTATAGCCATGGTTGAGTTTGAATATGCAAGACGACTAGAAAGTATGGCATGCCTAGCATAGTCGGATGCTTTAACTAGTATGCTAGCTATGTTAGGAATGCCATGGTCATATTGTAATCTCTTGCATGTTAAACATTCAAATTATGGCACAAATTATATTTTTATTTAATTAATTAGTTAAGAAAGCCTTTATGACTTTTTAGGAGACCCGGTTGCACAAAACCTTCCCAAACCTCTTCCAAGCCAAACCGAACCCTATGTAGACATGTTGGGCATTAATAAATATTAATAATTATATTTATTTGTGTTTAATTCAGATTTTGTAGTGTAATTACATAGATAGAATTAAATAGTTCTATATTAGGAAACCTATTTTTAAATCCTCAATCCAATCAACTTGCCAACTCACCAAACAACCAAATCATGCCAAGTGGACCCCCACCAGGATAATTTCGGCCAAGCAATCCCCCCATGTCCGAATGCATCAAATTAAATAGGATTTAAATCCTAGATTGCTTAAAATTTATTTAAGGATACGTTTAAATATACCAACTTATCCCAAATCATAACCAAATCCAAGTCTTTCTCTCCCTCACCTTTGGCCGACCAAAACCTCTCTCCCTCTCCATAATTTAGGCAAAAAAAACTCCCTATAGCCTTCATACATCATCTCCTCCATTGTATATCTCTCCATCCTTCACAAAAACTCATCTCCTCCACCATACATCCCCGAAACCCCTCAAAACAAACCCTAAAAACTCTATCTCCCCATCCAATCCTCTATAGCCATTATCAACTCTTCCATACTCATCAAGAGAGGATTAGCAAGCAAGAATAGCAGAAAAGATTGGAGTTTTGGTGAAGAGAAGTCATCATCACCCTTTCTAGCAAGGATCTTTGGTAAGAATCCTAATCTTTTCTTCTAAAAATCTTTGCTAAAATTTTGTAGAAAATATGTTATTAATTTTGTAGAAATCTTATTTTATGGCTTTTGTTAGGTATAATCATCCATAAATAATTTATAAAATATAGACATAATATTCATGTATCGGTGGGATCAAAATTAACCCCATTGTAAAGGAACTATGAGTTATTGGTGGCTATTTTTGAAACTCAATTTTATGTGTGTTCATATACATAAATTAGGATTTTTAAGTATTTTTCCATGATTTTAGCAACTCAAATCTGGTCAAAAAAATTGTAGGTCAAAACTAGCAAATTTCGGGTAACCGGCTGACCTAGAATGTCCCAAACTTGTAGTATAATTCAACCCTTGTACCTCTGATATTATTCTATGAAATAAAATATTTTATTGATGTTTAAAATATATTTTTCATTATTTTAGCAATTTTGAGTCATTAACTATGTTCCGGGCGAGTTTCGGGTAGACTAGCTGACTTATTAATCAACTAGTCATAAATGTCTTTAAAAATATTAATTCTGGATTTCAGAGATAAATCTGTAGAAAATTAGTTTGAATATTATTTTTTTGATTTTTATATAATTTTTAAGTATGTTATTGAAGTAGGGGCATAACCGACTAATTAAAAGTTAGAAACCCTAAAACTGTGTTTCGATGTCTCGTGGAACCTGTGTATGATTGTATGGATCTTAATGGTTCCACGAGAGATTGAATATAATTTTAACACATTACTTTGACTATTTAAGTCGTGTCGCAAGTTTCATAAGTAGTGACTTAATTTAGTTAATTAATTATCTAGGAGCGTCGAGTTCCGGAGGCGTGGACGCAAGAGCGGCATTTCATATTTACGACACAGAATCAGGCAAGATACCTTGCCATTATACTATTTACATTCAGTTTGCATTTATTTATATATCACTGTTCATTATTTCTAGTTATTACATTTTTTGATTTACTACATGCTCAGTGATTATTAGTTACTTTGTTACTATCCTTTGATTGCATATGAACTTAGAGTTAGGGGACTACCGTTTGTAGTATATTGCATATGCCTCGACACAGTTGTACCACGAGGATGTGTGAGACGAGTAGCATGTAGAGGTCCTTGCGTGGGGGCTGATCTCCCATGTGCATGCGTTAGGGCTAACTGCTAATAGAGGCATGTTAGAAGACTTAGCAGTTAGTAGAGGTATATGAGACATGGATGTGACTCGGTTAGGCATTGGGTGGGAAAACAATTCCTTAACGTATGGGTCCTTATGCACTTTTTTATTACTGATACTGCTGGCCTGTGACATTCGAGAAATGTTACGCTTTGAGGTCCTTGGTATCCTGATGGGACCATGCCTGAGTTACTGCTACTGAGCTAGATACCCATACATTGGAGGTTTGTTCTTAACTGCATAAACACCATAGTATGGTTAGATTACCTTATTATTGTCTTGTTACTTATTTTCTTTGTGGCATATTTTGTATTCAGTATTTATGGCATGTTCTTGCTGTATCTTGTTACGTCCCTCTGAGGACCTGGTTATCTCTTCAGGTGTGTGCTTTTGTGATATTGCAGATGTTCTAGTCGAGATCGCGATCTTCTCTATTCATTCGAAGATGACGTGTCTTGGATCTTTCTTTGATACTCCCGCCAAATCCTTTTCATTTCCATGTATATTTTCCTTATTTGTTGGTAGTGGATTTGTCTCCGCCCAATGTAATGTACAAAGACTTATTACAGTTGATTATATGATATCTTTTATTCTTTATTTGTGGATAAGATTATATTACTCTTGGTTTACTGCATTTTACAGCTTATGTATACATACGAGTTTCCATATATTGGAGTAGACTTTGTATGTATACAGCTGGCATGGATACGTACCTAGTCCTAAGTATTTTGGGACTGGGGCGTTACATGTTTTTGTGGTGGCCCATGCAGGTCAAGTTTGTCACTTTGGTTACGTTACTGTACCGATGTGAGCCTGTATATAGGATTAGGATATAGGAATCTCATCCACAAGCTTGACTTCCTCCCTTGATTCCAAATCTCGAACTCTCGTCTCTTGACTTCCTTCTGCTTGATTCCTTTTACTGTAAATCTTATCTTCTTTCATGTGAATAGGGAGGTTAGGAGGTAACTCACACGAGTATACGTGTTATATTCCTCAAC